>JBBPBQ010000008.1:26826886-26842931 GCA_037974755.1 Cicer yamashitae | reverse complement strand
GTTGAACATTTAGGTCATTTTCGTCTTCCAAAGGCTTATTCTAATGCAATTAGGGTTTTTAACCAATCTTGTGCATCCAACAAGTGATTTTGTGTCATTGGTTGAACATATAGGTCATTTTCGTCCTCCCTAGGATTATTCTAATCCAATTAGGGTTTTTAACCAAGCTTGTGCATCCAATATGTGATTTTGTGTGATTTGTTGAACATTTAGGTCATTTTCGTCCTCCCTAGGATTATTCTAATCCAATTAGGGTTTTTAACCAATCTTGTGCATCCAATATGTGATTTTTTGTCATTTGTTGAACATTTAGGTCATTTTCGTCCTCCCTAGGATTATTCTAATCCAATTAGGGTTTTTAACCAATCTTCTGCATCCAATTAGTGATTTTGTGTCATTGGTTGAACATTTAGGTCATTTTCGTCCTCCCAAGTTTTTTTTTAATCCAATTAGGGTTTTTAACCAATCATGTGCATCCAATATGTGATTTTGTGTCATTGGTTGAACATTTAGGTCATTTTCGCCTTCCAAAGGCTTATTCTAATCCAATTAGGGTTTTTAACCAATCTTGTGCATCCAATATGTCATTTTGTGTCATTGGTTGAACATTTAGGTCATTTTCATCCTCCCTAGTCTTATTCTAATCCAATTAGGGTTTTTAACCAATCTTGTGCATCGAATTTGTGATTTTGTGTCGTTGGTTGAACATTTAGGTCATTTTCGTCTTCGAAAGGCTTATTCTAATCCAATTAGGGTTTTTAACCAATCTTGTGCATCCAATATGTGATTTTGTGTCATTTGTTGAACATTTAGGTCATTTTTGTCATCCTTGGACTTATTCTAACCCAATTAGGGTTTTTAACCAATCTTGTGCACCCAATTAGTGATTTTGTGTCATTGGTTAACATTTAGGTCATTTTCGTCTTCCAAAGGCTTATTCTAATCCAATTAGGGTTTTTAACCAATCTTGTGCATCCAATATGTCATTTTGTGTCATTGGTTGAACATTTAGGTCATTTTCATCCTCCCTAGTTTTATTCTAATCCAATTAGGGTTTTTAACAAATCTTGTGCATCCAATAAGTGATTTTGTGTCATTGGTTGAACATTTAGGTCATTTTCGTCCTCCCAAGGCTTATTCTAATCCAATTAGGGTTTTTAACCAATCTTGTGCATCCAATATGTGATTTTGTGTCATTGGTTGAACATTTAGGTCATTTTCACCTTACTAGGCTTATTCTAATCCAATTAGGGTTTTTAACCAATCTTGTGCATCCAATATGTGATTTTGTGTCATTTTGTGTCATTGGTTGAACATTTAGGTCATTTTCGTCCTCCCTAGGCTTATTCTAATCCAATTAGGGTTTTTAACCAATCTTGTGCATCCAATATGTGATTCTGTGTCATTGGTTGAACATTTAGGTCATTTTCGTCCTCCCTAGGCTTTTCTAATCCAATTAGGGTTTTTAACCAATCTTGTGCATCCAATATGTGATTTTGTGTCATTTTGTGTCATTGGTTGAACATTTAGGTCATTTTCGTCCTCCCTAGGCTTATTCTAATCCAATTAGGGTTTTTAACCAATCTTGTGCATCCAATATGTGATTTTGTAACATTGGTTGAACATTTAGGTCATTTTTGTCCTCCATAGGCTTATTCTAATCCAATTAGGGTTTTTAACCAATCTTGTGCATCCAATATGTAATTTTGTGTCATTTTGTGTCATTGGTTGAACATTTAGGTCATTTTCGTCCTCCCTAGGCTTATTCTAATCTAATTAGGGTTTTTAACCAATCTTGTGCATCCAATATGTGATTTTGTGTCATTTTGTGTCATTGGTTGAACATTTAGGTCATTTTCGTCCTCCATAGGCTTATTCTAATCCAATTAGGGTTTTTAACCAATCTTGTGCATCCAATAAGTGATTTTGTGTCATTGGTTGAACATTTAGGTCATTTTCGTCCACAATAGGCTTATTCTAATCGAATTAGGGTTTTTAACCAATCTTGTGCACCCAATATGTGATTTTGTGTCATTTTGTGTCATTGGTTCAACATTTAGGTCATTTTCGTCCTCCATAGGCTTATTCTAATCCAATTAGGGTTTTTAACCAATCTTGTGCATCCAATATGTGATTTTGTGTCATTGGTTGAACATTTAGGTCATTTTCGTCCTCCCTAGGCTTATTCTAATCCAATTAGGGTTTTTAACCAATCTTGTGCATCCAATATGTGATTTTGTGTCATTGGTTTAACATTTAGGTCATTTTCGTCTTCCAAAGGCTTATTCTAATCCAATTAGGGTTTTTAACCAAGCTTGTGCATCCAATATGTGATTTTGTGTGATTTGTTGAACATTTAGGTCATTTTCGTCCTCCGTACGATTATTCTAATCCAATTAGTGTTTTTAACCAATCTAGTGCATCCAATATGTGATTTTGTGTCATTTGTTGAACATTTAGGTCATTTTCGTCCTCCCTAGGATTATTCCAATCCAATTAGGGTTTTTAACCAATCTTGTGCATCCAATTTGTAATTTTGTGTCATTGGTTGAACATTTAGGTCATTTTTGTCATCCTTGGACTTATTCTAACCCAATTAGGGTTTTTAACCAATCTTGTGCATCCAATTAGTGATTTTGTGTCATTGGTTGAACATTTAGGTCATTTTCGTCCTACCAAGGCTTATTCTAATCCAATTAGGGTTTTTAACTAATCTTGTGCATCCAATATGTGATTTTGTATCATTGGTTGAACATTTAGGTCATTTTCGTCCTCCCTAGGCTTATTCTAATCCAATTAGGGTTTTTAACAAATCTTGTGCATCCAATAAGTGATTTTGTGTCATTGGTTGAACATTTCGGTCATTTTCGTCCTCTCTAGGCTTATTCTAATCCAATTAGGGTTTTTAACCAATCTTGTGCATCCAATTAGTGATTTTGTGTCATTGGTTGAACACTTAGGTCATTTTCGTCGTCCCAAGGCTTATTCTAATCCAATTAGGGTTTTTAACCAATCTTGTGCATCCAATATGTGATTTTGTGTCATTGGTTGAACATTTAGGTCATTTTTGTCATCCTTGGACTTATTCTAATCCAATTAGGGTTTTTAACCAATCTTGTGCATCCAATTAGTGATTTTGTGTCATTGGTTGAACATTTAGGTCATTTTCGTCTTCCAAAGGCTTATTCTAATCCAATTAGGGTTTTTAACCAATCTTGTGCATCCAACAAGTGATTTTGTGTCATTGGTTGAACATATAGGTCATTTTCGTCCTCCCCAGGATTATACTAATCCAATTAGGGTTTTTAACCAATCTTGTGCATCCAATATGGGATTTTGTGTCATTTGTTGAACATTTAGGTCATTTTCTTCCTCCCTAGGATTATTCTAATCCAATTAGGGTTTTTAACCAATCTTGTGCATCCAATTTGTAATTTTGTGTCATTGGTTGAACATTTAGGTCATTTTTGTCATCCTTGGACTTATTCTAACCCAATTAGGGTTTTTAACCAATCTTGTGCATCCAATTAGTGATTTTGGGTCATTGGTTGAACATTTAGGTCATTTTCGTCCTCCCAACGTTTATTCTAATCCAATTAGGTTTTTAACTAATCTTGTGCATCCAATATGTGATTTTGTGTCATTGGTTGAACATTTAGGTCATTTTCGTCCTCCCTAGGCTTATTCTAATCCAATTAGGGTTTTTAACCAATCTTGTGCATCCAATATGTGATTTTGTGTGATTTGTTGAACATTTAGGTCATTTTCGTCCTCCGTACGATTATTCTAATCCAATTAGTGTTTTTAACCAATCTAGTGCATCCAATATGTGATTTTGTGTCATTTGTTGAACATTTAGGTCATTTTCATCCTCCCTAGGATTATTCTAATCCAATTAGGGTTTTTAACCAATCTTGTGCATCCAATTTGTAATTTTGTGTCATTGGTTGAACATTTAGGTCATTTTTGTCATCCTTGGACTTATTCTAACCCAATTAGGGTTTTTAACAAATCTTGTGCATCCAATTAGTGATTTTGGGTCATTGGTTGAACATTTAGGTCATTTTCGTCCTCCCAACGCTTATTCTAATCCAATTAGGGTTTTTAACTAATCTTGTGCATCCAATATGTGATTTTGTGTCATTGGTTGAACATTTAGGTCATTTTCGTCTTCCAAAGGCTTATTCTAATCCAATTAGGGTTTTTAACCAATCTTGTGCATCCAATATGTGATTTTGTGTCATTGGTTGAACATTTATGTCATTTTCGTCCTCCCTAGGCTTATTCTAATCCAATTAGGGTTTTTAACCAATCATGTGCATCCAATATGTGATTTTGTGTCATTGGTTGAACATTTAGGTCATTTTCGCCTTCCAAAGGCTTATTCTAATCCAATTAGGGTTTTTAACCAATCTTTTGCATCCAATATGTCATTTTGTGTCATTGGTTGAACATTTAGGTAATTTTCATCCTCCCTAGTCTTATTCTAATCCAATTAGGGTTTTTAACCAATCTTGTGCATCCAATATGTGATTTTGTGTCATTTGTTGATTATTTAGGTCATTTTCGTCCTCCCTAGGATTATTCTAATCCAATTAGGGTTTTTAACCAATCTTGTCCATCCAATTTGTGATTTTGTGTCATTGGTTGAACATTTAGGTCATTTTTGTCATCCTTGGACTTATTCTAATCCAATTAGGGTTTTTAACTAATCTTGTGCATCCAATTAGTGATTTTGTGTCATTGGTTGAACATTTAGGTCATTTTCGTCCTCCCAACGCTTATTCTAATCCAATTAGGGTTTTTAACTAATCTTGTGCATCCAATATGTGATTTTGTGTCATTTGTTGAACATTTAGGTCATTTTCGTCCTCCCTAGGATTATTCTAATCCAATTAGGGTTTTTAACCAATCTTGTGCAACCAATATGTGATTTTTTGTCATTTGTTGAACATTTAGGTAATTTTCATCCTCCCTAGTCTTATTCTAATCCAATTAGGGTTTTTAACCAATCTTGTGCATCCAATATGTGATTTTGTGTCATTTGTTGATTATTTAGGTCATTTTCGTCCTCCCTAGGATTACTCTAATCCAATTAGGGTTTTTAACCAATCTTGTGCATCCAATTTGTGATTTTGTGTCATTGGTTGAACATTTAGGTCATTTTTGTCATTGTTGGACTTATTCTAATCCAATTAGGGTTTTTAACTAATCTTGTGCATCCAATTAGTGATTTTGTGTCATTGGTTGAACATTTAGGTCATTTTCGTCCTCCCAACGCTTATTCTAATCCAATTAGGGTTTTTAACTAATCTTGTGCATCCAATATGTGATTTTGTGTCATTGGTTGAACATTTAGGTCATTTTCGTCTTCCAAAGGCTTATTCTAATCCAATTAGGGTTTTTAACCAATCTTGTGCATCCAATTAGTGATTTTGTGTCATTGGTTGAACATTTCGGTCATTTTCGTCCTCCCTAGGCTTATTCTAATCCAATTAGGGTTTTTAACCAATCTTGTGCATCCAATATGTGATTTTGTGTCATTGGTTTAACATTTAGGTCATTTTCGTCTTCCAAAGGCTTATTCTAATCCAATTAGGGTTTTTAACCAATCTTGTGCATCCAATATGTGATTTTGTGTCATTGGTTGAACATTTAGGTCATTTTCGTCCTCCCTAGGCTTATTCTAATCCAATTAGGGTTTTTAACCAATCATGTGCATCCAATTTGTGATTTTGTGTCATTGGTTGAACATTTAGGTCATTTTTGTCATCCTTGGACTTATTCTAATCCAATTAGGGTTTTTAACCAATCTTGTGCATCCAATTAGTGATTTTGTGTCATTGGTTGAACATTTAAGTCAATTTCATCCTCCCAACGCTTATTCTAATCCAATTAGGGTTTTTAACTAATCTTGTGCATCCAATATGTGATTTTGTGTCATTGGTTGAACATTTAGGTCATTTTCGTCCTCCCTAGGCTTATTCTAATCCAATTAGGGTTTTTAACCAATCTTGTGCATCCGATATGTGATTTTGTGCCATTTTGTGTCATTGGTTGAACATTTAGGTCATTTTCGTCCTCCCTAGGCTTATTCTAATCCAATTAGGGTTTTTAACCAATCTTGTGCATTAAATATGTGATTTTGTGTCATTGCTTGAACGTTTAGGTCATTTTCGTCCTCCCTAGGCTTATTCTAATCCAATTAGGGTTTTTAACCAATCTTGTGCATCCAATATGTGAATTTGTGTTATTGGTTGAACATTTAGGTCATTTTCGTCCTCCCTATGCTTATTCTAATCCAATTAGGGTTTTTAACCAATCTTGTCCATCCAATATGTGATTTTGTGCTATTTTGTGTCATTGGTTAAACATTATTTCATTTTCGTCCTCCCTAAGCTTATTCTAATCCAATTAGGGTTTTTAACTAATCTTGTGCATCCAATATGTGATTTTGTGTCATTGGTTGAACATTTAGGTCATTTTCGTCCTCCCTAGGCTTATTCTAATCCAATTAGGGTTTTTAACCAATCTTGTGCATCAAATATGTGATTTTGTGTCATTTTGTGTCATTGGTTGAACGTTTAGGTAATTTTGGTCCTCCCTAGGCTTATTCTAATCCAATTAGGGTTTTTAACCAATCTTGTGCATCCAATATGTGATTTTGTGTCATTTTGTGTCATTGGTTGAACATTTAGGTCATTTTCGTCCTCCCTAGGCTTATTCTAATCCAATTAGGGTTTTTAACCAATCTTGTGCATCCAATATGTGATTTTGTGTCATTATGTGTCATTGGTTGAACATTTAGGTCATTTTGGTCCTCCCTAGGCATATTCTAATCCAATTAGGGTTTTTAACCAATCTTGTGCATCCAATATGTGATTTTGTGTCATTTTGTGTCATTGGTTGAACATTTAGGTCATTTTCGTCCTCCCTAGGCTTATTCTAATCCAATTAGGGTTTTTAACCAATCTTGTGCATCCAATATGTGGTTTTGTGTCATTGGTTGAACATTTAGGTCATTTTCGTCCTCCCTAGGCTTATTCTAATCCAATTAGGGTTTTAAACCAATCTTGTGCATCCAATATGTGATTTTGTGTCATTGGTTGAACATTTAGGTCATTTTCGTCCGCCCTAGGCTTATTCTAATCCAATTAGGGTTTTTAACCAATCATGTGCACGCAATATGTGATTTTGTGTCATTGGTTTAACATTTAGGTCATTTTCGTCCTCCCTAGGCTTATTCTAATCCAATTAGGATTTTTAACCAATCTTGTGCATCCAATATGTGATTTTGTGTCATTTTGTGTCATTGGTTGAACATTTAGGTCATTTTCGTCCTCCCTAGGCTTATTCTAATCCAATTAGGGTTTTTAACCAATCTTGTGCATCCAATATGTGATTTTGTGTCATTGGTTGAACATTTAGGTCTTTTTCGTCCTCCCTATGCTTATTCTAATCCAGTTAGGGTTTTTAACCAATCTTGTGCATCCAATATGTGATTTTGTGTCATTTTGTGTCATTGGTTGAACATTTAGGTCATTTTCGTCCTCCCTAGGCTTATTCTAATCCAATTAGGGTTTTTAACCAATCTTGTGCATCCAATATGTGATTTTTTGTCATTTTGTGTCCATGGTTGAACATTTAGGTCATTTTCGTCCTCCCTAGGCTTATTCTAATCCAATCAGGGTTTTTAACCAATGTTGTGCATCCAATATGTGATTTTGTGTCATTTTGTTTCATTGGTTGAACATTTAGATCATTATTGTCCTCCAAAGGCTTATTCTAATCCAATTAGGGTTTTTAACCAATCTTGTGCATCCAATATGTGATTTTGTGTCATTGGTTGAATATTTAGGTCATTTTCGTCCTCCCTTGGCTTATTCTAATCCAATTAGGGTTTTTAACCAATCTTGTGCATCCAATATGTGATTTTGTGTCATTGGTTGAACATTTAGGTCATTTTCGTCCTCCCTAGGCTTATTCTAATCCAATTAGTGTTTTTAACCAATCTTGTGCATCCAATATGTGATTTTGTGTCATTGGTTGAACATTTAGGTCATTTTTGTCCTCCCTAGGCTTATTCTAATCCAATTAGGGTTTTTAACCAATCTTGTGCATCCAATATGTGATTATGTGTCATTGGTTGAACATTTAGGTCATTTTTGTCCTCCCTAGGCTTATTCTAATCCAATTAGGGTTTTTAACCAATCTTGTGCATCCAATATGTGATTTTGTGTCATTGGTTGAACATTTAGGTCATTTTCGTCCTCCCAAGGCTTATTCTAATCCAATTAGGGTTTTTAACTAATCTTTTGCATCCAATATGTGATTTTGTATCATTGGTTGAACATTTAGGTCATTTTCGTCCTCCCAAGGCTTATTCTAATCCACTTAGGGTTTTTAACTAATCTTGTGCATCCAATATGTGATTTTGTGTCATTGGTTGAACAATTAGGTCATTTTCGTCTTCGAAAGGCTTATTCTAATCCAATTAGGGTTTTTAACCAATCTTGTGCATCCAATAAGTGATTTTGTGTCATTTGTTGAACATTTAGGTCATTTTCGTCCTCCCTACGATTATTCTAATCCAATTAGGGTTTTTAACCGATCTAGTGCATCCAATATTTGATTTTGTGTCATTCGTTGAACATTTAGGTCATTTTCGTTCTCCCTAGGATTATTCTAATCCAATTAGGGTTTTTAACCAATCTTGTGCATCCAATTTGTAATTTTGTGTCATTGGTTGAACATTTAGGTCATTTTTGTCATCCAGTGACTTATTCTAACCCAATTAGGGTTTTTAACCAATCTTGTGCATCCAATTAGTGATTTTGTTTCATTGGTTGAACATTTAGGTCATTTTCGTCCTCCCAAAGGCTTATTCTAATCCAATTAGGGTTTTTAACCAATCTTGTGCATCCAATATGTGATTTTGTGTCATTTGTTGAACATTTAGGTCATTTTCGTCCTCCCTACGATTATTCTAATCCAATTTGGGTTTTTAACCAATCTAGTGCATCCAATATGTGATTTTGTGTCATTGGTTGAACATTTAGGTCATTTTCGTCCTCCCAAGGCTTATTCTAATCCAATTAGGGTTTTTAACTAATCTTGTGCATCCAACATGTGATTTTGTATCATTGGTTGAACATTTAGGTCATTTTTGCCCTCCCTAGGCTTATTGTAATCCAATTAGGGTTTTTAACCAATCTTGTGCATCCAATATGTGATTTTGTGTCATTTGTTGAACATTTAGGTCATTTTCGTCCTCCCTACGATTATTCTAATCCAATTAGGGTTTTTAACCAATCTAGTGCATCCAATATGTGATTTTGTGTCATTTGTTGAACATTTAGGTCATTTTCGTCCTCCCTAGGATTATTCTAATCGAATTAGGGTTTTTAACCAATCCATTGCATCCAATTTGTAATTTTGTGTCATTGGTTGAACATTTAGGTCAGTTTTGTCATCCTTGGACTTATTCTAACCCAATTAGGGTTTTTAACCAATCTTGTGCATCCAATTAGTGATTTTGTTTCATTGGTTGAACATTTAGGTCATTTTCGTCCTCCCAAAGGCTTATTCTAATCCAATTAGGGTTTTTAACCAATCTTGTGCATCCAATATGTGATTTTGTGTCATTTGTTGAACATTTAGGTCATTTTCGTCCTCCCTAGGATAATTCTAATCCAATTAGAGTTTTTAACCAATCTTGTGCATCCAATTAGTGATTTTGTGTCATTGGTTGAACGTTTAGGTCATTTTCGTCCTCCAATGTTTTTTTTTAATCCAATTAGGGTTTTTAACCAATCTTGTGCATCCAATATGTGATTTTGTGTCATTGGTTGAACATTTAGGTCATTTTCGTCTTCCAAAGGCTTATTCTAATCCAATTAGGGTTTTTAACCAATCTTGTGCATCCAATATGTGATTTTGTGTCATTTGTTGAACATTTAGGTCATTTTTGTCATCCTTGGACTTATTCTAACCCAATTAGGGTTTTTAACCAATCTTGTGCACCCAATTAGTGATTTTGTGTCATTGGTTAACATTTAGGTCATTTTCGTCTTCCAAAGGCTTATTCTAATCCAATTAGGGTTTTTAACCAATCTTGTGCATCCAATATGTCATTTTGTGTCATTGGTTGAACATTTAGGTCATTTTCATCCTCCCTAGTCTTATTCTAATCCAATTAGGGGTTTTAACCAATCTTGTGCATCCAATATATGATTTTGTGTCATTTGATGAACATTTAGGTCATTTTCGTCCTCCCTAGGATTATTCTAATCCAATTAGGGTTTTTAACCAATCTTGTGCATCCAATTAGTGATTTTGTGTCATTGGTTGAACATTTAAGTCATTTTCGTCCTCCCAACGCTTATTCTAATCCAATTAGGGTTTTTAACTAATCTTGTGCATCCAATATGTGATTTTGTGTCATTGGTTGAACATTTAGGTCATTTTCGTCCTCCCTAGGCTTATTCTAATCCAATTAGGGTTTTTAACCAATCATGTGCATCCAATATGTGATTTTGTGTCATTGGTTGAACATTTAGGTCATTTTCGCCTTCCAAAGGCTTATTCTAATCCAATTAGGGTTTTTAACCAATCTTTTGCATCCAATATGTCATTTTGTGTCATTGGTTGAACATTTAGGTAATTTTCATCCTCCCTAGTCTTATTCTAATCCAATTAGGGTTTTTAACCAATCTTGTGCATCCAATATGTGATTTTGTGTCATTTGTTGATTATTTAGGTCATTTTCGTCCTCCCTAGGATTATTCTAATCCAATTAGGGTTTTTAACCAATCTTGTCCATCCAATTTGTGATTTTGTGTCATTGGTTGAACATTTAGGTCATTTTTGTCATCCTTGGACTTATTCTAATCCAATTAGGGTTTTTAACCAAGCTTGTGCATCCAATATGTGATTTTGTGTGATTTGTTGAACATTTAGGTCATTTTCGTCCTCCGTACGATTATTCTAATCCAATTAGTGTTTTTAACCAATCTAGTGCATCCAATATGTGATTTTGTGTCATTTGTTGAACATTTAGGTCATTTTCGTCCTCCCTAGGATTATTCCAATCCAATTAGGGTTTTTAACCAATCTTGTGCATCCAATTTGTAATTTTGTGTCATTGGTTGAACATTTAGGTCATTTTTGTCATCCTTGGACTTATTCTAACCCAATTAGGGTTTTTAACCAATCTTGTGCATCCAATTAGTGATTTTGTGTCATTGGTTGATCATTTAGGTCATTTTCGTCCTCCCAAGGCTTATTCTAATCCAATTAGGGTTTTTAACTAATCTTGTGCATCCAGTATGTGATTTTGTGTCATTGGTTGAACATTTAGGTCATTTTCGTCCTCCCTAGGCTTATTCTAATCCAATTAGGGTTTTTAACCAATCTTGTGCATCCAATATGTGATTTTGTGTCATTGGTTGAACATTTATGTCATTTTCGTCCTCCCTAGGCTTATTCTAATCCAATTAGGGTTTTAACCAATCTTGTGCATCCAATATGTGATTTTGTATCATTTTGTGTCATTGGTTGAACATTTAGGTCATTTTCGTCGTCCCTAGGCTTATTCTAATCCAATTAGGGTTTTTAACCAATCTTGTGCATCCAATATGTGATTTTGTGTCATTGGTTGAACATTTAGGTCATTTTCGTCCTACCTAGGCTTATTCCAATCCAATTAGGGGTTTTAACCAATCTTGTGCATCCAATATGTGATTTTGTGTCATTGGTTGAACATTTAGGTCATTTTCGTCCTCCCTAGGCTTATTCTAATCCAATTAGGGTTTTTAACCAATCTTGTGCATCCAATATGTGATTTTGTGTCATTGGTTGAACATTTAAGTCATTTTCGTCCTTCCTAGGCTTATTCTAATCCAATTAGGGTTTTTAACCAATCTTGAGCATCCAATATGTGATTTTGTGTCATTTTGTGTCATTGGTTGAACATTTAGGTCATTTTCGTCCTCCCTAGGCTTATTCTAATCCAATTAGGGTTTTTAACCAATCTTGTGCATCCAATATGTGATTTTGTGTCATTGGTTGAACATTTAGGTCATATTTGTCCTCCCTAGGTTTATTCTAATCCAATTAGGGTTTTTAACCAATCTTGTGCATCCAATATGTGATTTTGTGTGATTTTGTGTCATTGGTTGAACATTTAGGTCATTTTCGTCCTCCCTAGGCTTATTCTAATCCAATTAGGGTTTTTAACCAATCTTGTGCATCCAATATGTGATTTTGTGTCATTGGTTGAACATTTAGGTCATTTTCGTCCTACCTAGGCTTATTCTAATCCAATTAGGGTTTTTAACCAATCTTGTGCAACCAATATGTGATTTTGTGTCATTGGTTGAACATTTAGGTCATTTTCGTCCTCCCTAGGCTTATTCTAATCCAATTAGGGTTTTTAACCAATCTTGTGCATCCAATATGTGATTTTGTGTCATTGGTTGAACATTTAGGTCATTTTCGTCCTCCCTAGGCTTATTCTCATCCAATTAGGGTTTTTAACCATTCTTGTGCATCCAATATGTGATTTTGTGTCATTTTGTGTCATTGGTTGAACATTTAGGTCATTTTCGTCCTCCCTAGGCTTATTCTAATCCAATTAGGGTTTTTAACCAATCTTGTGCATCCAATATGTGATTTTGTGTCATTGGTTGAACATTTAGGTCATTTTCGTCCTCCCTAGGCTTATTCTAATCCAATGAGGGTTTTTAACCAATCTTGTGCATCCAATATGTGATTTTGTGTCATTGGTTGAACATTTAGGTCATTTTCGTCCTCCCTAGGCTTATTCTAATCCAATTAGGGTTTTTAACCAATCTTGTGCATCCAATATGTGATTTTGTGTCATTGGTTGAACATTTAGGTCATTTTCGTCCTCCGTAGGCTTATTCTAATCCAATTAGGGTTTTTAACCAATCCTGTGCATCCCATATGTGATTTTGTGTCATTTGTTGAACATTTAGGTCATTTTTGTCCTCCCTAGGATTATTCTAATCCAATTAGAGTTATTAACCAATCTTCTGCATCCAATTACTGATTTTGTGTCATTGGTTGAACATTTAGGTCATTTTCGTCTTCCAAAGGCTTATTCTAATCCAATTAGGGTTTTTAACCAATCTTGTGCATCCAATATGTGATTTTGTGTCATTGGTTGAACATTTAGGTCATTTTCGTCCTCCCTAGGCTTATTCTAATCCAATTAGGGTTTTTAACCAATCATGTGCATCCAATATTTGTTTTTGTGTCATTGGTTGAACATTTAGGTCATTTTCATCCTCCCTAGTCTTATTCTAATCCAATTAGGGTTTTTAACCAATCTTGTGCATCCAATATGTGATTTTGTGTCATTTGTTGAACATTTAGGTCATTTTCGTCCTCCCTAGAATTATTCTAATCCAATTAGGGTTTTTAACCAATCTTGTGCATCGAATTTGTGATTTTGTGTCGTTGGTTGAACATTTAGGTCATTTTCGTCTTCGAAAGGCTTATTCTAATCCAATTAGGGTTTTTAACCAATCTTGTGCATCCAATATGTGATTTTGTGTCATTTGTTGAACATTTAGGTCATTTTTGTCATCCTTGGACTTATTCTAACCCAATTAGGGTTTTTAACCAATCTTGTGCACCCAATTAGTGATTTTGTGTCATTGGTTAACATTTAGGTCATTTTCGTCTTCCAAAGGCTTATTCTAATCCAATTAGGGTTTTTAACCAATCTTGTGCATCCAATATGTCATTTTGTGTCATTGGTTGAACATTTAGGTCATTTTCATCCTCCCTAGTCTTATTCTAATCCAATTAGGGTTTTTAACCAATCTTGTGCATCGAATTTGTGATTTTGTGTCGTTGGTTGAACATTTAGGTCATTTTCGTCTTCGAAAGGCTTATTCTAATCCAATTAGGGTTTTTAACCAATCTTGTGCATCCAATATGTGATTTTGTGTCATTTGTTGAACATTTAGGTCATTTTTGTCATCCTTGGACTTATTCTAACCCAATTAGGGTTTTTAACCAATCTTGTGCATCCAATTAGTGATTTTGTGTCATTGGTTAACATTTAGGTCATTTTCGTGTTCCAAAGGCTTATTCTAATCCAATTAGGGTTTTTAACCAATCTTGTGCATCCAATATGTCATTTTGTGTCATTGGTTGAACATTTAGGTCATTTTCATCCTCCCTAGTCTTATTCTAATCCAATTAGGGTTTTTAACCAATCTTGTGCATCCAATATGTGATTTTGTGTCATTTGTTGAACATTTAGGTCATTTTCGTCTTCCAAAGGCTTATTCTAATCCAATTAGGGTTTTTAACCAATCTTGTGCATCCAATATGTGATTTTGTGTCATTTGTTGAACATTTAGGTCATTTTTGTCATCCTTGGACTTATTCTAACCCAATTAGGGTTTTTAACCAATCTTGGGCATCCAATTAGTGATTTTGTGTCATTGGTTAACATTTAGGTCATTTTCGTCTTCCAAAGGCTTATTCTAATCCAATTAGGGTTTTTAACCAATCTTGTGCATCCAATATGTCATTTTGTGTCATTGGTTCAACATTTAGGTCATTTTCATCCTCCCTAGTCTTATTCTAATCCAATTAGGGTTTTTAACCAATCTTGTGCATCCAATATGTGATTTTGTGTCATTTGTTGAACATTTAGGTCATTTTTGTCCTCCCTAGGATTATTCTAATCCAATTAGAGTTTTTAACCAATCTTGTGCATCCAATTAGTGATTTTGTGTCATTGGTTGAACATTTAGGTCATTTTCGTCTTCCAAAGGCTTATTCTAATCCAATTAGGGTTTTTAACCAATCTTGTGCATCCAATATGTGATTTTGTGTCATTTGTTGAACATTTAGGTCATTTTCGTCCTCCCAACGCTTATTCTAATCCAATTAGGGTTTTTAACTAATCTTGTGCATCCAATATGTGATTTTGTGTCATTGGTTGAACATTTAGGTCATTTTCGTCCTCCCTAGGCTTATTCTAATCCAATTAGGGTTTTTAACCAATCTTGTGCATCCAATTAGTGATTTTGTGACATTGGTTGAATATTTAGGTCATTTTCGTCCTCCCAAGGCTTATTCTAATCCAATTAGGATTTTTAACCAATCTTGTGCATCCAATATGTGATTTTGTGTCATTGGTTGAACATTTAGGTCATTTTCGTTCTACCTAGGCTTATTCTAATCGAATTAGGGTTTTTAACCAATCTTGTGCATCCAATATGTGATTTTGTGTCATTTGTTGAACATTTAGGTCATTTTCGTCCTCCCAACGCTTATTCTAATCCAATTAGGGTTTTTAACTAATCTTGTGCATCCAATATGTGATTTTGTGTCATTGGTTGAACATTTAGGTCATTTTCGTCCTCCCTAGGCTTATTCTAATCCAATTAGGGTTTTTAACCAATCTTGTGCATCCAATTAGTGATTTTGTATCATTGGTTGAACATTTAGGTCATTTTCGTCCTCCCAAAGCTTATTCTAATCCAATTAGGGTTTTTAACCAATCTTGTCCATCCAATATGTGATTTTGTGTCATTGGTTGAACATTTAGGTCATTTTCGTCCTCCCTAGGCTTATTCTAATCCAATTAGGGTTTTTAACCAATCATGTGCATCCAATATGTGATTTTGTGTCATTGGTTGAACATTTAGGTCATTTTCGCCTTCCAAAGGCTTATTCTAATCCAATTAGGGTTTTTAACCAATCTTTTGCATCCAATATGTCATTTTGTGTCATTGGTTGAACATTTAGGTAATTTTCATCCTCCCTAGTCTTATTCTAATCCAATTAGGGTTTTTAACCAATCTTGTGCATCCAATATGTGATTTTGTGTCATTTGTTGATTATTTAGGTCATTTTCGTCCTCCCTAGGATTATTCTAATCCAATTAGGGTTTTTAACCAATCTTGTCCATCCAATTTGTGATTTTGTGTCATTGGTTGAACATTTAGGTCATTTTTGTCATCCTTGGACTTATTCTAATCCAATTAGGGTTTTTAAC
>JBBPBQ010000008.1:26732296-26815593 GCA_037974755.1 Cicer yamashitae | reverse complement strand
GTTGAACATTTAGGTCATTTTCGTCTTCCAAAGGCTTATTCTAATGCAATTAGGGTTTTTAACCAATCTTGTGCATCCAACAAGTGATTTTGTGTCATTGGTTGAACATATAGGTCATTTTCGTCCTCCCTAGGATTATTCTAATCCAATTAGGGTTTTTAACCAAGCTTGTGCATCCAATATGTGATTTTGTGTGATTTGTTGAACATTTAGGTCATTTTCGTCCTCCCTAGGATTATTCTAATCCAATTAGGGTTTTTAACCAATCTTGTGCATCCAATATGTGATTTTTTGTCATTTGTTGAACATTTAGGTCATTTTCGTCCTCCCTAGGATTATTCTAATCCAATTAGGGTTTTTAACCAATCTTCTGCATCCAATTAGTGATTTTGTGTCATTGGTTGAACATTTAGGTCATTTTCGTCCTCCCAAGTTTTTTTTTAATCCAATTAGGGTTTTTAACCAATCATGTGCATCCAATATGTGATTTTGTGTCATTGGTTGAACATTTAGGTCATTTTCGCCTTCCAAAGGCTTATTCTAATCCAATTAGGGTTTTTAACCAATCTTGTGCATCCAATATGTCATTTTGTGTCATTGGTTGAACATTTAGGTCATTTTCATCCTCCCTAGTCTTATTCTAATCCAATTAGGGTTTTTAACCAATCTTGTGCATCCAATATGTGATTTTGTGTCATTTGTTGAACATTTAGGTCATTTTCGTCTTCCAAAGGCTTATTCTAATCCAATTAGGGTTTTTAACCAATCTTGTGCATCCAATATGTGATTTTGTGTCATTGGTTGAACATTTAGGTCATTTTCGTCCTCCCTAGGCTTATTGTAATCCAATTAGGGTTTTTAACCAATCTAATGCATCCAATATGTGATTTTGTGTCATTTTGTGTCATTGGTTGAACGTTTAGGTCATTTTCGTCCTCCCTAGGCTTATTCTAATCCAATTAGGGTTTTTAACTAATCTTGTGCATCCAATATGTGATTTTGAGTCATTTGTTGAACATTTAGGTCATTTTCGTCCTCCCTAGGCTTATTCTAATCCAATTAGGGTTTTTAACCAATCTTGTGCATCCAATATGTGATTTTGTGTCATTGGTTGAACATTTAGGTCATTTTCGTCCTCCCTAGGCTTATTCTAATCCAATTAGGGTTTTTAACCAATCTTAGGCATCCAATATGTGATTTTGTGTCATTGGTTGAACATTTAGGTCATTTTCGTCCTCCCTAGGCTTATTCTAATCCAATTAGGGTTTTTAACCAATCTTGTGCATCCAATATGTGATTTTGTGTCATTGGTTGAACATTTAGGGCATTTTCGTCCTCCCTAGGCTTATTCTAATCCAATTAGGGTTTTTAACCAATCTTGTGCATCCAATATGTGATTTTGTGTCATTGGTTGAACATTTAGGTCATTTTCGTCCTCCCTAGGCTTATTCTAATCCAATCAGGGTTTTTAACCAATCTTGTGCATCCAATATGTGATTTTGTGTCATTTGTTGAACATTTAGGTCATTTTCGTCCTCCGTAGGCTTATTCTAATCCAATTAGGGTTTTTAACCAATCTTGTGCATCCAATATGTGATTTTGTGTCATTTTGTGTCATTGGTTGAACATTTAGGTCATTTTCGTCCTCCCTAGGCTTATTCTAATCCAATTAGGGTTTTTAACCATCCTTGTGCATCCAATATGTGATTTTGTGTCATTTTGTATCATTGGTTGAACATTTAGGTCATTTTCGTCCTCCCTAGGCTTATTCTAATCCAATTAGGGTTTTTAACCAATCTTGTGCATCCAATATGTGATTTTGTGTCATTGGTTGAACATTTAGGTCATTTTCGTCCTCCCTAGGCTTATTCTAATCCAATTAGGGTTTTTAACCAATCTTGTGAATCCAATATCTGATTTTGTGTCATTGGTTGAACATTTAGGTCATTTTCGTCCTCCCTAGGCTTATTCTAATCCAATTAGGGTTTTTAACCAATCTTGTGCATCCAATATGTGATTTTGTGTCATTGGTTGAACATTTAGGTCATTTTCGTCCTCCCTAGGCTTATTCTAATCCAATTAGGGTTTTTAACCAATCTTGTGCATCCAATATGTGATTTTATGTGATTTTGTGTCATTGGTTGAACATTTAGGTCATTTTCGTCCTCCCTAGGCTTATTCTAATCCAATTAGGGTTTTTAACCAATCTTGTGCATCCAATATGTGATTTTGTGTCATTGGTTGAACATTTAGGTCATTTTCGTCCTCCCTAGGCTTATTCTAATCCAATTAGGGTTTTTAACCAATCTTGTGCATCCAATATGTGATTTTGTGTCATTGGTTGAACATTTAGGTCTTTTTCGTCCTCCCTAGGCTTATTCTAATTCAATTAGGGTTTTTAAGCAATCTTGTGCATCCAAGATGTGATTTTGTGTCATTGGTTGAACATTTAGGTCATTTTCGTCCTCCCTAGGCTTATTCTAATCCAATTAGGGTTTTTAACCAATCTTGTGCATCCAATATGTGATTTTGTGTCATTGGTTGAACATTTAGGTCATTTTCGGCATCCTTCGACTTATTCTAATCTAATTAGGGTTTTTTAACCAATCTTGGGCATCAAATTAGTGATTTTGTGTCATTGGTTGAACATTTAGGTCATTTTCGTCCTCCCAAGGTTTATTCTAATAAAATTAGGGTTTTTAACTAATCTTGTGCATCCAATATGTGATTTTGTGTCATTGGTTGAACATTTAGGTCATTTTCGTCTTCCAAAGGCTTATTCTAATCCAATTAGGGTTTTTAACCAATCTTGTGCATCCAATATGTGATTTTGTGTCATTTGTTGAACATTTAGGTCATTTTCGTCCTCCCTAGGATTATTCTAATCCAATTAGGGTTTTTAACCAATCTAGTGCATCCAATATGTGATTTTGTGTCATTTGTTGAACATTTAGGTCATTTTCGTCCTCCCTAGGATTATTCTAATCGAATTAGGGTTTTTAACCAATCCATTGCATCCAATTTGTAATTTTGTGTCATTGGTTGAACATTTAGGTCAGTTTTGTCATCCTTGGACTTATTCTAACCCAATTAGGGTTTTTAACCAATCTTGTGCATCCAATTAGTGATTTTGTTTCATTGGTTGAACATTTAGGTCATTTTCGTCCTCCCAAAGGCTTATTCTAATCCAATTAGGGTTTTTAACCAATCTTGTGCATCCAATATGTGATTTTGTGTCATTTGTTGAACATTTAGGTCATTTTCGTCCTCCCTACGATTATTTTAATCCAATTTGGGTTTTTAACCAATCTAGTGCATCCAATATGTCATTTTGTGTCATTGGTTGAACATTTGGGTAATTTTCGTCCTCCCTAGTCTTATTCTAATCCAATTAGGGTTTTTAAGCAATCTTGTCCATCCAATATGTGATTTTGTGTCATTTGATGAACATTTAGGTCATTTTCGTCCTCCCTAGGATTATTCTAATCCAATTAGGGTTTTTAACCAATCTTGTGCATCCAATTAGTGATTTTGTGTCATTGGTTGAACATATAAGTCAATTTCGTCCTCCCAACGCTTAGTCTAATCCAATTAGGGTTTTTAACAAATCTTGTGCATCCAATATGTGATTTTGTATCATTGGTTGAACATTTAGGTCATTTTTGTCCTCCCTAGGCTTATTGTGATCCAATTAGGGTTTTTAACAAATCTTGTGCATCCAATAAGTGATTTTGTGTCATTGGTTGAACATTTCGGTCATTTTCGTCCTCCCTAGGCTTATTCT
Source organism: Cicer yamashitae (assembly GCA_037974755.1). NCBI lineage: Eukaryota > Viridiplantae > Streptophyta > Magnoliopsida > Fabales > Fabaceae > Cicer > Cicer yamashitae. The sequence goes on along the minus strand of JBBPBQ010000008.1, from coordinate 26,811,809 downwards.
AATCGAATTAGGGTTTTTAACCAATCTTGTGCATCCAATTAGTCATTTTATGTCATTGGTTAAACATTTATGTCATTTTCGTCCTCCCAAGGCTTATTCTAATCCAATTAGGGTATTTAACCAATCTTGTGCATCCAATATATGATTTTGTGTCATTGGTTGAACATTTAGGTCATTTTCGTCTTCCGAAGGCTTATTCTTATCCAATTAGGGTTTTTAACCTATCTTGTGCATCCAATATGTCATTTTGTGTCATTGGTTGAACATTTAGGTCATTTTCATCCTCCCTAGTATTATTTTATTCCAATTAGGGTTTTTAACCAATCTTGTGCATCCAATATGTGATTTTGTGTCATTTGTTGAACATATAGGTCATTTTCGTCCTCCCTAGGATAATTCTAATCCAATTAGAGTTTTTAACCAATCTTGTGCATCCAATTAGTGATTTTGTGTCATTGGTTGAACGTTTAGGTCATTTTCGTCCTCCAATGTTTTTTTTTAATCCAATTAGGGTTTTTAACCAATCTTGTGCAAACAATATGTGATTTTGTGTCATTGGTTGAACATTTAGGTCATTTTCGTCTTCCAAAGGCTTATTCTAATCCAATTAGGGTTTTTAACCAATCTTGTGCATCCAATATGTGATTTTGTGTCATTTGTTGAACATTTAGGTCATTTTTGTCATCCTTGGACTTATTCTAACCCAATTAGGGTTTTTAACCAATCTTGTGCACCCAATTAGTGATTTTGTGTCATTGGTTAACATTTAGGTCATTTTCGTTTTCCAAAGGCTTATTCTAATCCAATTAGGGTTTTTAACCAATCTTGTGCGTCCAATATGTCATTTTGTGTCATTGGTTGAACATTTAGGTCATTTTCATCCTCCCTAGTCTTATTCTAATCCAATTAGGGTTTTTAACCAATCTTGTGCATCCAATATGTGATTTTGTGTCATTTGTTGAACATTTAGGTCATTTTCGTCCTCCCTAGGATTATTCTAATCCAATTAGGGTTTTTAACCAATCTTGTGCATCCAATTTGTGATTTTGTGTCATTTGTTGAACATTTAGGTCATTTTCGTCCTCCGTAGGATTATTCTAATCCAATTAGGGTTTTTAATCAATCTTGTGCATCCAATTTGTGATTTTGTGTCATTGGTTGAACATTTTGGTCATTTTTGTCATCGTTGGACTTATTCTAATCCAATTAGGGTTTTTAACCAATCTTGTGCATCCAATTTGTGATTTTGTGTCATTGGTTGAACATTTTGGTCATTTTTGTCATCGTTGGACTTATTCTAATCCAATTAGGGTTTTTAACCAATCATGTACATCCAATAAGTGATATTGTGTCATTGGTTGAACATTTCGGTCATTTTCGTCCTCCCTCGGCTTATTCTAATCCAATTAGGGTTTTTAACCAATCTTGTGCATCCAGTTAGTGATTTTGTGTCATTTGTTGAACATTTAGGTCATTTTCGTCCTCCCTACGATTATTCTAATCCAATTAGGGTTTTAAACCGATCTAGTGCATCCAATATTTGATTTTGTGTCATTCGTTGAACATTTAGGTCATTTTCGTTCTCCCTAGGATTATTCTAATCCAATTAGGGTTTTTAACCAATCTTGTGCATCCAATTTGTAATTTTGTGTCATTGGTTGAACATTTAGGTCATTTTTGTCATCCAGTGACTTATTCTAACCCAATTAGGGTTTTTAACCAATCTTGTGCATCCAATTAGTGATTTTGTGTCATTGGTTGAACATTTAGGTAATTTTTCGTCCTCCCAAGTTTTTTTTTAATCCAATTAGGGTTTTTAACCAATCTTGTGCATCCAATATGTCATTTTGTGTCATTGGTTGAACATTTAGGTCATTTTCATCCTCCCTAGTATTATTTTATTCCAATTAGGGTTTTTAACCAATCTTGTGCATCCAATATGTGATTTTGTGTCATTTGTTGAACATATAGGTCATTTTCGTCCTCCCTAGGATAATTCTAATCCAATTAGAGTTTTTAACCAATCTTGTGCATCCAATTAGTGATTTTGTGTCATTGGTTGAACGTTTAGGTCATTTTCGTCCTCCAATGTTTTTTTTTAATCCAATTAGGGTTTTTAACCAATCTTGTGCATCCAATATGTGATTTTGTGTCATTGGTTGAACATTTAGGTCATTTTCGTCTTCCAAAGGCTTATTCTAATCCAATTAGGGTTTTTAACGAATCTTGTGCATCCAATTTGTGATTTTGTGTCATTGGTTGAACATTTTGGTCATTTTTGTCATCGTTGGACTTATTCTAATCCAATTAGGGTTTTTAACCAATCATGTGCATCCAATAAGTGATATTGTGTCATTGGTTGAACATTTCGGTCATTTTCGTCCTCCCTCGGCTTATTCTAATCCAATTAGGGTTTTTAACCAATCTTGTGCATCCAGTTAGTGATTTTGTGTCATTTGTTGAACATTTAGGTCATTTTCGTCCTCCCTACGATTATTCTAATCCAATTAGGGTTTTTAACCGATCTAGTGCATCCAATATTTGATTTTGTGTCATTCGTTGAACATTTAGGTCATTTTCGTTCTCCCTAGGATTATTCTAATCCAATTAGGGTTTTTAACCAATCTTGTGCATCCAATTTGTAATTTTGTGTCATTGGTTGAACATTTAGGTCATTTTTGTCATCCAGTGACTTATTCTAACCCAATTAGGGTTTTTAACCAATCTTGTGCATCAAATTAAAGATTTTGTGTCATTGGTTGAACATTTAGGTCATTTTCGTCCTCCCAAGGTTTATTCTAATCCAATTAGGGTTTTTATCTAATCTTGTGCATCCAATATGTGATTTTGTGTCATTGGTTGAACATTTAGGTCATTTTCGTCTTCCAAAGGCTTATTCTAATCCAATTAGGGTTTTTAACCAATCTTGTGCATCCAATATGTGATTTTGTGTCATTTGTTGAACATTTAGGTCATTTTCGTCCTCCCTACGATTATTCTAATCCAATTAGGGTTTTTAACCAATCTAGTGCATCCAATATGTGATTTTGTGTCATTTGTTGAACATTTAGGTCATTTTCGTCCTCCCTAGGATTATTCTAATCGAATTAGGGTTTTTAACCAATCCATTGCATCCAATTTGTGATTTTGTGTCATTGGTTGAACATTTTGGTCATTTTTGTCATCGTTGGACTTATTCTAATCCAATTAGGGTTTTTAACCAATCTTGTGCATCCAATTTGTGATTTTGTGTCATTGGTTGAACATTTTGGTCATTTTTGTCATCGTTGGACTTATTCTAATCCAATTAGGGTTTTTAACCAATCATGTACATCCAATAAGTGATATTGTGTCATTGGTTGAACATTTCGGTCATTTTCGTCCTCCCTCGGCTTATTCTAATCCAATTAGGGTTTTTAACCAATCTTGTGCATCCAGTTAGTGATTTTGTGTCATTTGTTGAACATTTAGGTCATTTTCGTCCTCCCTACGATTATTCTAATCCAATTAGGGTTTTTAACCGATCTAGTGCATCCAATATTTGATTTTGTGTCATTCGTTGAACATTTAGGTCATTTTCGTTCTCCCTAGGATTATTCTAATCCAATTAGGGTTTTTAACCAATCTTGTGCATCCAATTTGTAATTTTGTGTCATTGGTTGAACATTTAGGTCATTTTTGTCATCCAGTGACTTATTCTAACCCAATTAGGGTTTTTAACCAATCTTGTGCATCCAATTAGTGATTTTGTTTCATTGGTTGAACATTTAGGTCATTTTCGTCCTCCCAAAGGCTTATTCTAATCCAATTAGGGTTTTTAACCAATCTTGTGCATCCAATATGTGATTTTGTGTCATTTGTTGAACATTTAGGTCATTTTCGTCCTCCCTACGATTATTCTAATCCAATTTGGGTTTTTAACCAATCTAGTGCATCCAATATGTGATTTTGTGTCATTGGTTGAACATTTAGGTCATTTTCGTCCTCCCAAGGCTTATTCTAATCCAATTAGGGTTTTTAACTAATCTTGTGCATCCAACATGTGATTTTGTATCATTGGTTGAACATTTAGGTCATTTTTGCCCTCCCTAGGCTTATTGTAATCCAATTAGGGTTTTTAACCAATCTTGTGCATCCAATATGTGATTTTGTGTCATTTGTTGAACATTTAGGTCATTTTCGTCCTCCCTACGATTATTCTAATCCAATTAGGGTTTTTAACCAATCTAGTGCATCCAATATGTGATTTTGTGTCATTTGTTGAACATTTAGGTCATTTTCGTCCTCCCTAGGATTATTCTAATCGAATTAGGGTTTTTAACCAATCCATTGCATCCAATTTGTAATTTTGTGTCATTGGTTGAACATTTAGGTCAGTTTTGTCATCCTTGGACTTATTCTAACCCAATTAGGGTTTTTAACCAATCTTGTGCATCCAATTAGTGATTTTGTTTCATTGGTTGAACATTTAGGTCATTTTCGTCCTCCCAAAGGCTTATTCTAATCCAATTAGGGTTTTTAACCAATCTTGTGCATCCAATATGTGATTTTGTGTCATTTGTTGAACATTTAGGTCATTTTCGTCCTCCCTAGGATAATTCTAATCCAATTAGAGTTTTTAACCAATCTTGTGCATCCAATTAGTGATTTTGTGTCATTGGTTGAACGTTTAGGTCATTTTCGTCCTCCAATGTTTTTTTTTAATCCAATTAGGGTTTTTAACCAATCTTGTGCATCCAATATGTGATTTTGTGTCATTGGTTGAACATTTAGGTCATTTTCGTCTTCCAAAGGCTTATTCTAATCCAATTAGGGTTTTTAACCAATCTTGTGCATCCAATATGTGATTTTGTGTCATTGGTTGAACATTTAGGTCATTTTCGTCCTCCCTAGGCTTATTCTAATCCAATTTGGGTTTTTAACCAATCTTGTGCATCCAATATGTGATTTTGTGTCAATGGTTGAACATTTAGGTCATTTTCGTCCCCCCTAGGCTTATTCTAATCCAATTAGGGTTAACCAATCTTGTGCATCCAATATGTGATTTTGTGTCATTTTGTGTCATTGGTTGAACATTTATGTCATTTTTGTCCTCCCTAGGCTTATTCTAATCCAATTTGGATTTTTAACCAATCTTGTGCATCCAATATGTGATTTTGTGTCATTGGTTGAACATTTAGGTCATTTTCGTCCTCCCTAGGCTTATTCTAATCCAATTAGGGTTTTTAACCAATCTTGTGCATCCAATATGTGATTTTGTGTCATTGGTTGAACATTTAGGTCATTTTCGTCCCCCTTAGGCTTATTCTAATCCAATTAGGGTTTTTAACCAATCTTGTGCATCCAATATGTGATTTTGTGTCATTTTGTGTCATTGGTTGAACATTTAGGTCATTTTCGTCCTCCCTAGGCTTATTCTAATCCAATTAGGGTTTTTAACAAATCTTATGCATCCACTATGGGATTTTGTGTCATTGGTTGCACATTTAGGTCATTTTCGTGCTCCCTAGGCTTATTCTAATCCAATTAGGGTTTTTAACCAATCTTGTGCATATAATAAGTGATTTTGTGTCATTGGTATTCCAATTAGGTCATTTTCGTCCTCGCTAGGCTGATACTAATCCAATTAGGGTTTTTAACCAATCTTGTGCATCCAATATGTGATTTTGTGTCATTGGTTGAACATTTAGGTCATTTTCGTCCTCCCTAGGCTTATTCTAATCCAATTAGGGTTTTTAACCAATCTTGTGCATCCAATATGTGATTTTGTGTCATTGGTTGAACATTTAGGTCATTTTCGTCCTCCCTAGGCTTATTCTAATCCAATTAGGGTTTTTATCCAATCTTGTGCATCCAATATGTGATTTTGTGTCATTTTGTGTGATTGGTTGAACATTTAGGTCATTTTTGTCCTCCCTAGGCTTATTCTAATCCAATTAGGGTTTTTAACCAATCTTGTGCATCCAATATGTGATTTTGTGTCATTGGTTGAACATTTAGTTCATTTTCATCCTCCATAGGCTTATTCTAATCCAATTAGGGTTTTTAACCAATCTTGTGCATCCAATATGTGATTTTGTGTCATTGGTTGAACATTTAGGTCATTTTCGTCCTCCCTAGGCTTATTCTAATCCAATTAGGGTTTTTAACCAATCTTGTGCATCCAATATGTGATTTTGTGTCATTGGTTGAACATTTAGGTCATTTTCGTCTTCCCTAGGCTTATTCCAATCCAGTTAGGGTTTTTAACCAATCTTTTGCACCCAATATGTCATTTTGTGTCATTGGTTGAACATTTAGGTCATTTTCGTCCTCCATAGGCTTATTCTAATCCAATTAGGGTTTTTAGCCAATCTTGTGCATCCAATATGTGATTTTGTGTCATTTTGTGTCATTGGTTGAACATTTAGGTCATTTTCGTCCTCCCTAGGCTTATTCTAATCCAATTAGGGTTTTTAACCAATCTTGTGCATCCAATATGTGATTTTGTGTCATTTTGTGTCATTGGTTGAACATTTAGGTCATTTTCGTCCTGCATAGGCTTATTCTAATCCAATTACGGTTTTTAACCTATCTTGTGCATCCAATATGTGATTTTGTGTCATTTTGTGTCATTGGTTGAACATTTAGGTCATTTTTGTCGTCCCTAGGCATATTCTAATCCAATTAGGGTTTTTAACCAATCTTGTGCATCCAATATGTGATTTTGTGTCATTGGTTGAACATTTAGGTCATTTTCGTCCTCCCTAGGTTTATTCTAATCCAATTAGGGTTTTTAACCAATCTTGTGCATCAAATATGTGATTTTGTGTCATTTTGTGTCATTGGTTGAACATTTAGGTCATTTTTGTCCTCCCTAGGCTTATTCTAATCCAATTACGGTTTTTAACCAATGTTGTGCATCCAATATGTGATTTTGTGTCATTGGTTGAACACTTAGGTCATTTTTGTCGTCCCTAGGCTTATTCTAATCCAATTAGGGTTTTTAACCAATCTTGTGCATCCAATATGTGATTTTGTGTCATTTTGTGTCATTGGTTGAACATTTAGGTCATTTTCGTCCTCCCTAGGCTTATTCTAATCCAATTAGGGTTTTTAACCAATCTTGTGCATCCAATATGTGATTTTGTGTCATTTTGTGTTATTGGTTGAACATTTACGTCATTTTCGTCCTCCCTAAGCTTATTCTAATCCAATTAGGGTTTTTAACCAATCTTGTGCATCCAATATGTGATTTTGTGTCATTGGTTGAACATTTAGGTCATTTTCGTCCTCCCTAGGCTTATTCTAATCCAATTAGGGTTTTTAACCAATCTTGTGCATCCAATATGTGATTTTGTGTCATTGGTTGAACATTTAGGTCATTTTCGTCATCCTTCGACTTATTCTAATCTAATTAGGGTTTTTTAACCAATCTTGTGCATCAAATTAGTGATTTTGTGTCATTGGTTGAACATTTAGGTCATTTTCGTCCTCCCAAGGTTTATTCTAATCCAATTAGGGTTTTTAACTAATCTTGTGCATCCAATATGTGATTTTGTGTCATTGGTTGAACATTTAGGTCATTTTCGTCTTCCAAAGGCTTATTCTAATCCAATTAGGGTTTTTAACCAATCTTGTGCATCCAATATGTGATTTTGTGTCATTTGTTGAACATTTAGGTCATTTTCGTCCTCCCTACGATTATTCTAATCCAATTAGGGTTTTTAACCAATCTAGTGCATCCAATATGTGATTTTGTGTCATTTGTTGAACATTTAGGTCATTTTCGTCGTCCCTAGGATTATTCTAATCGAATTAGGGTTTTTAACCAATCCATTGCATCCAATTTGTAATTTTGTGTCATTGGTTGAACATTTAGGTCAGTTTTGTCATCCTTGGACTTATTCTAACCCAATTAGGGTTTTTAACCAATCTTGTGCATCCAATTAGTGATTTTGTTTCATTGGTTGAACATTTAGGTCATTTTCGTCCTCCCAAAGGCTTATTCTAATCCAATTAGGGTTTTTAACCAATCTTGTGCATCCAATATGTGATTTTGTGTCATGTGTTGAACATTTAGGTCATTTTCGTCCTCCCTACGATTATTCTAATCCAATTTGGGTTTTTAACCAATCTAGTGCATCCAATATGTCATTTTGTGTCATTGGTTGAACATTTAGGTAATTTTCGTCCTCCCTAGTCTTATTCTAATCCAATTAGGGTTTTTAACCAATCTTGTCCATCCAATATGTGATTTTGTGTCATTTGATGAACATTTAGGTCATTTTCGTCCTCCCTAGGATTATTCTAATCCAATGAGGGTTTTTAACCAATCTTGTGCATCCAATTAGTGATTTTGTGTCATTGGTTGAACATATAAGTCAATTTCGTCCTCCCAACGCTTAGTCTAATCCAATTAGGGTTTTTAACAAATCTTGTGCATCCAATATGTGATTTTGTATCATTGGTTGAACATTTAGGTCATTTTCGTCCTCCCTAGGCTTATTGTGATCCAATTAGGGTTTTTAACAAATCTTGTGCATCCAATAAGTGATTTTGTGTCATTGGTTGAACATTTCGGTCATTTTCGTCCTCCCTAGGCTTATTCTAATCGAATTAGGGTTTTTAACCAATCTTGTGCATCCAATTAGTCATTTTATGTCATTGGTTAAACATTTATGTCATTTTCGTCCTCCCAAGGCTTATTCTAATCCAATTAGGGTTTTTAACCAATCTTGTGCTTCCAATATGTGATTTTGTGTCATTGGTTGAACATTTAGGTCATTTTCGTCCTCCCTAGGCATATTCAAATCCAATTAGGGTTTTCAACCAATCATGTGCATCCAATATGTGATTTTGTGTCATTGGTTGAACATTTAGGTCATTTTCGTCTTCCAAAGGCTTATTCTTATCCAATTAGGGTTTTTAACCTATCTTGTGCATCCAATATGTCATTTTGTGTCATTGGTTGAACATTTAGGTCATTTTCATCCTCCCTAGTATTATTTTATTCCAATTAGGGTTTTTAACCAATCTTGTGCATCCAATATGTGATTTTGTGTCATTTGTTGAACATATAGGTCATTTTCGTCCTCCCTAGGATAATTCTAATCCAATTAGAGTTTTTAACCAATCTTGTGCATCCAATTAGTGATTTTGTGTCATTGGTTGAACGTTTAGGTCATTTTCGTCCTCCAATGTTTTTTTTTAATCCAATTAGGGTTTTTAACCAATCTTGTGCAAACAATATGTGATTTTGTGTCATTGGTTGAACATTTAGGTCATTTTCGTCTTCCAAAGGCTTATTCTAATCCAATTAGGGTTTTTAACCAATCTTGTGCATCCAATATGTGATTTTGTGTCATTTGTTGAACATTTAGGTCATTTTTGTCATCCTTGGACTTATTCTAACCCAATTAGGGTTTTTAACCAATCTTGTGCACCCAATTAGTGATTTTGTGTCATTGGTTAACATTTAGGTCATTTTCGTCTTCCAAAGGCTTATTCTAATCCAATTAGGGTTTTTAACCAATCTTGTGCATCCAATATGTCATTTTGTGTCATTGGTTGAACATTTAGGTCATTTTCATCCTCCCTAGTCTTATTCTAATCCAATTAGGGTTTTTAACCAATCTTGTGCATCCAATTTGTGATTTTGTGTCATTTGTTGAACATTTAGGTCATTTTCGTCCTCCCTAGGATTATTCTAATCCCATTAGGGTTTTTAACCAATCTTGTGCATCCAATTTGTAATTTTGTGTCATTGGTTGAACATTTAGGTCATTTTTGTCATCCTTGGACTTATTCTAACCCAATTAGGGTTTTTAACCAATCATGTGCATCCAATATGTGATTTTGTGTCATTGGTTGAACATTTAGGTCATTTTCGTCTTCCTAAGGCTTATTCTAATCCAATTAGGGTTTTTAACCAATCTTGTGCATCCAATATGTCATTTTGTGTCATTGGTTGAACATTTAGGTCATTTTCATCCTCCCTAGTCTTATTCTAATCCAATTAGGGTTTTTAACCAATCTTGTGCATCCAATATGTGATTTTGTGTCATTTGTTGAACATATAGGTCATTTTCGTCCTCCCTAGGATAATTCTAATCCAATTAGGGTTTTTAACCAATCTTGTGCATCCAATTAGTGATTTTGTGTCATTGGTTAGGTCATTTTCGTCCTCCAAAGTTTTTTTTTAATCCAATTAGGGTTTTTAACTAATCTTGTGCATCCAATATGTGATTTTGTGTTATTGGTTGAACATTTAGGTCATTTTCGTCTTCCAAAGGCTTATTCTAATCCAATTAGGGTTTTTAACCAATCTTGTGCATCCAATATGTGATTTTGTGTCATTTGTTGAACATTTAGGTCATTTTTGTCATCCTTGGACTTATTCTAACCCAATTAGGGTTTTTAACCAATCTTGTGCATCCAAATGTGATTTTGTGTCATTGGTTAACATTTAGATCATTTTCGTCTTCCAAAGGCTTATTCTAATCCAATTAGGGTTTTTAACCAATCTTGTGCATCCAATATGTCATTTTGTGTCATTGGTTGAACATTTAGGTCATTTTCATCCTCCCTAGTCTTATTCTAATCCAATTAGGGTTTTTAACCAATCTTGTGCATCCAATATGTGATTTTGTGTCATTTGTTGAACATTTAGGTCATTTTTGTCATCCTTGGACTTATTCTAACCCAATTAGGGTTTTTAACCAATCTTGTGCATCCAATTAGTGATTTTGTGTCATTGGTTAACATTTAGGTCATTTTCGTCTTCCAAAGGCTTATTCTAATCCAATTAGGGTTTTTAACCAATCTTGTGCATCCAATATGTCATTTTGTGTCATTGGTTGAACATTTAGGTCATTTTCATCCTCCCTAGTCTTATTCTAATCCAATTAGGGTTTTTAACCAATCTTGTCCATCCAATATGTGATTTTGTGTCATTTGTTGAACATTTAGGTCATTTTCGTCCTCCCTAGGATTATTCTAATCCAATTAGGGTTTTTAACCAATCTTGTGCATCCAATTTGTGATTTTGTGTCATTGGTTGAACATTTAGGTCATTTTTGTCATCCTTGGACTTATTCTAATCCAATTAGGGTTTTTAACCAATCTTGTGCATCCAATATGTGATTTTGTGTCATTGGTTGAACATTTAGGTCATTTTCGTCCTCCCTAGGCTTATTCTAATCCAATTAGGGTTTTTAACAAAACTTGTGCATCCAATATGTGATTTTGTGTCATTGGTTGAACATTTAGGTCATTTTCGTCCTCCCTAGGCTTATTCTAATCCAATTAGGGTTTTTAACCAATCTTGTGCATCCAATATGTGATTTTGTGTCATTGGTTGAACATTTAGGTCATTTTCGTCCTCGCTAGGCTTTTTCGAATCCAATTAGGGTTTTTAACCAATCTTGTGCATCCAATATGTGATTTTGTGTCATTGGTTGAACATTTAGGTCATTTTCGTCCTCCCTAGGCTTATCCTAATCCAATTAGGGTTTTTAACCAATCTTGTGCATCCAATATGTGATTTTGTACCATTGGTTGAACATTTAGGTCATTTTCGTCCTCCCTAGCCTTATTCTAATCCAATTATGGTTTTTAACCAATCTTGTGCATCCAATATGTGATTTTGTGTCATTTTGGGTCATTGGTTTAACATATAGGTCATTTTCGTCCTACCTAGACTTATTCTAATCCAATTAGGGTTTTTAACCAATCTTGTGCTTCCAATATGTGATTTTGTGTCATTGGTTGAACATTTAGGTCATTTTCGTCCTCCCTAGGCTTATTCTAATCCAATTAGGGTTTTTAACCAATCTTGTGCATCCAATATGTGATTTTGTGTCATTGGTTGAACATTTAGGTCATTTTCGTCCTCCCTAGGCTTATTCTAATCCAATTAGGGTTTTTAACCAATCTTGTGCATCCAATATGTGATTTTGTGTCATTGGTTGAACATTTAGGTCATTTTCATGCTCCAAAGGCTTATTCTAATCCAATTAGGGTTTTTAACCAATCTTGTGCATCCAATATGTGATTTTGTGTCATTGGTTGAACATTTAGGTCATTTTCGTCCTCCCTAGGCTTATTCTAATCCAATTAGGGTTTTTAACCAATCTTGTGCATCCAATTAGTGATTTTGTGTCATTGGTTGAACATTTAGGTCATTTTTGTCCTCCCAAGGCTTATTCTAATCCAATTAGGGTTTTTAACTAATCTTGTGCATCCAATATGTGATTTTGTATCATTGGTTGAACATTTAGGTCATTTTCGTCCTCCCTAGGCTTATTGTAATCCAATTAGGGTTTTTAACAAATCTTGTGCATCCAATAAGTGATTTTGTGTCATTGGTTGAACATTTCGGTCATTTTCGTCCTCCCTAGGCTTATTCTAATCCAATTAGGGTTTTTAACCAATCTTGTGCATCCAATTAGTGATTTTGTGTCATTTGTTGAACATTTAGGTCATTTTCGTCCTCCCAAGGCTTATTCTGATCCAATTAGGGTTTTTAACCAATCTTGTGCATCCAATATGTGATTTTGTGTCATTGGTGAACATTTAGGTTATTTTCGTCCTCCCTAGGCATATTCTAATCCAATTAGGGTTTTTAACCAATCTTGTGCATCCAATATGTGATTTTGTGTCATTGGTTGAACATTTAGGTCATTTTCGTCTTCCAAAGGCTTATTCTAATCCAATTAGGGTTTTTAACCAATCTTGTGCATCCAATATGTGATTTTGTGTCATTTGTTGAACATTTAGGTCATTTTCGTCCTCCCTAGGATTATTCTAATCCAATTAGGGTTTTTAACCAATCTTGTGCATCCAATTTGTGATTTTGTGTCATTTGTTGAACATTTAGGTCATTTTCGTCGTCCCTATGATTATTCTAATCCAATTAGGGTTTTTAACCAATCTTGTGCATCCAATTTGTAATTTTGTGTCATTGGTTGAACATATAGGTCATTTTTGTCATCCTTGGACTTATTCTAACCCAATTAGGGTTTTTAACCAATCTTGTGCATCTAATTAGTGATTTTGTGTCATTGGTTGAACATTTAGGTCATTTTCGTACTCCGAAGGCTTATTCTAATCCAATTAGGGTTTTTAACTAATCTTGTGCATCCAATATGTGATTTTGTATCATTGGTTGAACATTTAGGTCATTTTCGTCCTCCCTAGGCTTATTGTAATCCAATTAGGGTTTTTAACCAATCTTGTGCATCCAATATGTGATTTTGTGTCATTGGTTGAACATTTAGGTCATTTTCGTCCTCCCTAGGCTTATTCTAATCCACTTAGGGTTTTTAACCAATCTTGTGCATCCAATATATGATTTTGTGTCATTTTGTGTCATTGGTTGAACATTTAGGTCATTTTCGTCCTCCCTAGGCTTATTCTAATCCAATTAGGGTTTTTAACCAATCTTGTGCATCCAATAGGTGATTTTGTGTCATTTTGTATCATTGGTTGAACATTTAGGTCATTTTCGTCATCCCCAAGCTTATTCTAATCCAATTAGTATTTTTAACCAATCTTGTGCATCCAATATGTGATTTTGTATCCTTTTGTGTCATTGGTTGAACATTTAGGTCATTTTCGTCCTCCCTAGGCTTATTCTAATCCAATTAGGGTTTTTAACCAATCTTGTGCATCCAATACGTGATTTTGTGTCATTGGTTGAACATTTAGGTCATTTTCGTCCTCCCTAGGCTTATTCTAATCCAATTAGGGTTTTTAACCAATCATGTGCATCCAATATGTGATTTTGTGTCATTGGTTGAACATTTAGGTCATTTTCGTCTTCGAAAGGCTTATTCTAATCCAATTAGGGTTTTTAACCAATCTTGTGCATCCAATATGTCATTTTGTGTCATTGGTTGAACATTTAGGTCATTTTCATCCTCCCTAGTCTTATTCTAATCCAATTAGGGTTTTTAACCAATCTTGTGCATCCAATATGTGTTTTTGTGTCATTTGTTGAACATTTAGGTCATTTTCGTCCTCCCTAGGATTATTCTAATCCAATTAGGGTTTTTAACCAATCTTGTGCATCCAATTTGTGATTTTGTGTCATTTGTTGAACATTTAGGTCATTTTCGTCCTCCGTAGGATTATTCTAATCCAATTAGGGTTTTTAATCAATCTTGTGCATCCAATTTGTGATTTTGTGTCATTGGTTGAACATTTTGGTCATTTTTGTCATCGTTGGACTTATTCTAATCCAATTAGGGTTTTTAACCAATCATGTACATCCAATAAGTGATATTGTGTCATTGGTTGAACATTTAGGTCATTTTCGTCCTCCCTAGGCTTATTCTAATCAAATTAGGGTTTTTAACCAATCATGTGCATCCAATATTTGTTTTTGTGTCATTGGTTGAACATTTAGGTTATTTTCGTCTTCGAAAGGCTTATTCTAATCCAATTAGGGTTTTTAACCAATCTTGTGCATCCAATATGTCATTTTGTGTCATTGGTTGTAAATTTAGGTCATTTTCATCCTCCCTAGTCTTATTCTAATCCAATTAGGATTTTTCACCAAACTTGTGCATCCAATATGTGATTTTTTGTCATTTGTTGAACATTTAGGTCATTTTCGTCCTCCCTAGGATTATTCTAATCCAATTAGGGTTTTTAACCAATCTTGTGCATCCAATTAGTGATTTTGTGTCATTGGTTGAACATTTAGGTTATTTTCGTCTTCCAAAGGCTTATTCTAATCCAATTAGGGTTTTTAACCAATCTTGTGCATCCAATATGTGATTTTGTGTCATTGGTTGAACATTTAGGTCATTTTCGTCTTCCAAAGGCTTATTCTAATCCAATTAGGGGTTTTATCAAATCTTGTGCATCCAATATGTGATTTTGTGTCATTTGTTGAACATTTAGGTCATTTTCGTCGTCCCTAGGATTATTCTAATCCTATTAGGGTTTTTAACCAATCTTGTGCATCCAATATGTGTTTTTGTGTCATTGGTTGAACATTTAGGTCATTTTCGTCTTCGAAAGGCTTATTCTAATCCAATTAGGGTTTTTAACCAATCATGTGCATCCAATATGTGATTTTGTGTCATTGGTTGAACATTTAGGTCATTTTCGCCTTCCAAAGGCTTATTCTAATCCAATTAGGGTTTTTAACCAATCTTGTGCATCCAATTTGTAATTTTGTGTCATTGGTTGAACATTTAGGTCATTTTTGTCATCCTTGGACTTATTCTAACCCAATTAGGGTTTTTAACCAATCTTGTGCATCCAATTAGTGATTTTGTGTCATTGGTTGAACATTAAGGTCATTTTCGTCCTCCCAACGCTTATTCTAATCCAATTAGGGTTTTTAACTAATCTTGTGCATCCAATATGTGATTTTGTGTCATTGGTTGAACATTTAGGTCATTTTCGTCCTCCCTAGGCTTATTCTAATCCAATTAGGGTTTTTAACCAATCTTGTGCATCCAATATGTGATTTTGTGTCATTGGTTGAACATTTAGGTCATTTTCGTCTTCCAAAGGCTTATTCTAATCCAATTAGGGTTTTTAACCAAGCTTGTGCATCCAATATGTGATTTTGTGTGATTTGTTGAACATTTAGGTCATTTTCGTCCTCCGTACGATTATTCTAATCCAATTAGTGTTTTTAACCAATCTAGTGCATCCAATATGTGATTTTGTGTCATTTGTTGAACATTTAGGTCATTTTCGTCCTCCCTAGGATTATTCCAATCCAATTAGGGTTTTTAACCAATCTTGTGCATCCAATTTGTAATTTTGTGTCATTGGTTGAACATTTAGGTCATTTTTGTCATCCTTGGACTTATTCTAACCCAATTAGGGTTTTTAACCAATCTTGTGCATCCAATTAGTGATTTTGTGTCATTGGTTGAACATTTAGGTCATTCTCGTCCTCCCAAGGCTTATTCTAATCCAATTAGGGTTTTTAACTAATCTTGTGCATCCAATATGTGATTTTGTATCATTGGTTGAACATTTAGGTCATTTTCGTCCTCCCTAGGCTTATTGTAATCCAATTAGGGTTTTTAACAAATCTTGTGCATCCAATAAGTGATTTTGTGTCATTGGTTGAACATTTCGGTCATTTTCGTCCTCCCTAGGCTTATTCTAATCCAATTAGGGTTTTTAACCAATCTTGTGCATCCAATTAGTGATTTTGTGTCATTGGTTGAACATTTAGGTCATTTTCGTCTTCCAAAGGCTTATTCTAATCCAATTAGGGTTTTTAACCAATCTTGTGCATCCAACAAGTGATTTTGTGTCATTGGTTGAACATATAGGACATTTTCGTCCTCCCTAGGATTATTCTAATCCAATTAGGGTTTTTAACCAATCTTGTGCATGCAATATGTGATTTTGTGTCATTTGTTGAACATTTAGGTCATTTTCTTCCTCCCTAGGATTATTCTAATCCAATTAGGGTTTTTAACCAATCTTGTGCATCCAATTTGTAATTTTGTGTCATTGGTTGAACATTTAGGTCATTTTTGTCATCCTTGGACTTATTCTAACCCAATTAGGGTTTTTAACCAATCTTGTGCATCCAATTAGTGATTTTGTGTCATTGGTTAACATTTAGGTCATTTTCGTCTTCCAAAGGCTTATTCTAATCCAATTAGGGTTTTTAACCAATCTTGTGCATCCAATATGTCATTTTGTGTCATTTGTTGAACATTTAGGTCATTTTCGTCCTCCCTAGGCTTATTCTAATCCAATTTGGGTTTTTAACCAATCATGTGCATCCAATATGTGTTTTTGTGTCATTGGTTGAACATTTAGGTCATTTTCCTCCTCCCAAAGCTTATTCTAATCCAATTAGGGTTTTTAACCAATCTTGTGCATCCAATATGTGATTTTGTGTCATTGGTTGAACATTTAGGTCATTTTCGTCCTCCCTAGGCTTATTCTAATCCAATTAGGGTTTTTAACCAATCATGTGCATCCAATATGTGTTTTTGTGTCATTGGTTGAACATTTAGGACATTTTCATCCTCCCTAGTCTTATTCTAATCCAATTAGGGTTTTTACCCAATCCTGTGCATCCAAGATGTGATTTTGTGTCATTTGTTGAACATTTAGGTCATTTTCGTCCTCCCTAGGATTATTCTAATCCAATTAGGGTTTTTAACCAATCTTGTGCATCCAATTAGTGATTTTGTGTCATTGGTTGAACATTTAGGTCATTTTCGTCCTCCCAAGTTTTTTTTAATCCAATTAAGGTTTTTAACTAATCTTGTGCATCCAATATGTGATTTTGTGTCATTGGTTGAACATTTAGGTCATTTTTGTCATCCTTGGACTTATTCTAATCCAATTAGGGTTTTTAACCAATCTTGTGCATCCAATATGTAATTTTGTGTCATTGGTTGAACATTTAGGTCATTTTTGTCGTCCACTGACTTATTCTAACCCAATTAGGGTTTTTAACCAATCTTGTGCATCCAATTAGTGATTTTGTGTCATTGGTTGAACATTTAGGTCATTTTCGTCCTCCCGAGGCTTATTCTAATCCAATTAGGGTTTTTAACTAATCTTGTGCATCCAATATGTGATTTTGTATCATTGGTTGAACATTTAGGTCATTTTCGTCCATCCTAGGCTTATTGTAATCCAATTAGGGTTTTTAACAAATCATGTGCATCCAATAAGTGATTTTGTATCATTGGTTGAACATTTCGGTCATTTTCGTCCTCCCTAGGCTTATTCTAATCCAATTAGGGTTTTTAACCAATCTTGTGCATCCAATTAGTGATTTTGTGTCATTGGTTGAACATTTAGGTCATTTTCGTCCTCCCTAGTCTTATTCTAATCCAATTAGGGTTTTTAACCAATCTTGTGCATCCAAGATGTGATTTTGTGTCATTTGTTGAACATTTAGGTCATTTTCGTCCTCCCTAGTCTTATTCTAATCCAATTAGGGTTTTTAACCAATCTTGTGCATCCAATATGTGATTTTGTGTCATTTGTTGAACATTTAGGTCATTTTTGTCATCCTTGGACTTATTCTAACCCAATTAGGGTTTTTAACCAATCTTGTGCATCCAATTAGTGATTTTGTGTCATTGGTTAACATTTAGGTCATTTTCGTCTTCCAAAGGCTTATTCTAATCCAATTAGGGTTTTTAACCAATCTTGTGCATCCAATATGTGATTTTGTGTCATTTGTTGAACATTTAGGTCATTTTCGTCCTCCCTAGGATTATTCTAATCCAATTAGGGTTTTTAACCAATCTTGTGCATCCAATAAGTGATTTTGTGTCATTGGTTGAACATTTAGGTCATTTTCGTCCTCCCTAGGCTTATTCTAATCCAATTAGGGTTTTTAACCAATCTTGTGCATCCAATATGTGATTTTGTGTCATTTTGTGTCATTGGTTGAACATTTAGGTCATTTTCGTCCTCCCTAGGCTTATTCTAATCCAATTAACGTTTTTAACCAATCTTGTGCATCCAATATGTGATTTTGTGTCATTGGTTGAACATTTAGGTCATTTTCGTCCTCCCTAGGCTTATTCTAATCCAATTAGGGTTTTTAACCAATCTTGTGCATCCAATATGTGATTTTGTGTCATTGGTTGAACATTTAGGTCATTTTCGTCCTCCCTTGGCTAATTCTAATCCTATTAGGGTTTTTAACCAATCTTGTGCATCCAATATGTGGTTTTTTGTCATTTTGTGTCATTGGTTGAACATTTAGGTCATTTTCGTCCTCCCTAGGCTTATTCTAATCCAATTAGGGTTTTTAACCAATCTTGTGCATCCAATATGTGATTTTGTGTCATTTTGTGTCATTTTGTGTCATTGGTTGAACATTTAGGTCATTTTCGTCCTCCCTAGGCTTATTCTAATCCAATTAGGGTTTTTAACCAATCATGTGCATCCAATATGTGATTTTGTGTCATTGGTTGAACATTTAGGTCATTTTCGTCTTCGAAAGGCTTATTCTAATCCAATTAGGGTTTTTAACCAATCTTGTGCATCCAATATGTCATTTTGTGTAATTGGTTGAAAATTTAGGTCATTTTCATCCTCCCTAGTCTTATCCTAATCCAATTAGGGTTTTTAACTAATCTTGTGCATCCAATATGTGATTTTTTGTCATTTGTTGAACATTTAGGTCATTTTCGTCCTCCCTAGGATTATTGTAATCCAATTCGGGTTTTTAACCAATCTTCTGCATCCAATTAGTGATTTTGTGTCATTGGTTGAACATTTAGGTCATTTTCGTCCTCCCAAGTTTTTTTTAAATCCAATTAGGGTTTTTAACCAATCTTGTGCATCCAATTAGTGATTTTGTGTCATTGGTTAACATTTAGGTCATTTTCGTCCTCCCAAGGCTTATTCTAATCCAATTAGGGTTTTTAACTAATCTTTTGCATCCAATATGTGATTTTGTATCATTGGTTGAACATTTAGGTCATTTTCGTCCTCCCAAGGCTTATTCTAATCCACTTAGGGTTTTTAACTAATCTTGTGCATCCAATATGTGATTTTGTGTCATTGGTTGAACAATTAGGTCATTTTCGTCTTCGAAAGGCTTATTCTAATCCAATTAGGGTTTTTAACCAATCTTGTGCATCCAATAAGTGATTTTGTGTCATTTGTTGAACATTTAGGTCATTTTCGTCCTCCCTAAGATGATTCTAATCCAATTAGGGTTTTTAACCAATCTTGTGCATCCAATATGTGATTTTGTGTTATTTGTTGAACATTTAGGTCATTTTCTTCCTCCCTAGGATTATTCTAATCCAATTAGGGTTTTTAACCAATCTTGTGCATCCAATTTGTAATTTTGTGTCATTGGTTGAACATTTAGGTCATTTTTGTCATCCTTGGACTTATTCTAACCCAATTAGGGTTTTTAACCAATCTAGTGCATCCAATATGTGATTTTGTGTCATTTGTTGAACATTTAGGTCATTTTCGTCCACCCTACGATTATTCTAATCCAATTAGGGTTTTTAACCAATCTAGTGCATCCAATATGTGATTTTGTGTCATTTGTTGAACATTTAGGCCATTTTCGTCCTCCCTAGGCTTATTCTAATCCAATTAGGGTTTTTAACCAATCTAGTGCATCCAATATGTGATTTTGTGTCATTTGTTGAACATTTAGGCCATTTTCGTCCTCCCTAGGCTTATTCTAATCCAATTAGGGTTTTCAACCAATCATGTGCATCCAATATGTGATTTTGTGTCATTGGTTGAACATTTAGGTCATTTTCGTCTTCCAAAGGCTTATTTTAATCCAATTAGGGTTTTTAACCAATCTTGTGCATCCAATATGTCATTTTGTGTCATTGGTTGAACATTTAGGTCATTTTCATCCTCCCTATAATTATTCTATTCCAATTAGGGTTTTTAACCAATCTTGTGCATCCAATATGTGATTTTGTGTCATTTGTTGAACATATAGGTCATTTTCGTCCTCCCTAGGATAATTCTAATCCAATTAGAGTTTTTAACCAATCTTGTGCATTCAATTAGTGATTTTGTGTCATTGGTTGAACGTTTAGGTCATTTTCGTCCTCCAAAGTTTTTTTTTAATCCAATTAGGGTTTTTAACCAATCTTTTGCATCCAATATGTGATTTTGTGTCATTGGTTGAACATTTAGGTCTTTTTCGTCTTCCAAAGGCTTATTCTAATCCAATTAGGGTTTTTAACCAATCTTGTGCATCCAATATGTGATTTTGTGTCATTTGTTGAACATTTAGGTCATTTTTGTCATCCTTGGACTTATTCTAACCCAATTAGGGTTTTTAACCAATCTTGTGCATCCAATTAGTGATTTTGTGTCATTGGTTAACATTTAGGTCATTTTCGTCTTCCAAAGGCTTATTCTAATCCAATTAGGGTTTTTAACCAATCTTGTGCATCCAATATGTGATTTTGTGTCATTTGTTGAACATTTAGGTCATTTTCGTCCTCCCTACGATTATTCTAATCCAATTAGGGTTTTAACCAATCTAGTGCATCCAATATGTGATTTTGTGTCATTTGTTGAACATTGATGTCATTTTCTTCCTCCCTAGGCTTATTCTAATCCAATTAGGGTTTTCAACCAATCATGTGCATCCAATATGTGATTTTGTGTCATTGGTTGAACATTTCGATCATTTTCGTCCTCCCTAGGCTTATTCTAATCCAATTAGGGTTTTTAATTAATCTTGTGCATCCAGTTAGTGATTTTGTGTCATTGGTTGAACATTTAGGTCACTTTCGTCTTCCAAAGGCTTATTTTAATCCAATTACGGTTTTTAACCAATCTTGTGCATCCAATATGTCATTTTGTCTCATTGGTTGAACATTTAGGTCATTTTCATCCTCCCTAGTCTTATTCTAATCCAATTAGGGTTTTTAACCAATCTTGTCCATCCAATATGTGATTTTGTGTCATTTGTTGAACATTTAGGTCATTTTCGTCCTCCCTAGGATTATTCTAATCCAATTAGGGTTTTTAACCAATCTTGTGCATCCAATTTGTGATTTTGTGTCATTGGTTGAACATTTAGGTCATTTTTGTCATCCTTGTACTTATTCTAATCCAATTAGGGTTTTTAACCAATCTTGTGCATCCAATTTGTGATTTTGTGTCATTGGTTGAACATTTAGGTCATTTTTGTCATCCTTGTACTTATTCTAATCCAATTAGGGTTTTTAACCAATCTTGTGCATCCAATTTGTAATTTTGTGTCATTGGTTGAACATTTAGGTCATTTTTGTCGTCCACTGACTTATTCTAACCCAATTAGGGTTTTTAACCAATCTTGTGCATCCAATTAGTGATTTTGTGTCATTGGTTGAACATTTAGGTCAATTTCGTTCTCTCGAGGCTTATTCTAATCCAATTAGGGTTTTTAACCAATCTTGTGCATCCAATTTGTGATTTTGTGTCATTGGTTGAACATTTAGGTCATTTTTGTCATCCTTGGACTTATTCTAATCCAATTAGGGTTTTTAACCAATCTTGTGCATCCAATTTGTAATTTTGTGTCATTGGTTGAACATTTAGGTCATTTTTGTCATCCACTGACTTATTCTAACCCAATTAGGGTTTTTAACCAATCTTGTGCATCCAATTAGTGATTTTATGTCATTGGTTGAACATTTAGGTCATTTTCGTCGTCCCAAGGCTTATTCTAATCCAATTAGGGTTTTTAACTAATATTGTGCATCCAATATGTGATTTTGTATCATTGGTTGAACATTTAGGTCATTTTCGTCCTCCCTAGGCTTATTGTAATCCAATTAGGGTTTTTAACAAATCATGTGCATCCAATAAGTGATTTTGTGTCATTGGTTGAACATTTCGGTCATTTTCGTCCTCCCTAGGCTTATTCTAATCCAATTAGGGTTTTTAACCAATCTTGTGCATCCAATTAGTGATTTTGTGTCATTGGTTGAACATTTAGGTCATTTTCGTCCTCCCAAGGCTTATTCTAATCCAATTAGGGTTTTTAACTAATCTTTTGCATCCAATATGTGATTTTGTATCATTGGTTGAACATTTAGGTCATTTTCGTCCTCCCAAGGCTTATTCTAATCCACTTAGGGTTTTTAACTAATCTTGTGCATCCAATATGTGATTTTGTGTCATTGGTTGAACAATTAGGTCATTTTCGTCTTCGAAAGGCTTATTCTAATCCAATTAGGGTTTTTAACCAATCTTGTGCATCCAATAAGTGATTTTGTGTCATTTGTTGAACATTTAGGTCATTTTCGTCCTCCCTAAGATGATTCTAATCCAATTAGGGTTTTTAACCAATCTTGTGCATCCAATATGTGATTTTGTGTTATTTGTTGAACATTTAGGTCATTTTCTTCCTCCCTAGGATTATTCTAATCCAATTAGGGTTTTTAACCAATCTTGTGCATCCAATTTGTAATTTTGTGTCATTGGTTGAACATTTAGGTCATTTTTGTCATCCTTGGACTTATTCTAACCCAATTAGGGTTTTTAACCAATCTTGTGCATCCAATTAGTGATTTTGTGTCATTGGTTAACATTTAGGTCATTTTCGTCTTCCAAAGGCTTATTCTAATCCAATTAGGGTTTTTAACCAATCTTGTGTATCCAATATGTCATTTTGTGTCATTGGTTGAACATTTAGGTCATTTTCGTCCTCCCTAGTCTTATTCTAATCCAATTAGGGTTTTTAACCAATCTTGTGCATCCAATATGTGATTTTGTGTCATTTGTTGAACATAAAGGTCATTTTCGTCCTCCCTAGGATAATTCTAATCCAATTAGGGTTTTTAACCAATCTTGTGCATCCAATTAGTGATTTTGTGTCATTGGTTAGGTCATTTTCGTCCTCCAAAGTTTTTTTTTAATCCAATTAGGGTTTTTAACCAATCTTGTGCATCCAATATGTGATTTTGTGTCATTGGTTGAACATTTAGGTCATTTTCGTCTTCCAAAGACTTATTCTAATCCAATTAGGGTTTTTAACCAATCTTGTGCATCCAATATGTGATTTTGTGTCATTTGTTGAACATTTAGGTCATTTTTGTCATCCTTGGACTTATTCTAACCCAATTAGGGTTTTTAACCAATCTTGTGCATCCAATTAGTGATTTTGTGTCATTGGTTAACATTTAGGTCATTTTCGTCTTCCAAAGGCTTATTCTAATCCAATTAGGGTTTTTAACCAATCTTGTGCATCCAATTAGTGATTTTGTGTCATTGGTTGAACATTTAGGTCATTTTCATCCTCCCTAGTCTTATTCTAATCCAATTAGGGTTTTTAACCAATCTTGTGCATCCAAGATGTGATTTTGTGTCATTTGTTGAACATTTAGGTCATTTTCGTCCTCCCTAGTCTTATTCTAATCCAATTAGGGTTTTTAACCAATCTTGTGCATCCAATATGTGATTTTGTGTCATTTGTTGAACATTTAGGTCATTTTTGTCATCCTTGGACTTATTCTAACCCAATTAGGGTTTTTAACCAATCTTGTGCATCCAATTAGTGATTTTGTGTCATTGGTTAACATTTAGGTCATTTTCGTCTTCCAAAGGCTTATTCTAATCCAATTAGGGTTTTTAACCAATCTTGTGCATCCAATATGTGATTTTGTGTCATTTGTTGAACATTTAGGTCATTTTCGTCCTCCCTAGGATTATTCTAATCCAATTAGGGTTTTTAACAAATCTTGTGCATCCAATTTGTGATTTTGTGTCATTTGTTGAACATTTAGGTCATTTTCGTCCTCCCTAGGATTATTCTAATCCAATTAGGGTTTTTAACCAATCTTGTGCATCCAATTTGTGATTTTGTGTCATTGGTTGAACATTTAGGTCATTTTTGTCATCCTTGTACTTATTCTAATCCAATTAGGGTTTTTAACCAATCTTGTGCATCCAATTTGTGATTTTGTGTCATTGGTTGAATATTTAGGTCATTTTTGTCATCCTTGGACTTATTCTAATCCAATTAGGGTTTTTAACCAATCTTGTGCATCCAATTTGTAATTTTGTGTCATTGGTTGAACATTTAGGTCATTTTTGTCGTCCACTGACTTATTCTAACCCAATTAGGGTTTTTAACCAATCTTGTGCATCCAATTAGTGATTTTGTGTCATTGGTTGAACATTTAGGTCATTTTCGTCCTCCCGAGGCTTATTCTAATCCAATTAGGGTTTTTAACTAATCTTGTGCATCCAATATGTGATTTTGTATCATTGGTTGAACATTTAGGTCATTTTCGTCCTCCCTAGGCTTATTGTAATCCAATTAGGGTTTTTAACAAATCATGTGCATCCAATAAGTGATTTTGTATCATTGGTTGAACATTTCGGTCATTTTCGTCCTCCCTAGGCTTATTCTAATCCAATTAGGGTTTTTAACCAATCTTGTGCATCCAATATGTGTTTTTGTGTCATTGGTTGAACATTTAGGTCATTTTCATCCTCCCTAGTCTTATTCTAATCCAATTAGGGTTTTTAACCAATCTTGTGCATCCAAGATGTGATTTTGTGTCATTTGTTGAACATTTAGGTCATTTTCGTCCTCCCTAGGATTATTCTAATCCAATTAGGGTATTTAACCAATCTTGTGCATCCAATTAGTGATTTTGTGTCATTGGTTGACCATTTAGGTCATTTTCGTCCTCCCAAGTTTTTTTTAATCCAATTAAGGTTTTTAACTAATCTTGTGCATCCAATATGTGATTTTGTGTCATTGGTTGAACATTTAGGTCATTTTCGTCTTCCAAAGGGTTATTCTAATCCAATTAGGGTTTTTAACCAATCTTGTGCATCCAATATGTGATTTTGTATCATTGGTTGAACATTTAGGTCATTTTCGTCTTCCAAAGGCTTATTCTAATCCAATTAGTGTTTTTAACCAATCTTGTGCATCCAATATGTGATTTTGTGTCATTTGTTGAACATTTAGGTCATTTTTGTCATTCTTGGACTTATTCTAACCCAATTAGGCTTTTTAACCAATCTTGTGCTTCCAATTAGTGATTTTGTGTCATTGGTTAACATTTAGGTCATTTTCGTCTTCCAAAGGCTTATTCTAATCCAATTAGGGTTTTTAACCAATCTTGTGCATCCAATATGTCATTTTGTGTCATTGGTTGAACATTTAGGTCATTTTCGTCCTCCCTAGGCTTATTCTAATCCAATTTGGGTTTTTAACCAATCATGTGCATCCAATATGTGTTTTTGTGTCATTGGTTGAACATTTAGGTCATTTTCATCCTCCCAAAGCTTATTTTAATCCAATTAGGGTTTTTAACCAATCTTGTGCATCCAATATGTCATTTGTGTCATTGGTTGAACATTTAGGTCATTTTCATCCTCCCTAGTCTTATTCTATTCCAATTAAGGTTTTTAACCAATCTTGTGCATCCAATATGTGATTTTGTGTCATTTGTTGAACATATAGGTCATTTTCGTCCTCCCTAGGATAATTCTAATCCAATTAGAGTTTTTAACTAATCTTGTGCATCCAATTAGTGATTTTGTGTCATTGGTTGAACGTTTAGGTCATTTTCGTCCTCCAAAGTTTTTTTTTAATCCAATTAGGGTTTTTAACCAATCTTTTGCATCCAATATGTGATTTTGTGTCTTTTGTTGAACATTTAGGTCATTTTCGTCTTCCAAAGGCTTATTCTAATCCAATTAGGGTTTTTAACCAATCTTGTGCATCCAATATGTGATTTTGTGTCATTTGTTGAACATTTAGGTCATTTTTGTCATCCTTGGACTTATTCTAACCCAATTAGGGTTTTTAACCAATCTTGTGCATCCAATTAGTGATTTTGTGTCATTGGTTAACATTTAGGTCATTTTCGTCTTCCAAAGGCTTATTCTAATCCAATTAGGGTTTTTAACCAATCTTGTGCATCCAATATGTCATTTTGTGTCATTGGTTGAACATTTAGGTCATTTTCATCCTCCCTAGTCTTATTCTAATCCAATTAGGGTTTTTAACCAATCTTGTCCATCCAATATGTGATTTTGTGTCCTTTGTTGAACATTTAGGTCATTTTCGTCATCCCTAGGATGATTCTAATCCAATTAGGGTTTTTAACCAATCTTGTGCATCCAATTTGTGATTTTGTGTCATTGGTTGAACATTTAGGTCATTTTTGTCATCCTTGGACTTATTCTAATCCAATTAGGGTTTTTAACCAATCTTGTGCATCCAATTTGTAATTTTGTGTCATTGGTTGAACATTTAGGTCATTTTTGTCATCCACTGACTTATTCTAACCCAATTAGGGTTTTTAACCAATCTTGTGCATCCAATTAGTGATTTTATGTCATTGGTTGAACATTTAGGTCATTTTCGTCGTCCCAAGGCTTATTCTAATCCAATTAGGGTTTTTAACTAATATTGTGCATCCAATATGTGATTTTGTATCATTGGTTGAACATTTAGATCATTTTCGTCCTCCCTAGGCTTATTGTAATCCAATTAGGGTTTTTAACAAATCATGTGCATCCAATAAGTGATTTTGTGTCATTGGTTGAACATTTCGGTCATTTTTGTCATCCTTGGACTTATTCTAATCCAATTAGGGTTTTTAACCAATCTTGTGCATCCAATTAGTGATTTTGTGTCATTGGTTGAACATTTAAGTCAATTTCGTCCTCCCAACGCTTATTCTAATCCAATTAGGGTTTTTAACTAATCTTGTGCATCCAATATGTGATTTTGTGTCATTGGTTGAACATTAAGTCATTTTGGTCCTCCCTAGGCTTATTCTAATCCAATTAGGGTATTTAACAAATCTTGTGCATCCAATAAGTGATTTTGTGTCATTGGTTGAACATTTAGGTCATTTTCGTCCACCCTAGGCTTATTCTAATCTAATTAGGGTTTTTAACCAATCTTGTGCATCCAATATGTGATTTTGTGTCATTGGTTGAACATTTAGGTTATTTTCGTCATCCTTCGACTTATTCTAATCTAATTAGGGTTTTTTAACCAATCTTGTGCATCAAATTAGTGATTTTGTGTCATTGGTTGAACATTTAGGTCATTTTCGTCCTCCCAAGGTTTATTCTAATCCAATTAGGGTTTTTAACCAATCTAGTGCATCCAATATGTGATTTTGTGTCATTTGTTGAACATTTAGGTCATTTTCGTCCACCCTACGATTATTCTAATCCAATTAGGGTTTTTAACCAATCTAGTGCATCCAATATGTGATTTTGTGTCATTTGTTGAACATTTAGGCCATTTTCGTCCTCCCTAGGCTTATTCTAATCCAATTAGGGTTTTCAACCAATCATGTGCATCCAATATGTGATTTTGTGTCATTGGTTGAACATTTAGGTCATTTTCGTCTTCCAAAGGCTTATTTTAATCCAATTAGGGATTTTAACCAATCTTGTGCATCCAATATGTCATTTTGTGTCATTGGTTGAACATTTAGGTCATTTTCATCCTCCCTAGTCTTATTCTATTCCAATTAGGGTTTTTAACCAATCTTGTGCATCCAATATGTGATTTTGTGTCATTTGTTGAACATATAGGTCATTTTCACCCTCCCTAGGATAATTCTAATCCAATTAGAGTTTTTAACCAATCTTGTGCATTCAATTAGTGATTTTGTGTCATTCGTTGAACGTTTAGGTCATTTTCGTCCTCCAAAGTTTTTTTTTAATCCAATTAGGGTTTTTAACCAATCTTTTGCATCCAATATGTGATTTTGTGTCATTGGTTGAACATTTAGGTCATTTTCGTCTTCCAAAGGCTTATTTTAATCCAATTAGGGTTTTTAACCAATCTTGTGCATCCAATATGTCATTTTGTGTCATTGGTTGAACATTTAGGTCATTTTCATCCTCCTTAGTCTTATTCTATTCCAATTAGGGTTTTTAACCAATCTTGTGCATCCAATATGTGATTTTGTGTCATTTGTTGAACATATAGGTCATTTTCGTCCTCCCTAGGATAATTCTAATCCAATTAGAGTTTTTAACCAATCTTGTGCATTCAATTAGTGATTTTGTGTGATTGGTTGAACGTTTAGGTCATTTTCGTCCTCCAAAGTTTTTTTTTTAATCCAATTAGGGTTTTTAACCAATCTTGTGCATCCAATATGTGATTTTGTGTCATTTGTTGAACATTTAGGTCATTTTTGTCATCCTTGGACTTATTCTAACCCAATTAGGGTTTTTAACCAATCTTGTGCATCCAATTAGTGATTTTGTGTCATTGGTTAACATTTAGGTCATTTTCGTCTTCCAAAGGCTTATTCTAATCCAATTAGGGTTTTTAACCAATCTTGTGCATCCAATATGTCATTTTGTGTCATTGGTTCAACATTTAGGTCATTTTCATCCTCCCTAGTTTTATTCTAATCCAATTAGGGTTTTTAACCAATCTTGTGCATCCAATATGTGATTTTGTGTCATTTGTTGAACATTTAGGTCATTTTTGTCCTCCCTAGGATTATTCTAATCCAATTAGGGTTTTTAACCAATCTTGTGCATCCAATTTGTGATTTTGTGTCATTTGTTGAACATTTAGGTCATTTTCGTCCTCCCTAGGATTATTCTAATCCAATTAGGGTTTTTAACCAATCTTGTGCATCCAATTTGTGATTTTGTGTCATTGGTTGAACATTTAGGTCATTTTTGTCATCCTTGTACTTATTCTAATCCAATTAGGGTTTTTAACCAATCTTGTGCATCCAATTTGTGATTTTGTGTCATTGGTTGAACATTTAGGTCATTTTTGTCATCCTTGTACTTATTCTAATCCAATTAGGGTTTTTAACCAATCTTGTGCATCCAATTTGTAATTTTGTGTCATTGGTTGAACATTTAGGTCATTTTTGTCGTCCACTGACTTATTCTAACCCAATTAGGGTTTTTAACCAATCTTGTGCATCCAATTAGTGATTTTGTGTCATTGGTTGAACATTTAGGTCAATTTCGTTCTCTCGAGGCTTATTCTAATCCAATTAGGGTTTTTAACCAATCTTGTGCATCCAATTTGTGATTTTGTGTCATTGGTTGAACATTTAGGTCATTTTTGTCATCCTTGGACTTATTCTAATCCAATTAGGGTTTTTAACCAATCTTGTGCATCCAATTTGTAATTTTGTGTCATTGGTTGAACATTTAGGTCATTTTTGTCATCCACTGACTTATTCTAACCCAATTAGGGTTTTTAACCAATCTTGTGCATCCAATTAGTGATTTTATGTCATTGGTTGAACATTTAGGTCATTTTCGTCGTCCCAAGGCTTATTCTAATCCAATTAGGGTTTTTAACTAATATTGTGCATCCAATATGTGATTTTGTATCATTGGTTGAACATTTAGGTCATTTTCGTCCTCCCTAGGCTTATTGTAATCCAATTAGGGTTTTTAACAAATCATGTGCATCCAATAAGTGATTTTGTGTCATTGGTTGAACATTTCGGTCATTTTCGTCCTCCCTAGGCTTATTCTAATCCAATTAGTGTTTTTAACCAATCTTGTGCATCCAATATGTGATTTTGTGTCATTTGTTGAACATTTAGGTCATTTTTGTCATCCTTGGACTTATTCTAACCCAATTAGGCTTTTTAACCAATCTTGTGCATCCAATTAGTGATTTTGTGTCATTGGTTAACATTTAGGTCATTTTCGTCTTCCAAAGGCTTATTCTAATCCAATTAGGGTTTTTAACCAATCTTGTGCATCCAATATGTCATTTTGTGTTATTGGTTGAACATTTAGGTCATTTTCGTCCTCCCTAGGCTTATTCTAATCCAATTTGGGTTTTTAACCAATCATGTGCATCCAATATGTGTTTTTGTGTCATTGGTTGAACATTTAGGTCATTTTCATCCTCCCAAAGCTTATTCTAATCCAATTAGGGTTTTTAACCAATCTTGTGCATCCAATATGTGATTTTGTGTCATTGGTTGAACATTTAGGTCATTTTCGTCCTCCCTAGGCTTATTCTAATCCAATTAGGGTTTTTAACCAATCCTGTGCATCCAATATGTGATTTTGTGTCATTTGTTGAACATTTAGGTCAATTTCGTCCTCCCTAGGATTATTCTAATCCAATTAGGGTTTTTAACAAATCTTGTGCATCCAATTTGTGATTTTGTGTCATTTGTTGAACATTTAGGTCATTTTCGTCCTCCCTAGGATTATTCTAATCCAATTAGGGTTTTTAACCAATCTTGTGCATCCAATTTGTGATTTTGTGTCATTGGTTGAACATTTAGGTCATTTTTGTCATCCTTGGACTTATTCTAACCCAATTAGGGTTTTTAACCAATCTTGTGCATCCAATATGTGATTTTGTGTCATTGGTTGAACATTTAGGTCATTTTCGTCCTCCCTAGGCTTATTCTAATCCAATTAGGGTTTTTAACCAATCTTGTGCATCAAATATGTGAGTTTGTGTCATTGGTTGAACATTTAGGTCATTTTCGTCCTCCCTAGGCTTATTCTAATCCAATTAGGGTTTTTAACCAATCTTGTGCATCCAATATGTGATTTTGTGTCATTGGTTGAACATTTAGGTCATTTTCGTCGTCCCTAGGCTTATTCTAATCCAATTAGGGTTTTTAACCAATCATGTGCATCCAATATGTGATTTATTGTCATTGGTTGAACATTTAGGTCATTTTCGTCCTCCCTAGGCTTATTCTAATCCAATTAGGGTTTTTAACCAATCTTGTGCATCCAATATGTGATTTTGTGTCATTGGTTGAACATTTAGGTCATTTTCGTCCTCCCTAGGCTTATTCTAATCCAATTAGGGTTTTTAACCAATCTTGTGCATCCAATATGTGATTTTGTGTCATTGGTTGAACATTTAAGTCATTTTCGTCCTTCCTAGGCTTATTCTAATCCAATTAGGGTTTTTAACCAATCTTGAGCATCCAATATGTGATTTTGTGTCATTTTGTGTCATTGGTTGAACATTTAGGTCATTTTCGTCCTCCCTAGGCTTATTCTAATCCAATTAGGGTTTTTAACCAATCTTGTGCATCCAATATGTGATTTTTGTCATTTTGTGTCATTGGTTGAACATTTAGGTCATTTTCGTCCTCCCTAGGCTTATTCTAATCTAATTAGGGTTTTTAACCAATCTTGTGCATCCAATATGTGATTTTGTGTCATTTTGCGTCATTGGTTGAACATTTAGGTCATTTTCGTCCTCCCTAGGCTTATTCTAATCCAATTAGGGTTTTTAACCAATCTTGTGCATCCAATATGTGATTTTGTGTCATTGGTTGAACATTTAGGTCATTTTCGTCCTCCCTAGGCTTATTCTAATCCAATTAGGGTTTTTAACCAATCTTGTGCATCCAATATGTGATTTTGTATCATTGGTTGAACATTTAGGTCATTTTCATCCTCCCTAGTCTTATTCTAATCCAATTAGGGTTTTTAACCAATCTTGTGCATCCAAGATGTGATTTTGTGTCATTTGTTGAACATTTAGGTCATTTTCGTCCTCCCTAGGATTATTCTAATCCAATTAGGGTTTTTAACCTATCTTGTGCATCCAATTAGTGATTTTATGTCATTGGTTGACCATTTAGGTCATTTTTGTCCTCCCAAGTTTTTTTTAATCCAATTAAGGTTGTTAACTAATCTTGTGCATCCAATATGTGATTTTGTGTCATTGGTTGAACATTTAGGTCATTTTCGTCTTCCAAAGGCTTATTCTAATCCAATTAGGGTTTTTAACCAATCTTGTGCATCCAATATGTGATTTTGTATCATTGGTTGAACATTTAGGTCATTTTCGTCTTCCAAAGGCTTATTCTAATCCAATTAGTGTTTTTAACCAATCTTGTGCATCCAATATGTGATTTTGTGTCATTTGTTGAACATTTAGGTCATTTTTGTCATTCTTGGACTTATTCTAACCCAATTAGGCTTTTTAACCAATCTTGTGCTTCCAATTAGTGATTTTGTGTCATTGGTTAACATTTAGGTCATTTTCGTCTTCCAAAGGCTTATTCTAATCCAATTAGGGTTTTTAACCAATCTTGTGCATCCAATATGTCATTTTGTGTCATTGGTTGAACATTTAGGTCATTTTCGTCCTCCCTAGGCTTATTCTAATCCAATTTGGGTTTTTAACCAATCATGTGCATCCAATATGTGTTTTTGTGTCATTGGTTGAACATTTAGGTCATTTTCATCCTCCCAAAGCTTATTTTAATCCAATTAGGGTTTTTAACCAATCTTGTGCATCCAATATGTCATTTGTGTCATTGGTTGAACATTTAGGTCATTTTCATCCTCCCTAGTCTTATTCTATTCCAATTAAGGTTTTTAACCAATCTTGTGCATCCAATATGTGATTTTGTGTCATTTGTTGAACATATAGGTCATTTTCGTCCTCCCTAGGATAATTCTAATCCAATTAGAGTTTTTAACTAATCTTGTGCATCCAATTAGTGATTTTGTGTCATTGGTTGAACGTTTAGGTCATTTTCGTCCTCCAAAGTTTTTTTTTAATCCAATTAGGGTTTTTAACCAATCTTTTGCATCCAATATGTGATTTTGTGTCTTTTGTTGAACATTTAGGTCATTTTCGTCTTCCAAAGGCTTATTCTAATCCAATTAGGGTTTTTAACCAATCTTGTGCATCCAATATGTGATTTTGTGTCATTTGTTGAACATTTAGGTCATTTTTGTCATCCTTGGACTTATTCTAACCCAATTAGGGTTTTTAACCAATCTTGTGCATCCAATTAGTGATTTTGTGTCATTGGTTAACATTTAGGTCATTTTCGTCTTCCAAAGGCTTATTCTAATCCAATTAGGGTTTTTAACCAATCTTGTGCATCCAATATGTCATTTTGTGTCATTGGTTGAACATTTAGGTCATTTTCATCCTCCCTAGTCTTATTCTAATCCAATTAGGGTTTTTAACCAATCTTGTCCATCCAATATGTGATTTTGTGTCATTTGTTGAACATTTAGGTCATTTTCGTCCTCCCTAGGATTATTCTAATCCAATTAGGGTTTTTAACCAATCTTGTGCATCCAATTTGTGATTTTGTGTCATTGGTTGAACATTTAGGTCATTTTTGTCATCCTTGGACTTATTCTAATCATATTAGGGTTTTTAACCAATCTTGTGCATCCAATTTGTAATTTTGTGTCATTGGTTGAACATTTAGGTCATTTTTGTCGTCCACTGACTTATTCTAACCCAATTAGGGTTTTTAACCAATCTTGTGCATCCAATTAGTGATTTTGTGTCATTGGTTGAACATTTAGGTCATTTTCGTCCTCCCGAGGCTTATTCTAATCCAATTAGGGTTTTTAACTAATCTTGTGCATCCAATATGTGATTTGGTATCATTGGTTGAACATTTAGGTCATTTTCGTCCTCCCTAGGCTTATTGTAATCCAATTAGGGTTTTTAACAAATCATGTGCATCCAATAAGTGATTTTGTGTCATTGGTTGAACATTTCGGTCATTTTCGTCCTCCTTAGGCTTATTCTAATCCAATTAGGGTTTTTAACAAATCATGTGCATCCAATAAGTGATTTTGTGTCATTGGTTGAACATTTCGGTCATTTTTGTCATCCTTGGACTTATTCTAATCCAATTAGGGTTTTTAACCAATCTTGTGCATCCAATTAGTGATTTTGTGTCATTGGTTGAACATTTAAGTCAATTTCGTCCTCCCAACGCTTATTCTAATCCAATTAGGGTTTTTAACTAATCTTGTGCATCCAATATGTGATTTTGTGTCATTGGTTGAACATTAAGTCATTTTGGTCCTCCCTAGGCTTATTCTAATCCAATTAGGGTATTTAACAAATCTTGTGCATCCAATAAGTGATTTTGTGTCATTGGTTGAACATTTAGGTCATTTTCGTCCACCCTAGGCTTATTCTAATCTAATTAGGGTTTTTAACCAATCTTGTGCATCCAATATGTGATTTTGTGTCATTTGTTGAACATATAGGTCATTTTCGTCCTCCCTAGGATAATTGTAATCCAATTAGAGTTTTTAACCAATCTTGTGCATCCAATTAGTGATTTTGTGTCATTGGTTGAACGTTTAGGTCATTTTCGTCCTCCAAAGTTTTTTTTTAATCCAATTAGGGTTTTTAACCAATCTTTTGCATCCAATATGTGATTTTGTGTCATTGGTTGAACATTTAGGTCATTTTCGTCTTCCAAAGGCTTATTCTAATCCAATAAGGGTTTTTAACCAATCTTGTGCATCCAATATGTGATTTTGTGTCATTGGTTGAACATTTAGGTCATTTTCATCCTCCCTAGTCTTATTCTAATCCAATTAGGGTTTTTAACCAATCTTGTGCATCCAATATGTGATTTTGTGTCATTTGTTGAACATATAGGTCATTTTCGTCCTCCCTAGGATAATTCTAATCCAATTAGAGTTTTTAACTAATCTTGTGCATCCAATTAGTGATTTTGTGTCATTGGTTGAACATTTAGGTCATTTTCGTCCTCCCTAGGCTTATTGTAATCCAATTAGGGTTTTTAACAAATCATGTGCATCCAATAAGTGATTTTGTGTCATTGGTTGAACATTTCGGTCATTTTCGTCCTCCTTAGGCTTATTCTAATCCAATTAGGGTTTTTAACCAATCTTGTGCATCCAATTAGTGATTTTGTGTAATTGGTTGAACATTTAGGTCATTTTCGTCCTCCCTAGGCTTATTCTAATCCAATTAGGGTTTTTAACTTATCATGTGCATCCAATATGTGATTTTGTGTCCTTTGTTGAACATTTAGGTCATTTTCGTCATCCCTAGGATGATTCTAATCCAATTAGGGTTTTTAACCAATCTTGTGCATCCAATTTGTGATTTTGTGTCATTGGTTGAACATTTAGGTCATTTTTGTCATCCTTGGACTTATTCTAATCCAATTAGGGTTTTTAACCAATCTTGTGCATCCAATTTGTAATTTTGTGTCATTGGTTGAACATTTAGGTCATTTTTGTCATCCACTGACTTATTCTAACCCAATTAGGGTTTTTAACCAATCTTGTGCATCCAATTAGTGATTTTATGTCATTGGTTGAACATTTAGGTCATTTTCGTCGTCCCAAGGCTTATTCTAATCCAATTAGGGTTTTTAACTAATATTGTGCATCCAATATGTGATTTTGTATCATTGGTTGAACATTTAGGTCATTTTCGTCCTCCCTAGGCTTATTGTAATCCAATTAGGGTTTTTAACAAATCATGTGCATCCAATAAGTGATTTTGTGTCATTGGTTGAACATTTCGGTCATTTTCGTCCTCCTTAGGCTTATTCTAATCTAATTAGGGTTTTTAACCAATCTTGTGCATCCAATTAGTGATTTTGTGTCATTGGTTGAACATTTAGGTCATTTTCGTCCTCTCAAAGCTTATTCTAATCCAATTAGGGTTTTTAACCAATCTTGTGCATCCAATATGTGATTTTGTTTCATTGGTTGAACATTTAGGTCATTTTGGTCCTCTCTAGGCTTATTCTAATCCAATTAGGGTTTTTAACCAATCATGTGCCTCCAATATGTGTTTTTGTGTCATTGGTTGAACATTTAGGTCATTTTCGTCATCCTTCGACTTATTCTAATCTAATTAGGGTTTTTTAACCAATCTTGTGCATCAAATTAGTGATTTGGTGTCATTGGTTGAACATTTAGGTCATTTTCGTCCTCCCAAGGTTTATTCTAATCCAATTAGGGTTTTTAACCAATCTTGTGCATCCAATATGTGATTTTGTGTCATTGGTTGAACATTTAGGTCATTTTCGTCTTCCAAAGGCTTATTTTAATCCAATTAGGGTTTTTAACCAATCTTGTGCACCCAATATGTCATTTTGTGTCATTGGTTGAACATTTAGGTCATTTTCATCCTACCTAGTCTTATTGTATTCCAATTAGGGTTTTTAACCAATCTTGTGCATCCAATATGTGATTTTGTGTCATTTGTTGAACATATAGGTCATTTTCGTCCTCCCTAGGATAATTGTATTCCAATTAGAGTTTTTAACCAATCTTGTGCATCCAATTAGTGATTTTGTGTCATTGGTTGAACGTTTAGGTCATTTTCGTCCTCCAAAGTTTTTTTTTAATCCAATTAGGGTTTTTAACCAATCTTTTGCATCCAATATGTGATTTTGTGTCATTGGTTGAACATTTAGGTCATTTTCGTCTTCCAAAGGCTTATTCTAATCCAATAAGGGTTTTTAACCAATCTTGTGCATCCAATATGTGATTTTGTGTCATTGGTTGAACATTTAGGTCATTTTCATCCTCCCTAGTCTTATTCTAATCCAATTAGGGTTTTTAACCAATCTTGTGCGTCCAATATGTGATTTTGTGTCATTTGTTGAACATATAGGTCATTTTCGTCCTCCCTAGGATAATTCTAATCCAATTAGAGTTTTTAACTAATCTTGTGCATCCAATTAGTGATTTTGTGTCATTGGTTGAACATTTAGGTCATTTTCGTCCTCCCTAGGCTTATTGTAATCCAATTAGGGTTTTTAACAAATCATGTGCATCCAATAAGTGATTTTGTGTCATTGGTTGAACATTTCGGTCATTTTCGTCCTCCTTAGGCTTATTCTAATCCAATTAGGGTTTTTAACCAATCTTGTGCATCCAATTAGTGATTTTGTGTCATTGGTTGAACATTTAGGTCATTTTCGTCCTCCCTAGGCTTATTCTAATCCAATTAGGGTTTTTAACTTATCATGTGCATCCAATATGTGATTTTGTGTCCTTTGTTGAACATTTAGGTCATTTTCGTCATCCCTAGGATGATTCTAATCCAATTAGGGTTTTTAACCAATCTTGTGCATCCAATTTGTGATTTTGTGTCATTGGTTGAACATTTAGGTCATTTTTGTCATCCTTGGACTTATTCTAATCCAATTAGGGTTTTTAACCAATCTTGTGCATCCAATTTGTAATTTTGTGTCATTGGTTGAACATTTAGGTCATTTTTGTCATCCACTGACTTATTCTAACCCAATTAGGGTTTTTAACCAATCTTGTGCATCCAATTAGTGATTTTATGTCATTGGTTGAACATTTAGGTCATTTTCGTCGTCCCAAGGCTTATTCTAATCCAATTAGGGTTTTTAACTAATATTGTGCATCCAATATGTGATTTTGTATCATTGGTTGAACATTTAGATCATTTTCGTCCTCCCTAGGCTTATTGTAATCCAATTAGGGTTTTTAACAAATCATGTGCATCCAATAAGTGATTTTGTGTCATTGGTTGAACATTTCGGTCATTTTTGTCATCCTTGGACTTATTCTAATCCAATTAGGGTTTTTAACCAATCTTGTGCATCCAATTAGTGATTTTGTGTCATTGGTTGAACATTTAAGTCAATTTCGTCCTCCCAACGCTTATTCTAATCCAATTAGGGTTTTTAACTAATCTTGTGCATCCAATATGTGATTTTGTGTCATTGGTTGAACATTAAGTCATTTTGGTCCTCCCTAGGCTTATTCTAATCCAATTAGGGTATTTAACAAATCTTGTGCATCCAATAAGTGATTTTGTGTCATTGGTTGAACATTTAGGTCATTTTCGTCCACCCTAGGCTTATTCTAATCTAATTAGGGTTTTTAACCAATCTTGTGCATCCAATATGTGATTTTGTGTCATTTGTTGAACATATAGGTCATTTTCGTCCTCCCTAGGATAATTGTAATCCAATTAGAGTTTTTAACCAATCTTGTGCATCCAATTAGTGATTTTGTGTCATTGGTTGAACGTTTAGGTCATTTTCGTCCTCCAAAGTTTTTTTTTAATCCAATTAGGGTTTTTAACCAATCTTTTGCATCCAATATGTGATTTTGTGTCATTGGTTGAACATTTAGGTCATTTTCGTCTTCCAAAGGCTTATTCTAATCCAATAAGGGTTTTTAACCAATCTTGTGCATCCAATATGTGATTTTGTGTCATTGGTTGAACATTTAGGTCATTTTCATCCTCCCTAGTCTTATTCTAATCCAATTAGGGTTTTTAACCAATCTTGTGCATCCAATATGTGATTTTGTGTCATTTGTTGAACATATAGGTCATTTTCGTCCTCCCTAGGATAATTCTAATCCAATTAGGGTTTTTAACCAATCTTGTGCATCCAATTAGTGATTTTGTGTCATTGGTTAGGTCATTTTCGTCCTCCAAAGTTTTTTTTTAATCCAATTAGGGTTTTTAACCAATCTTATGCATCCAATATGTGATTTTGTGTCATTGGTTGAACATTTAGGTCATTTTCGTCTTCCAAAGGCTTATTCTAATCCAATTAGGGTTTTTAACCAATCTTGTGCATCCAATATGTGATTTTGTGTCATTTGTTGAACATTTAGGTCATTTTTGTCATCCTTGGACTTATTCTAACCCAATTAGGGTTTTTAACCAATCTTGTGCATCCAAATGTGATTTTGTGTCATTGGTTAACATTTAGGTCATTTTCGTCTTCCAAAGGCTTATTCTAATCCAATTAGGGTTTTTAACCAATCTTGTGCATCCAATATGTCATTTTGTGTCATTGGTTGAACATTTAGGTCATTTTCATCCTCCCTAGTCTTATTCTAATCCAATTAGGGTTTTTAACCAATCTTGTGCATCCAATATGTGATTTTGTGTCATTTGTTGAACATATAGGTCATTTTCGTCCTCCCTAGGATAATTCTAATCCAATTAGGGTTTTTAACCAATCTTGTGCATCGAATTAGTGATTTTGTGTCATTGGTTAGGTCATTTTCGTCCTCCAAAGTTTTTTTTTAATCCAATTAGGGTTTTTAACCAATCTTGTGCATCCAATATGTGATTTTGTGTCATTTGTTGAACATTTAGGTCATTTTCGTCTTCCAAAGGCTTATTCTAATCCAATTAGGGTTTTTAACCAATCTTGTGCATCCAATATGTGATTTTGTGTCATTTGTTGAACATTTAGGTCATTTTCGTCCTCCCTAGGCTTATTCTAATCCAATTAGGGTTTTTAACTAATCTTGTGCATCCAAAATGTGATTTTGTGTCATTTTGTGTCATTGGTTGAACATTTAGGTCATTTTCGTCCTCCCTAGGCTTATTCTAATCCAATTAGGGTTTTTAACCAATCTTGTGCATCCAATATGTCATTTTGTGTCATTGGTTCAACATTTAGGTCATTTTGGTCCTCCCTAGGCTTATTCTAATCCAATTAGGGTTTTTAACCAATCTTGTGCATCCAATATGTGATTTTGTGTCATTGGTTGAACATTTAGGTCATTTTCGTCCTCCCTAGGCTTATTCTAATCCAATTAGGGTTTTTAACCAATCTTGTGCATCCAATATGTGATTTTGTGTCATTGGTTGAACATTTAGGTCATTTTCGTCCTCCCTAGGCTTATTCTAATCCAATTAGGGATTTTAACCAATCTTGTGCATCCAATATGTGATTTTGTGTCATTGGTTTAACATTTAGGTCATTTTGGTCCTCCCTAGGCTTATTCTAATCCAATTAGGGTTTTTAACCAATCTTGTGCATCCAATATGTGATTTTGTGTCATTGGTTGAACATTTAGGTCATTTTCGTCCTCCCTAGGCTTATTCTAATCCAATTAGGGTTTTTAACCAATCATGTGCATCCAATATGTGATTTTGTGTCATTGGTTGAATATTTAGGTCATTTTCGTCTTCCAAAGGCTTATTTTAATCCAATTAGGGTTTTTAACCAATCTTGTGCATCCAATATGTCATTTGTGTCATTGGTTGAACATTTAGGTCATTTTCATCCTCCCTAGTCTTATTCTATTCCAATTAAGGTTTTTAACCAATCTTGTGCATCCAATATGTGATTTTGTGTCATTTGTTGAACATATAGGTCATTTTCGTCCTCCCTAGGATAATTCTAATCCAATTAGAGTTTTTAACTAATCTTGTGCATCCAATTAGTGATTTTGTGTCATTGGTTGAACGTTTAGGTCATTTTCGTCCTCCAAAGTTTTTTTTTAATCCAATTAGGGTTTTTAACCAATCTTTTGCATCCAATATGTGATTTTGTGTCTTTTGTTGAACATTTAGGTCATTTTCGTCTTCCAAAGGCTTATTCTAATCCAATTAGGGTTTTTAACCAATCTTGTGCATCCAATATGTGATTTTGTGTCATTTGTTGAACATTTAGGTCATTTTTGTCATCCTTGGACTTATTCTAACCCAATTAGGGTTTTTAACCAATCTTGTGCATCCAATTAGTGATTTTGTGTCATTGGTTAACATTTAGGTCATTTTCGTCTTCCAAAGGCTTATTCTAATCCAATTAGGGTTTTTAACCAATCTTGTGCATCCAATATGTCATTTTGTGTCATTGGTTGAACATTTAGGTCATTTTCGTCCTCCCAAGGCTTATTCTAATCCAATTAGGGTTTTTAACTAATCTTGTGCATCCAATTAGTGATTTTGTGTCATTGGTTGAACATTTAGGTCATTTTCGTCCTCCCAAGTTTTTTTTAATCCAATTAAGGTTTTTAACTAATCTTGTGCATCCAATATGTGATTTTGTGTCATTGGTTGAACATTTAGGTCATTTTTGTCATCCTTGGACTTATTCTAATCCAATTAGGGTTTTCAACCAATCTTGTGCATCCAATATGTGATTTTGTGTCATTGGTTAACATTTAGGTCATTTTCGTCTTCCAAAGGCTTATTCTAATCCAATTAGGGTTTTTAACCAATCTTGTGCATCCAATATGTCATTTTGTGTCATTGGTTGAACATTTAGGTCATTTTCGTCCTCCCAAGGCTTATTCTAATCCAATTAGGGTTTTTAACTTATCTTGTGCATCCAATTAGTGATTTTGTGTCATTGGTTGAACATTTAGGTCATTTTCATCTTCCAAAGGCTTATTCTAATCCAATTAGGGTTTTTAACCAATCTTGTGCATCCAATATGTGATTTTGTATCATTGGTTGAACATTTAGGTCATTTTTGTCATCCTTGGACTTATTCTAATCCAATTAGGGTTTTTAACCAATCTTGTGCATCCAATTTGTAATTTTGTGTCATTGGTTGAACATTTAGGTCATTTTTGTCGTCCACTGACTTATTCTAACCCAATTAGGGTTTTTAACCAATCTTGTGCATCCAATTAGTGATTTTGTGTCATTGGTTGAACATTTAGGTCATTTTCGTCCTCCCGAGGCTTATTCTAATCCAATTAGGGTTTTTAACTAATCTTGTGCATCCAATAAGTGATTTTGTATCATTGGTTGAACATTTAGGTCATTTTCGTCCTCCCTAGGCTTATTGTAATCCAATTAGGGTTTTTAACAAATCATGTGCATCCAATAAGTGATTTTGTGTCATTGGTTATTCATTTCGGTCATTTTCGTCCTCCTTAGGCTTATTCTAATCCAATTAGGGTTTTTAACCAATCCTGTGCATCCAATTAGTGATTTTGTGTCATTGGTTGAACATTTAGGTCATTTTCGTCCTCCCAAAGCTTATTCTAATCCAATTAGGGTTTTTAACCAATCTTATGCATCCAATATGTGATTTTGTGTCATTGGTTGAACATTTAGGTCATTTTCGTCCTCCCTAGGCTTATTCTAATCCAATTAGGGTTTTTAACCAATCATGTGCATCCAATATGTGATTTTGTGTCATTGGTTGAACATTTAGGTCATTTTCGTCTTCCAAAGGCTTATTTTAATCCAATTAGGGTTTTTAACCAATCTTGTGCATCCAATATGTCATTTGTGTCATTGGTTGAACATTTAGGTCATTTTCATCCTCCCTAGTCTTATTCTATTCCAATTAGGGTTTTTAACCAATCTTGTGCATCCAATATGTGATTTTGTGTCATTTGTTGAACATATAGGTCATTTTCGTCCTCCCTAGGATAATTCTAATCCAATTAGAGTTTTTAACTAATCTTGTGCATCCAATTAGTGATTTTGTGTCATTGGTTGAACGTTTAGGTCATTTTCGTCCTCCAAAGTTTTTTTTTAATCCAATTAGGGTTTTTAACCAAT
Organism: Cicer yamashitae; assembly: GCA_037974755.1. NCBI lineage: Eukaryota > Viridiplantae > Streptophyta > Magnoliopsida > Fabales > Fabaceae > Cicer > Cicer yamashitae. The sequence continues at coordinate 26,769,337 of JBBPBQ010000008.1, read as the reverse complement.
CTTTTGCATCCAATATGTGATTTTGTGTCTTTTGTTGAACATTTAGGTCATTTTCGTCTTCCAAAGGCTTATTCTAATCCAATTAGGGTTTTTAACCAATCTTGTGCATCCAATATGTGATTTTGTGTCATTTGTTGAACATTTAGGTCATTTTTGTCATCCTTGGACTTATTCTAACCCAATTAGGGTTTTTAACCAATCTTGTGCATCCAATTAGTGATTTTGTGTCATTGGTTAACATTTAGGTCATTTTCGTCTTCCAAAGGCTTATTCTAATCCAATTAGGGTTTTTAACCAATCTTGTGCATCCAATATGTCATTTTGTGTCATTGGTTGAACATTTAGGTCATTTTCATCCTCCCTAGTCTTATTCTAATCCAATTAGGGTTTTTAACCAATCTTGTCCATCCAATATGTGATTTTGTGTCATTTGTTGAACATTTAGGTCATTTTCGTCCTCCCTAGGATTATTCTAATCCAATTAGGGTTTTTAACCAATCTTGTGCATCCAATTTGTGATTTTGTGTCATTGGTTGAACATTTAGGTCATTTTTGTCATCCTTGGACTTATTCTAATCCAATTAGGGTTTTTAACCAATCTTGTGCATCCAATTTGTAATTTTGTGTCATTGGTTGAACATTTAGGTCATTTTTGTCGTCCACTGACTTATTCGAACCCAATTAGGGTTTTTAACCAATCTTGTGCATCCAATTAGTGATTTTGTGTCATTGGTTGAACATTTAGGTCAATTTCGTTCTCTCGAGGCTTATTCTAATCCAATTAGGGTTTTTAACCAATCTTGTGCATCCAATTTGTGATTTTGTGTCATTGGTTGAACATTTAGGTCATTTTTGTCATCCTTGGACTTATTCTAATCCAATTAGGGTTTTTAACCAATCTTGTGCATCCAATTAGTGATTTTGTGTCATTGGTTGAACATTTAGGTCATTTTCGTCCTCCCGAGGCTTATTCTAATCCAATTAGGGTTTTTAACTAATCTTGTGCATCCAATATGTGATTTTGTATCATTGGTTGAACATTTAGGTCATTTTCGTCTTCCAAAGGCTTATTCTAATCCAATTAGTGTTTTTAACCAATCTTTTGCATCCAATATGTGATTTTGTGTCATTTGTTGAACATTTAGGTCATTTTTGTCATCCTTGGACTTATTCTAACCCAATTAGGCTTTTTAACCAATCTTGTGCATCCAATTAGTGATTTTGTGTCATTGGTTGAACATTTAGGTCATTTTCGTCCTCCCGAGGCTTATTCTAATCCAATTTGGGTTTTTAACCAATCATGTGCATCCAATATGTGTTTTTGTGTCATTGGTTGAACATTTAGGTCATTTTCATCCTCCCAAAGCTTATTCTAATCCAATTAGGGTTTTTAACCAATCTTGTGCATCCAATATGTGATTTTGTGTCATTGGTTGAACATTAAGGTCATTTTCGTCCTCCCTAGGCTTATTCTAATCCAATTAGGGTTTTTAACCAATCCTGTGCATCCAATATGTGATTTTGTGTCATTTGTTGAACATTTAGGTCAATTTCGTCCTCCCTAGGATTATTCTAATCCAATTAGGGTTTTTAACAAATCTTGTGCATCCAATTTGTGATTTTGTGTCATTTGTTGAACATTTAGGTCATTTTCGTCCTCCCTAGGATTATTCTAATCCAATTAGGGTTTTTAACCAATCTTGTGCATCCAATTTGTGATTTTGTGTCATTGGTTGAACATTTAGGTCATTTTTGTCATCCTTGTACTTATTCTAATCCAATTAGGGTTTTTAACCAATCTTGTGCATCCAATTTGTGATTTTGTGTCATTGGTTGAACATTTAGGTCATTTTTGTCATCCTTGTACTTATTCTAATCCAATTAGGGTTTTTAACCAATCTTGTGCATCCAATTTGTAATTTTGTGTCATTGGTTGAACATTTAGGTCATTTTTGTCGTCCACTGACTTATTCTAACCCAATTAGGGTTTTTAACCAATCTTGTGCATCCAATTAGTGATTTTGTGTCATTGGTTGAACATTTAGGTCAATTTCGTTCTCTCGAGGCTTATTCTAATCCAATTAGGGTTTTTAACCAATCTTGTGCATCCAATTTGTGATTTTGTGTCATTGGTTGAACATTTAGGTCATTTTTGTCATCCTTGTACTTATTCTAATCCAATTAGGGTTTTTAACCAATCTTGTGCATCCAATTTGTGATTTTGTGTCATTGGTTGAACATTTAGGTCATTTTTGTCATCCTTGGACTTATTCTAATCCAATTAGGGTTTCTAACCAATCTTGTGCATCCAATTTGTAATTTTGTGTCATTGGTTGAACATTTAGGTCATTTTTGTCGTCCACTGACTTATTCTAACCCAATTAGGGTTTTTAACCAATCTTGTGCATCCAATTAGTGATTTTGTGTCATTGGTTGAACATTTAGGTCAATTTCGTCCTCTCGAGGCTTATTCTAATCCAATTAGGGTTTTTAACCAATCTTGTGCATCCAATTTGTGATTTTGTGTCATTGGTTGAACATTTAGGTCATTTTTATCATCCTTGGACTTATTCTAATCCAATTAGGGTTTTTAACCAATCTTGTGCATCCAATTTGTAATTTTGTGTCATTGGTTGAACATTTAGGTCATTTTTGTCGTCCACTGACTTATTCTAACCCAATTAGGGTTTTTAACCAATCTTGTGCATCCAATTAGTGATTTTGTGTCATTGGTTGAACATTTAGGTCATTTTCGTCCTCCCGAGGCTTATTCTAATCCAATTAGGGTTTTTAACTAATCTTATGCATCCAATATGTGATTTTGTATCATTGGTTGAACATTTAGGTCATTTTCGTCCTCCCTAGGCTTATTGTAATCCAATTAGGGTTTTTAACAAATCATGTGCATCCAATAAGTGATTTTGTGTCATTGGTTGAACATTTAGGTCATTTTCGTCCTCCCTAGGCTTATTCTAATCCAATTAGGGTTTTTAACCAATCTTGTGCATCCAATTAGTGATTTTGTGTCATTGGTTGAACATTTAGGTCATTTTCGTCCTCCCAAGGCTTATTCTAATCCAATTAGGGTTTTTAACTAATCTTTTGCATCCAATATGTGATTTTGTGTCATTGGTTGAACATTTAGGTCATTTTCGTCCTCCCTAGGCTTATACTAATCCAATTAGGGTTTTTAACCAATCTTGTCCATCCAATATGTGATTTTGTGTCATTGGTTGAACATTTTGGTCATTTTCGTCTTCCAAAGGCTTATTCTAATCCAATTAGGGTTTTTAACCAATCTTGTGCATCCAATATGTCATTTTGTGTCATTGGTTGAACATTTAGGTCTTTTTCGTCCTCCCTAGGCTTATTCTAATCCAATTAGGGTTTTTAACCAATCTTGTGCATCCAATATGTGATTTTGTGTCATTGGTTGAACATTTAGGTCATTTTTGTCATCCTTGGACTTATTCTAACCCAATTAGGGTTTTTAACCAATCTTGTGCATCCAATTAGTGATTTTGTGTCATTGGTTGAACATTTAGGTCATTTTCGTCCTCCCGAGGCTTATTCTAATCCAATTAGGGTTTTTAACTAATCTTGTGCATCCAATATGTGATTTTGTATCATTGGTTGAACATTTAGGTCATTTTCGTCCTCCCTAGGCTTATTCTAATCCAATTAGGGTTTTTAACCAATCTTGTGCATCCAATATGTGATTTTGTGTCATTTGTTGAACATTTAGGTCATTTTCGTCCTCCCTAGTCTTATTCTAATCCAATTAGGGTTTTTAACCAATCTTGTGCATCCAATATGTGATTTTGTGTCATTTGTTGAACATTTAGGTCATTTTTGTCATCCTTGGACTTATTCTAACCCAATTAGGGTTTTTAACCAATCTTGTGCATCCAATTAGTGATTTTGTGTCATTGGTTAACATTTAGGTCATTTTCGTCTTCCAAAGGCTTATTCTAATCCAATTAGGGTTTTTAACCAATCTTGTGCATCCAATATGTGATTTTGTGTCATTTGTTGAACATATAGGTCATTTTCGTCCTCCCTAGGATAATTCTAATCCAATTAGAGTTTTTAACCAATCTTGTGCATCCAATTAGTGATTTTGTGTCATTGGTTGAACGTTTAGGTCATTTTCGTCCTCCAATGTTTTTTTTTAATCCAATTAGGGTTTTTAACCAATCTTGTGCATCCAATATGTGATTTTGTGTCATTGGTTGAACATTTAGGTCATTTTCGTCTTCCAAAGGCTTATTCTAATCCAATTAGGGTTTTTAACCAATCTTGTGCATCCAATATGTGATTTTGTGTCATTTGTTGAACATTTAGGTCATTTTTGTCATCCTTGGACTTATTCTAACCCAATTAGGGTTTTTAACCAATCTTGTGCATCCAAATGTGATTTTGTGTCATTGGTTAACATTTAGGTCATTTTCGTCTTCCAAAGGCTTATTCTAATCCAATTAGGGTTTTTAACCAATCTTGTGCATCCAATATGTCATTTTGTGTCATTGGTTGAACATTTAGGTCATTTTCATCCTCCCTAGTCTTATTCTAATCCAATTAGGGTTTTTAACCAATCTTGTGCATCCAATATGTGATTTTGTGTCATTTGTTGAACATATAGGTCATTTTCGTCCTCCCTAGGATAATTCTAATCCAATTAGGGTTTTTAACCAATCTTGTGCATCCAATTAGTGATTTTGTGTCATTGGTTAGGTCATTTTCGTCCTCCAAAGTTTTTTTTTAATCCAATTAGGGTTTTTAACTAATCTTGTGCATCCAATATGTGATTTTGTGTTATTGGTTGAACATTTAGGTCATTTTCGTCTTCCAAAGGCTTATTCTAATCCAATTAGGGTTTTTAACCAATCTTGTGCATCCAATATGTGATTTTGTGTCATTTGTTGAACATTTAGGTCATTTTTGTCATCCTTGGACTTATTCTAACCCAATTAGGGTTTTTAACCAATCTTGTGCACCCAATTAGTGATTTTGTGTCATTGGTTAACATTTAGGTCATTTTCGTCTTCCAAAGGCTTATTCTAATCCAATTAGGGTTTTTAACCAATCTTGTGCATCCAATATGTCATTTTGTGTCATTGGTTGAACATTTAGGTCATTTTCATCCTCCCTAGTCTTATTCTAATCCAATTAGGGTTTTTAACCAATCTTGTGCATCGAATTTGTGATTTTGTGTCGTTGGTTGAACATTTAGGTCATTTTCGTCTTCGAAAGGCTTATTCTAATCCAATTAGGGTTTTTAACCAATCTTGTGCATCCAATATGTGATTTTGTGTCATTTGTTGAACATTTAGGTCATTTTTGTCATCCTTGGACTTATTCTAACCCAATTAGGGTTTTTAACCAATCTTGTGCATCCAATTAGTGATTTTGTGTCATTGGTTAACATTTAGGTCATTTTCGTCTTCCAAAGGCTTATTCTAAACCAATTAGGGTTTTTAACCAATCTTGTGCATCCAATATGTCATTTTGTGTCATTGGTTGAACATTTAGGTCATTTTCGTCCTCCCTAGTCTTATTCTAATCCAATTAGGGTTTTTAACCAATCTTGTGCATCCAATATGTGATTTTGTGTCATTCGTTGAACATTTAGGTCATTTTCGTCCTCCCTAGGATTATTCTAATCCAATTAGGGTTTTTAACAAATCTTGTGCATCCAATTTGTGATTTTGTGTCATTTGTTGAACATTTAGGTCATTTTCGTCCTCCCTAGGATTATTCTAATCCAATTAGGGTTTGTAACCAATCTTGTGCATCCAATTTGTGATTTTGTGTCATTGGTTGAACATTTAGGTCATTTTTGTCATCCTTGTAATTATTCTAATCCAATTAGTGTTTTTAACCAATCTTGTGCATCCAATTTGTGATTTTGTGTCATTGGTTGAACATTTAGGTCATTTTTGTCATCCTTGGACTTATTCTAATCCAATTAGGGTTTTTAACCAATCTTGTGCATCCAATTTGTAATTTTGTGTCATTGGTTGAACATTTAGGTCATTTTTGTCGTCCACTGACTTATTCTAACCCAATTAGGGTTTTTAACCAATCTTGTGCATCCAATTTGTGATTTTGTGTCATTGGTTGAACATTTAGGTCATTTTCGTCCTCCCGAGGCTTATTCTAATCCAATTAGGGTTTTTAACTAATCTTGTGCATCCAATATGTGATTTTGTATCATTGGTTGAACATTTAGGTCATTTTCGTCCTCCCTAGGCTTATTGTAATCCAATTAGGGTTTTTAACAAATCATGTGCATCAAATAAGTGATTTTGTATCATTGGTTGAACATTTCGGTCATTTTCGTCCTCCCTAGGCTTATTCTAATCCAATTAGGGTTTTTAACCAATCTTGTGCATCCAATTAGTGATTTTGTGTCATTGGTTGAACATTTAGGTCATTTTCATCCTCCCTAGTCTTATTCTAATCCAATTAGGGTTTTTAACCAATCTTGTGCATCCAATTTGTGATTTTGTGTCATTGGTTGAACATTTAGGTCATTTTTGTCATCCTTGGACTTATTCTAATCCAATTAGGGTTTTTAACCAATCTTGTGCATCCAATTAGTGATTTTGTGTCATTGGTTGAACATTTAGCTCATTCTCCTCCTCCCAAGGCTTATTCTAATCCAATTAGGGTTTTTAACTAATCTTGTGCATCCAATATGTGATTTTGTGTCATTGGTTGAACATTTAGGTCATTTTCGTCCTCCCTAGGCTTATTCTAATCCAATTAGGGTTTTTAACAAATCTTGTGCATCCAATAAGTGATTTTGCTTCATTGGTTGAACATTTATGTCATTTTCGTCCTCCCTAGGCTTATTCTAATCCAATTAGGGTTTTTAACCAATCTTGTGCATCCAATATGTCATTTTGTGACATTGGTTGGACATTTAGGTCATTTTCGTCCTCCCTAGTCTTATTCTAATCCAATTAGGGTTTTTAACCAATCTTGTGCATCCAATATGTGATTTTGTGTCATTTGTTGAACATTTAGGTCATTTTCGTCCTCCCTAGGATTATTCTAATCCAATTAGGGTTTTTAACAAATCTTGTGCATCCAATTTGTGATTTTGTGTCATTGGTTGAACATTTAGGTCATTTTTGTCATCCTTGTACTTATTCTAATCCAATTAGGGTTTTTAACCAATCTTGTGCATCCAATTTGTGATTTTGAGTCATTGGTTGAACATTTAGGTCATTTTTGTCATCCTTGGACTTATTCTAATCCAATTAGGGTTTTTAACCAATCTTGTGCATCCAATTTGTAATTTTGTGTCATTGGTTGAACATTTAGGTCATTTTTGTCGTCCACTGACTTATTCTAACCCAATTAGGGTTTTTAACCAATCTTGTGCATCCAATTAGTGATTTTGTGTCATTGGTTGAACATTTAGGTCATTTTCGTCCTCCCGAAGCTTATTCTAATCCAATTAGGGTTTTTAACTAATCTTGTGCATCCAATAAGTGATTTTGTATCATTGGTTGAACATTTAGGTCATTTTCGATCTCCCTAGGCTTATTGTAATCCAATTAGGGATTTTAACAAATCATGTGCATCCAATAAGTGATTTTGTGTCATTGGTTGATCATTTCGGTCATTTTCGTCCTCCTTAGGCTTATTCTAATCCAATTAGGGTTTTTAACCAATCCTGTGCATCCAATTAGTGATTTTGTGTCATTGGTTGAACATTTAGGTCATTTTCGTCCTCCCAAAGCTTATTCTAATCCAATTAGGGTTTTTAACCAATCTTGTGCATCCAATATGTGATTTTGTGTCATTGGTTGAACATTTAGGTCATTTTCGTCCTCCCTAGGCTTATTCTAATCCAATTAGGGTTTTTAACAAAACTTGTGCATCCAATATGTGATTTTGTGTCATTGGTTGAACATTTAGGTCATTTTCGTCCTCCCTAGGCTTATTCTAATCCAATTAGGGTTTTTAACCAATCTTGTGCATCCAATATGTGATTTTGTGTCATTGGTTGAACATTTAGGTCATTTTCGTCCTCCCTAGGCTTATTCTAATCCAATTAGGGTTGTTTAATCTATCTTTTGCATCCAATATGTGATTTTGTGTCATTGGTTGCACATTTAGGTCATTTTCATCCTCTCTAGGCTTATTCTAATCCAATTAGGGTTTTTAACCAATCTTGTGCATATAATAAGTGATTTTGTGTCATTGGTAATCCAATTAGGTCATTTTCGTCCTCGCTAGGCTTATTCTAATCCAATTAGGGTTTTTAACCAATCTTTTGCATCCAATATGTGATTTTGTGTCATTGGTTGAACATTTAGGTCATTTTCGTCCTCCCTAGGCTTATTCTAATCCAATTAGGGTTTTTAACCAATCATGTGCATCCAATATGTGATTTTGTGTCATTGGTTGAATATTTAGGTCATTTTCGTCTTCCAAAGGCTTATTTTAATCCAATTAGGGTTTTTAACCAATCTTGTGCATCCAATATGTCATTTGTGTCATTGGTTGAACATTTAGGTCATTTTCATCCTCCCTAGTCTTATTCTATTCCAATTAAGGTTTTTAACCAATCTTGTGCATCCAATATGTGATTTTGTGTCATTTGTTGAACATATAGGTCATTTTCGTCCTCCCTAGGATAATTCTAATCCAATTAGAGTTTTTAACTAATCTTGTGCATCCAATTAGTGATTTTGTGTCATTGGTTGAACGTTTAGGTCATTTTCGTCCTCCAAAGTTTTTTTTTAATCCAATTAGGGTTTTTAACCAATCTTTTGCATCCAATATGTGATTTTGTGTCTTTTGTTGAACATTTAGGTCATTTTCGTCTTCCAAAGGCTTATTCTAATCCAATTAGGGTTTTTAACCAATCTTGTGCATCCAATATGTGATTTTGTGTCATTTGTTGAACATTTAGGTCATTTTTGTCATCCTTGGACTTATTCTAACCCAATTAGGGTTTTTAACCAATCTTGTGCATCCAATTAGTGATTTTGTGTCATTGGTTAACATTTAGGTCATTTTCGTCTTCCAAAGGCTTATTCTAATCCAATTAGGGTTTTTAACCAATCTTGTGCATCCAATATGTCATTTTGTGTCATTGGTTGAACATTTAGGTCATTTTCATCCTCCCTAGTCTTATTCTAATCCAATTAGGGTTTTTAACCAATCTTGTCCATCCAATATGTGATTTTGTGTCATTTGTTGAACATTTAGGTCATTTTCGTCCTCCCTAGGATTATTCTAATCCAATTAGGGTTTTTAACCAATCTTGTGCATCCAATTTGTGATTTTGTGTCATTGGTTGAACATTTAGGTCATTTTTGTCATCCTTGGACTTATTCTAATCCAATTAGGGTTTTTAACCAATCTTGTGCATCCAATTTGTAATTTTGTGTCATTGGTTGAACATTTAGGTCATTTTTGTCGTCCACTGACTTATTCGAACCCAATTAGGGTTTTTAACCAATCTTGTGCATCCAATTAGTGATTTTGTGTCATTGGTTGAACATTTAGGTCAATTTCGTTCTCTCGAGGCTTATTCTAATCCAATTAGGGTTTTTAACCAATCTTGTGCATCCAATTTGTGATTTTGTGTCATTGGTTGAACATTTAGGTCATTTTTGTCATCCTTGGACTTATTCTAATCCAATTAGGGTTTTTAACCAATCTTGTGCATCCAATTAGTGATTTTGTGTCATTGGTTGAACATTTAGGTCATTTTCGTCCTCCCGAGGCTTATTCTAATCCAATTAGGGTTTTTAACTAATCTTGTGCATCCAATATGTGATTTTGTATCATTGGTTGAACATTTAGGTCATTTTCGTCCTCCCTAGGCTTATTGTAATCCAATTAGGGTTTTTACCAAATCATGTGCATCCAATAAGTGATTTTGTGTCATTGGTTGAACATTTCGGTCATTTTCGTCCTCCCTAGGCTTATTCTAATCCAATTAGGGTTTTTAACCAATCTTGTGCATCCAATTAGTGATTTTGTGTCATTGGTTGAAGATTTAGGTCATTTTCGTCCTCCCAAAGATTATTCTAATCCAATTAGGGTTTTTAACCAATCTTGTGCATCCAATATGTGATTTTGTGTCATTGGTTGAACATTTAGGTCATTTTCTTCCTCCCTAGGCTTATTCTAATCCAATTAGGGTTTTTAACCAATCATGTGCATCCAATATGTGATTTTGTGTCATTGGTTGAACATTTAGGTCATTTTCATCCTCCCTAGTCTTATTCTAATCCAATTAGGGTTTTTAACCAATCTTGTGCATCCAAGATGTGATTTTGTGTCATTTGTTGAACATTTAGGTCATTTTCGTCCTCCCTAGGATTATTCTAATCCAATTAGGGTTTTTAACCTATCTTGTGCATCCAATTAGTGATTTTATGTCATTGGTTGACCATTTAGGTCATATTTGTCCTCCAAGTTTTTTTTAATCCAATTAAGGTTGTTAACTAATCTTGTGCATCCAATATGTGATTTTGTGTCATTGGTTGAACATTTAGGTCATTTTCGTCTTCCAAAGGCTTATTCTAATCCAATTAGGGTTTTTAACCAATCTTGTGCATCCAATATGTGATTTTGTATCATTCGTTGAACATTTAGGTCATTTTCGTCTTCCAAAGGCTTATTCTAATCCAATTAGTGTTTTTAACCAATCTTGTGCATCCAATATGTGATTTTGTGTCATTTGTTGAACATTTAGGTCATTTTTGTCATTCTTGGACTTATTCTAACCCAATTAGGCTTTTTAACCAATCTTGAGCTTCCAATTAGTGATTTTGTGTCATTGGTTAACATTTAGGTCATTTTCGTCTTCCAAAGGCTTATTCTAATCCAATTAGGGTTTTTAACCAATCTTGTGCATCCAATATGTCATTTTGTGTCATTGGTTGAACATTTAGGTCATTTTCGTCCTCCCTAGGCTTATTCTAATCCAATTTGGGTTTTTAACCAATCATGTGCATCCAATATGTGTTTTTGTGTCATTGGTTGAACATTTAGGTCATTTTCATCCTCCCTAGTCTTATTCTAATCCAATTAGGGTTTTTAACCAATCTTGTGCATCCAAGATGTGATTTTGTGTCATTTGTTGAACATTTAGGTCATTTTCGTCCTCCCTAGGATTATTCTAATCCAATTAGGGTTTTTAACCAATCTTGTGCATCCAATTAGTGATTTTGTGTCATTGGTTGAACATTCAGGTCATTTTCGTCCTCCCAAGTTTTTTTTAATCCAATTAAGGTTTTTAACTAATCTTGTGCATCCAATATGTGATTTTGTGTCATTGGTTGAACATTTAGGTCATTTTCGTCTTCCAAAGGCTTATTCTAATCCAATTAGGGTTTTTAACCAATCTTGTGCATCCAATATGTGATTTTGTGTCATTGGTTGAACATTTAGGTCATTTTCGTCTTCCAAAGGCTTATTCTAATCCAATTAGTGTTTTTAACCAATCTTGTGCATCCAATATGTGATTTTGTGTCATTTGTTGAACATTTAGGTCATTTTTGTCATCCTTGGACTTATTCTAACCCAATTAGGCTTTTTAACCAATCTTGTGCATCCAATTAGTGATTTTGTGTCATTGGTTAACATTTAGGTCATTTTCGTCTTCCTAAGGCTTATTCTAATCCAATTAGGGTTTTTAACCAATCTTGTGCATCCAATATGTCATTTTGTGTCATTGGTTGAACATTTAGGTCATTTTCGTCCTCCCTAGGCTTATTCTAATCCAATTAGGGTTTTTAACTAATCTTGTGCATCCAATATGTGATTTTGTGTCATTGGTTGAACATTTAGGTCATTTTCGTCCTCCCTAGTCTTATTCTAATCCAATTAGGGTTTTTAACCAATCTTGTGCGTCCAATATGTGATTTTGTGTCATTTGTTGAACATTTAGGTCGTTTTCGTCCTCCCTAGGATTATTCTAATCCAATTAGGGTTTTTAACCAATCTTGTGCATCCAATTTGTGATTTTGTGTCATTGGTTGAACATTTAGGTCATTTTTGTCATCCTTGGACTTATTCTAATCCAATTAGGGTTTTTAACCAATCTTGTGCATCCAATTTGTAATTTTGTGTCATTGGTTGAACATTTAGGTCATTTTTGTCATCCACTGACTTATTCTAACCCAATTAGGGTTTTTAACCAATCTTGTGCATCCAATTAGTGATTTTGTGTCATTGGTTGAACATTTAGGTCATTTTCGTCCTCCCAAGGCTTATTCTAATCCAATTAGGGTTTTTAACCAATCTTGTGCATCCAATATGTGATTTTGTGTCATTGGTTGAATATTTAGGTCATTTTCGTCCTCCCTAGGCTTATTCTAATCCAATTAGGGTTTTCAACCAATCATGTGCATCCAATATGTGATTTTGTGTCATTGGTTGAACATTTAGGTCATTTTCGTCTTCCTAAGGCTTATTCTAATCCAATTAGGGTTTTTAACCAATCTTGTGCATCCAATATGTCATTTTGTGTCATTGGTTGAACATTTAGGTCATTTTCGTCCTCCCTAGTCTTATTCTAATCCAATTAGGGTTTTTAACCAATCTTGTGCATCCAATATGTGATTTTGTGTCATTCGTTGAACATTTAGGTCATTTTCGTCCTCCCTAGGATTATTCTAATCCAATTAGGGTTTTTAACAAATCTTGTGCATCCAATTTGTGATTTTGTGTCATTTGTTGAACATTTAGGTCATTTTCGTCCTCCCTAGGATTATTCTAATCCAATTAGGGTTTGTAACCAATCTTGTGCATCCAATTTGTGATTTTGTGTCATTGGTTGAACATTTAGGTCATTTTTGTCATCCTTGTAATTATTCTAATCCAATTAGTGTTTTTAACCAATCTTGTGCATCCAATTTGTGATTTTGTGTCATTGGTTGAACATTTAGGTCATTTTTGTCATCCTTGGACTTATTCTAATCCAATTAGGGTTTTTAACCAATCTTGTGCATCCAATTTGTAATTTTGTGTCATTGGTTGAACATTTAGGTCATTTTTGTCGTCCACTGACTTATTCTAACCCAATTAGGGTTTTTAACCAATCTTGTGCATCCAATTAGTGATTTTGTGTCATTGGTTGAACATTTAGGTCATTTTCGTCCTCCCGAGGCTTATTCTAATCCAATTAGGGTTTTTAACTAATCTTATGCATCCAATATGTGATTTTGTATCATTGGTTGAACATTTAGGTCATTTTCGTCCTCCCTAGGCTAATTGTAATCCAATTAGCGTTTTTAACAAATCATGTGCATCCAATAAGTGATTTTGTGTCATTGGTTGAACATTTAGGTCATTTTCGTCCTCCCTAGGCTTATTCTAATCCAATTAGGGTTTTTAACCAATCTTGTGCATCCAATTAGTGATTTTGTGTCATTGGTTGAACATTTAGGTCATTTTCGTCCTCCCAAAGATTATTCTAATCCAATTAGGGTTTTTAACCAATCTTGTGCATCCAATATGTGATTTTGTGTCATTGGTTGAACATTTAGGTCATTTTCGTCCTCCCTAGGCTTATTCTAATCCAATTAGGGTTTTTAACCAATCTTGTGCATCCAATATGTGATTTTGTGTCATTGGTTGAACACTTAGGTCATTTTCGTCCTCCCTAGGCTTATTCTAATCCAATTAGGGTTTTAAACCAATCTTGTGCATCCAATATGTGATTTTGTTTCATTTTGTGTCGTTGGTTGAACATATAGATCATTTTCGTCCTCCATAGGCTTATTCTAATCCAATTAGGGTTTTTAACCAATCTTGTGCATCCAATATGTGATTTTCTGTCATTTTGTGTCATTGGTTGAACATTTAGGTCATTTTCGTCCTCCCTAGGCTTATTCTAATCCAATTAGGGTTTTTAACCAATCTTGTGCATCCAATATGTGATTTTGTGTCATTGGTTGAACATTTAGGTCATTTTCGTCCTCCCTAGGGTTATTCTAATCCAATTATGGTTTTTAACCAATCTTGTGCATCCAATATATGATTTTGTGTCATTGGTTGAACATTTAGGTCATTTTCGTCCTCCCTAGGCTTATTCTAATCCAATTAGGGTTTTTAATCAATTTTGTGCATCCAATATGTGATTTTGTGTCATTGGTTGAACATTTAGGTCATTTTCGTCCTCCCTAGGCTTATTCTAATCCAATTAGGGTTTTTAACCAATCTTGTGCATCCAATATGTGATTTTGTGTCATTTTGAATCATTGGTTGAACATTTAGGTCATTTTCGTCCTCCCTAGGCTTATTCTAATACAATTACGGTTTTTAACCAATCTTGTGCATCCAATATGTGATTTTGTGTCATTGGTTGAACATTTAGGTCATTTTCGTCCTCCCTAGGCTTATTCTAATCCAATTAGGGTTTTTAACCAATCTTGTGCATCCAATATGTGATTTTTTTATCATTTTGTGTTATTGGTTGAACATTTAGGTCATTTTCGTCCTCCCTAGGCTTATTCTAATCCAATTAGGGTTTTTAACCAATCTGCTGCATCCAATATGTGATTTTGTGTCATTGGTTGAACATTTAGGTCATTTTCGTCCTCCCTAGGCTTATTCTAATCCAATTAGGGTTTTTAACCAATCTTGTGCATCCAATATGTGATTTTGTGTCATTGGTTGAACATTTAGGTCATTTTCGTCCTCCCTAGGCTTATTCTAATCCAATTAGGGTTTTTAACCAATCTTGTGCATCCAATATGTGATTTTGTGTCATTGGTTGAACATTTAGGTCATTTTCATGCTCCAAAGGCTTATTCTAATCCAATTAGGGTTTTTAACCAATCTTGTGCATCCAATATGTGATTTTGTGTCATTGGTTGAACATTTAGGTCATTTTCGTCCTCCCTAGGCTTATTCTAATCCAATTAGGGTTTTTAACCAATCTTGTGCATCCAATATGTAATTTTGTGTCGTTGGTTGAAAATTTAGGTCACTTTCGTCCTCCCTAGGCTTATTCTAATCCAATTAGGGTTTTTAACCAATCTTGTGCATCCAATATGTGATTTTGTGATTGGTTGAACATTTAGGTCATTTTCGTCCTCCCTAGGCTTATTCTAATCCAATTAGGGTTTTTAACCAATCTTGTGCATCCAATATGTGATTTTGTGTCATTTGTTGAACATTTAGGTCATTTTCGTCCTCCCTAGGCTTATTCTAATCCAATTAGGGTTTTTAACCAATCTTGTGCATCCAATTAGTGATTTTGTGTCATTGGTTGAACATTTAGGTCATTTTTGTCATCCTTGGACTTATTCTAATCCAATTAGGGTTTTTAACCAATCTTGTGCATCCAATTTGTAATTTTGTGTCATTGGTTGAACATTTAGGTCATTTTTGTCGTCCACTGACTTATTCTAACCCAATTAGGGTTTTTAACCAATCTTGTGCATCCAATTAGTGATTTTGTGTCATTGGTTGAACATTTAGGTCAATTTCGTTCTCTCGAGGCTTATTCTAATCCAATTAGGGTTTTTAACCAATCTTGTGCATCCAATTTGTGATTTTGTGTCATTGGTTGAACATTTAGGTCATTTTTGTCATCCTTGGACTTATTCTAACCCAATTAGGGTTTTTAACCAATCTTGTGCATCCAATTAGTGATTTTGTGTCATTGGTTGAACATTTAGGTCATTTTCGTCCTCCCGAGGCTTATTCTAATCCAATTAGGGTTTTTAACTAATCTTGTGCATCCAATATGTGATTTTGTATCATTGGTTGAACATTTAGGTCATTTTCGTCCTCCCTAGGCTTATTGTAATCCAATTAGGGTTTTTAACAAATCATGTGCATCCAATAGGTGATTTTGTGTCATTGGTTGAACATTTCGGTCATTTTCGTCCTCCCTAGGCTTATTCTAATCCAATTAGTGTTTTTAACCAATCTTGTGCATCCAATATGTGATTTTGTGTCATTTGTTGAACATTTAGGTCATTTTTGTCATCCTTGGACTTATTCTAACCCAATTAGGCTTTTTAACCAATCTTGTGCATCCAATTAGTGATTTTGTGTCATTGGTTAACATTTAGGTCATTTTCGTCTTCCAAAGGCTTATTCTAATCCAATTAGGGTTTTTAACCAATCTTGTGCATCCAATATGTCATTTGTGTCATTGGTTGAACATTTAGGTCAATTTCGTCCTCCCTAGGATTATTCTAATCCAATTAGGGTTTTTAACAAATCTTGTGCATCCAATTTGTGATTTTGTGTCATTTGTTGAACATTTAGGTCATTTTCGTCCTCCCTAGGATTATTCTAATCCAATTAGGGTTTTTAACCAATCTTGTGCATCCAATTTGTGATTTTGTGTCATTGGTTGAACATTTAGGTCATTTTTGTCATCCTTGTACTTATTCTAATCCAATTAGGGTTTTTAACCAATCTTGTGCATCCAATTTGTAATTTTGTGTCATTGGTTGAACATTTAGGTCATTTTTGTCGTCCACTGACTTATTCTAACCCAATTAGGGTTTTTAACCAATCTTGTGCATCCAATTAGTGATTTTGTGTCATTGGTTGAACATTTAGGTCAATTTCGTTCTCTCGAGGCTTATTCTAATCCAATTAGGGTTTTTAACCAATCTTGTGCATCCAATTTGTGATTTTGTGTCATTGGTTGAACATTTAGGTCATTTTTGTCATCCTTGGACTTATTCTAATCCAATTAGGGTTTTTAACCAATCTTGTGCATCCAATTTGTAATTTTGTGTCATTGGTTGAACATTTAGGTCATTTTTGTCATCCACTGACTTATTCTAACCCAATTAGGGTTTTTAACCAATCTTGTGCATCCAATTAGTGATTTTGTGTCATTGGTTGAACATTTAGGTCATTTTCGTCCTCCCAAGGCTTATTCTAATCCAATTAGGGTTTTTAACCAATCTTGTGCATCCAATTAGTGATTTTGTGTCATTGGTTGAACATTTAGGTCATTTTCGTCCTCCCAAGGCTTATTCTAATCCAATTAGGGTTTTTAACTAATCTTTTGCATCCAATATGTGATTTTGTATCATTGGTTGAACATTTAGGTCATTTTCGTCCTCCCAAGGCTTATTCTAATCCACTTAGGGTTTTTAACTAATCTTGTGCATCCAATATGTGATTTTGTGTCATTGGTTGAACATTTAGGTCATTTTCGTCTTCCAAAGGCTTATTCTAATCCAATTAGTGTTTTTAACCAATCTTGTGCATCCAATATGTGATTTTTTGTCATTTGTTGAACATTTAGGTCATTTTCGTCCTCCCTAGGATTATTCTAATCCAATTAGGGTTTTTAACCAATCTTGTGCATCCAATTAGTGATTTTGTGTCATTGGTTGAACATTTAAGTCAATTTCGTCCTCCCAACGCTTATTCTAATCCAATTAGGGTTTTTAACTAATCTTGTGCATCCAATATGTGATTTTGTGTCATTGGTTGAACATTTAGGTCATTTTCGTCCTCCCTTGGCTTATTCTAATCCAATTAGGGTTTTTAACAAATCTTGTGCATCCAATAAGTGATTTTGTGTCATTGGTTGAACATTTAGGTCATTTTCGTCCTCCCTAGGCTTATTCTAATCCAATTAGGGTTTTTAACCAATCTTGTGCATCCAATATGTCATTTTGTGTCATTGGTTGAACATTTAGGTCATTTTCATCCTCCCTAGTCTTATTCTAATCCAATTAGGGTTTTTAACCAATCTTGTCCATCCAATATGTGATTTTGTGTCCTTTGTTGAACATTTAGGTCATTTTCGTCATCCCTAGGATGATTCTAATCCAATTAGGGTTTTTAACCAATCTTGTGCATCCAATTTGTGATTTTGTGTCATTGGTTGAACATTTAGGTCATTTTTGTCATCCTTGGACTTATTCTAATCCAATTAGGGTTTTTAACCAATCTTGTGCATCCAATTTGTAATTTTGTGTCATTGGTTGAACATTTAGGTCATTTTTGTCATCCACTGACTTATTCTAACCCAATTAGGGTTTTTAACCAATCTTGTGCATCCAATTAGTGATTTTATGTCATTGGTTGAACATTTAGGTCATTTTCGTCGTCCCAAGGCTTATTCTAATCCAATTAGGGTTTTTAACTAATATTGTGCATCCAATATGTGATTTTGTATCATTGGTTGAACATTTAGATCATTTTCGTCCTCCCTAGGCTTATTGTAATCCAATTAGGGTTTTTAACAAATCATGTGCATCCAATAAGTGATTTTGTGTCATTGGTTGAACATTTCGGTCATTTTTGTCATCCTTGGACTTATTCTAATCCAATTAGGGTTTTTAACCAATCTTGTGCATCCAATTAGTGATTTTGTGTCATTGGTTGAACATTTAAGTCAATTTCGTCCTCCCAACGCTTATTCTAATCCAATTAGGGTTTTTAACTAATCTTGTGCATCCAATATGTGATTTTGTGTCATTGGTTGAACATTAAGTCATTTTGGTCCTCCCTAGGCTTATTCTAATCCAATTAGGGTATTTAACAAATCTTGTGCATCCAATAAGTGATTTTGTGTCATTGGTTGAACATTTAGGTCATTTTCGTCCACCCTAGGCTTATTCTAATCTAATTAGGGTTTTTAACCAATCTTGTGCATCCAATATGTGATTTTGTGTCATTTGTTGAACATATAGGTCATTTTCGTCCTCCCTAGGATAATTGTAATCCAATTAGAGTTTTTAACCAATCTTGTGCATCCAATTAGTGATTTTGTGTCATTGGTTGAACGTTTAGGTCATTTTCGTCCTCCAAAGTTTTTTTTTAATCCAATTAGGGTTTTTAACCAATCTTTTGCATCCAATATGTGATTTTGTGTCATTGGTTGAACATTTAGGTCATTTTCGTCTTCCAAAGGCTTATTCTAATCCAATAAGGGTTTTTAACCAATCTTGTGCATCCAATATGTGATTTTGTGTCATTGGTTGAACATTTAGGTCATTTTCATCCTCCCTAGTCTTATTCTAATCCAATTAGGGTTTTTAACCAATCTTGTGCATCCAATATGTGATTTTGTGTCATTTGTTGAACATATAGGTCATTTTCGTCCTCCCTAGGATAATTCTAATCCAATTAGAGTTTTTAACTAATCTTGTGCATCCAATTAGTGATTTTGTGTCATTGGTTGAACATTTAGGTCATTTTCGTCCTCCCTAGGCTTATTGTAATCCAATTAGGGTTTTTAACAAATCATGTGCATCCAATAAGTGATTTTGTGTCATTGGTTGAACATTTCGGTCATTTTCGTCCTCCTTAGGCTTATTCTAATCCAATTAGGGTTTTTAACCAATCTTGTGCATCCAATTAGTGATTTTGTGTAATTGGTTGAACATTTAGGTCATTTTCGTCCTCCCTAGGCTTATTCTAATCCAATTAGGGTTTTTAACTTATCATGTGCATCCAATATGTGATTTTGTGTCCTTTGTTGAACATTTAGGTCATTTTCGTCATCCCTAGGATGATTCTAATCCAATTAGGGTTTTTAACCAATCTTGTGCATCCAATTTGTGATTTTGTGTCATTGGTTGAACATTTAGGTCATTTTTGTCATCCTTGGACTTATTCTAATCCAATTAGGGTTTTTAACCAATCTTGTGCATCCAATTTGTAATTTTGTGTCATTGGTTGAACATTTAGGTCATTTTTGTCATCCACTGACTTATTCTAACCCAATTAGGGTTTTTAACCAATCTTGTGCATCCAATTAGTGATTTTATGTCATTGGTTGAACATTTAGGTCATTTTCGTCGTCCCAAGGCTTATTCTAATCCAATTAGGGTTTTTAACTAATATTGTGCATCCAATATGTGATTTTGTATCATTGGTTGAACATTTAGATCATTTTCGTCCTCCCTAGGCTTATTGTAATCCAATTAGGGTTTTTAACAAATCATGTGCATCCAATAAGTGATTTTGTGTCATTGGTTGAACATTTCGGTCATTTTTGTCATCCTTGGACTTATTCTAATCCAATTAGGGTTTTTAACCAATCTTGTGCATCCAATTAGTGATTTTGTGTCATTGGTTGAACATTTAAGTCAATTTCGTCCTCCCAACGCTTATTCTAATCCAATTAGGGTTTTTAACTAATCTTGTGCATCCAATATGTGATTTTGTGTCATTGGTTGAACATTAAGTCATTTTGGTCCTCCCTAGGCTTATTCTAATCCAATTAGGGTATTTAACAAATCTTGTGCATCCAATAAGTGATTTTGTGTCATTGGTTGAACATTTAGGTCATTTTCGTCCACCCTAGGCTTATTCTAATCTAATTAGGGTTTTTAACCAATCTTGTGCATCCAATATGTGATTTTGTGTCATTTGTTGAACATATAGGTCATTTTCGTCCTCCCTAGGATAATTGTAATCCAATTAGAGTTTTTAACCAATCTTGTGCATCCAATTAGTGATTTTGTGTCATTGGTTGAACGTTTAGGTCATTTTCGTCCTCCAAAGTTTTTTTTTAATCCAATTAGGGTTTTTAACCAATCTTTTGCATCCAATATGTGATTTTGTGTCATTGGTTGAACATTTAGGTCATTTTCGTCTTCCAAAGGCTTATTCTAATCCAATAAGGGTTTTTAACCAATCTTGTGCATCCAATATGTGATTTTGTGTCATTGGTTGAACATTTAGGTCATTTTCATCCTCCCTAGTCTTATTCTAATCCAATTAGGGTTTTTAACCAATCTTGTGCATCCAATATGTGATTTTGTGTCATTTGTTGAACATATAGGTCATTTTCGTCCTCCCTAGGATAATTCTAATCCAATTAGAGTTTTTAACTAATCTTGTGCATCCAATTAGTGATTTTGTGTCATTGGTTGAACATTTAGGTCATTTTCGTCCTCCCTAGGCTTATTGTAATCCAATTAGGGTTTTTAACAAATCATGTGCATCCAATAAGTGATTTTGTGTCATTGGTTGAACATTTCGGTCATTTTCGTCCTCCTTAGGCTTATTCTAATCCAATTAGGGTTTTTAACCAATCTTGTGCATCCAATTAGTGATTTTGTGTCATTGGTTGAACATTTAGGTCATTTTCGTCCTCCCTAGGCTTATTCTAATCCAATTAGGGTTTTTAACTTATCATGTGCATCCAATATGTGATTTTGTGTCCTTTGTTGAACATTTAGGTCATTTTCGTCATCCCTAGGATGATTCTAATCCAATTAGGGTTTTTAACCAATCTTGTGCATCCAATTTGTGATTTTGTGTCATTGGTTGAACATTTAGGTCATTTTTGTCATCCTTGGACTTATTCTAATCCAATTAGGGTTTTTAACCAATCTTGTGCATCCAATTTGTAATTTTGTGTCATTGGTTGAACATTTAGGTCATTTTTGTCATCCACTGACTTATTCTAACCCAATTAGGGTTTTTAACCAATCTTGTGCATCCAATTAGTTATTTTATGTCATTGGTTGAACATTTAGGTCATTTTCGTCGTCCCAAGGCTTATTCTAATCCAATTAGGGTTTTTAACTAATATTGTGCATCCAATATGTGATTTTGTATCATTGGTTGAACATTTAGGTCATTTTCGTCCTCCCTAGGCTTATTGTAATCCAATTAGGGTTTTTAACAAATCATGTGCATCCAATAAGTGATTTTGTGTCATTGGTTGAACATTTCGGTCATTTTCGTCCTCCCTAGGCTTATTCTAATCCAATTAGTGTTTTTAACCAATCTTGTGCATCCAATATGTGATTTTGTGTCATTTGTTGAACATTTAGGTCATTTTTGTCATCCTTGGACTTATTCTAACCCAATTAGGCTTTTTAACCAATCTTGTGCATCCAATTAGTGATTTTGTGTCATTGGTTAACATTTAGGTCATTTTCGTCTTCCAAAGGCTTATTCTAATCCAATTAGGGTTTTTAACCAATCTTGTGCATCCAATATGTCATTTTGTGTCATTGGTTGAACATTTAGGTCATTTTCGTCCTCCCTAGTCTTATTCTAATCCAATTAGGGTTTTTAACCAATCTTGTGCATCCAATATGTGATTTTGTGTCATTCGTTGAACATTTAGGTCATTTTCGTCCTCCCTAGGATTATTCTAATCCAATTAGGGTTTTTAACAAATCTTGTGCATCCAATTTGTGATTTTGTGTCATTTGTTGAACATTTAGGTCATTTTCGTCCTCCCTAGGATTATTCTAATCCAATTAGGGTTTGTAACCAATCTTGTGCATCCAATTTGTGATTTTGTGTCATTGGTTGAACATTTAGGTCATTTTTGTCATCCTTGTAATTATTCTAATCCAATTAGTGTTTTTAACCAATCTTGTGCATCCAATTTGTGATTTTGTGTCATTGGTTGAACATTTAGGTCATTTTTGTCATCCTTGGACTTATTCTAATCCAATTAGGGTTTTTAACCAATCTTGTGCATCCAATTTGTAATTTTGTGTCATTGGTTGAACATTTAGGTCATTTTTGTCGTCCACTGACTTATTCTAACCCAATTAGGGTTTTTAACCAATCTTGTGCATCCAATTAGCTATTTTGTGTCATTGGTTGAACATTTAGGTCATTTTCGTCCTCCCGAGGCTTATTCTAATCCAATTAGGGTTTTTAACTAATCTTGTGCATCCAATATGTGATTTTGTATCATTGGTTGAACATTTAGGTCATTTTCGTCCTCCCTAGGCTTATTGTAATCCAATTAGGGTTTTTACCAAATCATGTGCATCCAATAAGTGATTTTGTGTCATTGGTTGAACATTTCGGTCATTTTCGTCCTCCCTAGGCTTATTCTAATCCAATTAGGGTTTTTAACCAATCTTGTGCATCCAATTAGTGATTTTGTGTCATTGGTTGAAGATTTAGGTCATTTTCGTCCTCCCAAAGATTATTCTAATCCAATTAGGGTTTTTAACCAATCTTGTGCATCCAATATGTGATTTTGTGTCATTGGTTGAACATTTAGGTCATTTTCTTCCTCCCTAGGCTTATTCTAATCCAATTAGGGTTTTTAACCAATCATGTGCATCCAATATGTGATTTTGTGTCATTGGTTGAACATTTAGGTCATTTTCATCCTCCCTAGTCTTATTCTAATCCAATTAGGGTTTTTAACCAATCTTGTGCATCCAAGATGTGATTTTGTGTCATTTGTTGAACATTTAGGTCATTTTCGTCCTCCCTAGGATTATTCTAATCCAATTAGGGTTTTTAACCTATCTTGTGCATCCAATTAGTGATTTTATGTCATTGGTTGACCATTTAGGTCATTTTTGTCCTCCCAAGTTTTTTTTAATCCAATTAAGGTTGTTAACTAATCTTGTGCATCCAATATGTGATTTTGTGTCATTGGTTGAACATTTAGGTCATTTTCGTCTTCCAAAGGCTTATTCTAATCCAATTAGGGTTTTTAACCAATCTTGTGCATCCAATATGTGATTTTGTATCATTGGTTGAACATTTAGGTCATTTTCGTCTTCCAAAGGCTTATTCTAATCCAATTAGTGTTTTTAACCAATCTTGTGCATCCAATATGTGATTTTGTGTCATTTGTTGAACATTTAGGTCATTTTTGTCATTCTTGGACTTATTCTAACCCAATTAGGCTTTTTAACCAATCTTGTGCTTCCAATTAGTGATTTTGTGTCATTGGTTAACATTTAGGTCATTTTCGTCTTCCAAAGGCTTATTCTAATCCAATTAGGGTTTTTAACCAATCTTGTGCATCCAATATGTCATTTTGTGTCATTGGTTGAACATTTAGGTCATTTTCGTCCTCCCTAGGCTTATTCTAATCCAATTTGGGTTTTTAACCAATCATGTGCATCCAATATGTGTTTTTGTGTCATTGGTTGAACATTTAGGTCATTTTCATCCTCCCAAAGCTTATTTTAATCCAATTAGGGTTTTTAACCAATCTTGTGCATCCAATATGTCATTTGTGTCATTGGTTGAACATTTAGGTCATTTTCATCCTCCCTAGTCTTATTCTATTCCAATTAAGGTTTTTAACCAATCTTGTGCATCCAATATGTGATTTTGTGTCATTTGTTGAACATATAGGTCATTTTCGTCCTCCCTAGGATAATTCTAATCCAATTAGAGTTTTTAACTAATCTTGTGCATCCAATTAGTGATTTTGTGTCATTGGTTGAACGTTTAGGTCATTTTCGTCCTCCAAAGTTTTTTTTTAATCCAATTAGGGTTTTTAACCAATCTTTTGCATCCAATATGTGATTTTGTGTCTTTTGTTGAACATTTAGGTCATTTTCGTCTTCCAAAGGCTTATTCTAATCCAATTACGGTTTTTAACCAATCTTGTGCATCCAATATGTGATTTTGTGTCATTTGTTGAACATTTAGGTCATTTTTGTCATCCTTGGACTTATTCTAACCCAATTAGGGTTTTTAACCAATCTTGTGCATCCAATTAGTGATTTTGTGTCATTGGTTGAACATTTAGGTCATTTTCGTCCTCCCGAGGCTTATTCTAATCCAATTAGGGTTTTTAACTAATCTTGTGCATCCAATATGTGATTTTGTATCATTGGTTGAACATTTAGGTCATTTTCGTCCTCCCTAGGCTTATTGTAATCCAATTAGGGTTTTTAACAAATCATGTGCATCCAATAAGTGATTTTGTGTCATTGGTTGAACATTTCGGTCATTTTTGTCATCCTTGGACTTATTCTAATCCAATTAGGGTTTTTAACCAATCTTGTGCATCCAATTAGTGATTTTGTGTCATTGGTTGAACATTTAAGTCAATTTCGTCCTCCCAACGCTTATTCTAATCCAATTAGGGTTTTTAACTAATCTTGTGCATCCAATATGTGATTTTGTGTCATTGGTTGAACATTAAGTCATTTTGGTCCTCCCTAGGCTTATTCTAATCCAATTAGGGTATTTAACAAATCTTGTGCATCCAATAAGTGATTTTGTGTCATTGGTTGAACATTTAGGTCATTTTCGTCCACCCTAGGCTTATTCTAATCTAATTAGGGTTTTTAACCAATCTTGTGCATCCAATATGTGATTTTGTGTCATTTGTTGAACATATAGGTCATTTTCGTCCTCCCTAGGATAATTGTAATCCAATTAGAGTTTTTAACCAATCTTGTGCATCCAATTAGTGATTTTGTGTCATTGGTTGAACGTTTAGGTCATTTTCGTCCTCCAAAGTTTTTTTTTAATCCAATTAGGGTTTTTAACCAATCTTTTGCATCCAATATGTGATTTTGTGTCATTGGTTGAACATTTAGGTCATTTTCGTCTTCCAAAGGCTTATTCTAATCCAATAAGGGTTTTTAACCAATCTTGTGCATCCAATATGTGATTTTGTGTCATTGGTTGAACATTTAGGTCATTTTCATCCTCCCTAGTCTTATTCTAATCCAATTAGGGTTTTTAACCAATCTTGTGCATCCAATATGTGATTTTGTGTCATTTGTTGAACATATAGGTCATTTTCGTCCTCCCTAGGATAATTCTAATCCAATTAGAGTTTTTAACTAATCTTGTGCATCCAATTAGTGATTTTGTGTCATTGGTTGAACATTTAGGTCATTTTCGTCCTCCCTAGGCTTATTGTAATCCAATTAGGGTTTTTAACAAATCATGTGCATCCAATAAGTGATTTTGTGTCATTGGTTGAACATTTCGGTCATTTTCGTCCTCCTTAGGCTTATTCTAATCCAATTAGGGTTTTTAACCAATCTTGTGCATCCAATTAGTGATTTTGTGTCATTGGTTGAACATTTAGGTCATTTTCGTCCTCCCTAGGCTTATTCTAATCCAATTAGGGTTTTTAACTTATCATGTGCATCCAATATGTGATTTTGTGTCCTTTGTTGAACATTTAGGTCATTTTCGTCATCCCTAGGATGATTCTAATCCAATTAGGGTTTTTAACCAATCTTGTGCATCCAATTTGTGATTTTGTGTCATTGGTTGAACATTTAGGTCATTTTTGTCATCCTTGGACTTATTCTAATCCAATTAGGGTTTTTAACCAATCTTGTGCATCCAATTTGTAATTTTGTGTCATTGGTTGAACATTTAGGTCATTTTTGTCATCCACTGACTTATTCTAACCCAATTAGGGTTTTTAACCAATCTTGTGCATCCAATTAGTTATTTTATGTCATTGGTTGAACATTTAGGTCATTTTCGTCGTCCCAAGGCTTATTCTAATCCAATTAGGGTTTTTAACTAATATTGTGCATCCAATATGTGATTTTGTATCATTGGTTGAACATTTAGGTCATTTTCGTCCTCCCTAGGCTTATTGTAATCCAATTAGGGTTTTTAACAAATCATGTGCATCCAATAAGTGATTTTGTGTCATTGGTTGAACATTTCGGTCATTTTCGTCCTCCCTAGGCTTATTCTAATCCAATTAGTGTTTTTAACCAATCTTGTGCATCCAATATGTGATTTTGTGTCATTTGTTGAACATTTAGGTCATTTTTGTCATCCTTGGACTTATTCTAACCCAATTAGGCTTTTTAACCAATCTTGTGCATCCAATTAGTGATTTTGTGTCATTGGTTAACATTTAGGTCATTTTCGTCTTCCAAAGGCTTATTCTAATCCAATTAGGGTTTTTTAACCAATCTTGTGCATCCAATATGTCATTTTGTGTCATTGGTTGAACATTTAGGTCATTTTCGTCCTCCCTAGGCTTATTCTAATCCAATTTGGGTTTTTAACCAATCATGTGCATCCAATATGTGTTTTTGTGTCATTGGTTGAACATTTAGGTCATTTTCATCCTCCCAAAGCTTATTCTAATCCAATTAGGGTTTTTAACCAATCTTGTGCATCCAATATGTGATTTTGTGTCATTGGTTGAACATTTAGGTCATTTTCGTCCTCCCTAGGCTTATTCTAATCCAATTAGGGTTTTTAACCAATCTTACGCATCCAATATGTGATTTTGTGTCATTGGTTGAACATTTAGGTTATTTTCGTCCTCCCTAGGCTTATTCTAATCCAATTAGGGTTTTTAACCAATCTTGTGCATCCAATATGTGATTTTGTGTCATTTTGTGTCATTGGTTGAACATTTAGGTCATTTTTGTCCTCCCTAGCCTTATTCTAATCCAATTAGGGTTTTTAACCAATCTTGTGCATCCAATATGTGATTTTGTGTCATTGGTTGAACATTTAGGTCATTTTCGTCCTCCCTAGAGTTATTCTAATCCAATTAGTGTTTTTAACCAATCTTGTGCATCCAATATGTGATTTTGTGTCATTGGTCGATCATTTAGGTCATTTTCGTCCTCCCTAAGCTTATCCTAATCCAATTAGGGTTGTTAACCAATCTTGTGCATCCAATATGTGATTTTGTGTCATTTTTTGTCATTGGTTTAACATTTAGGTCATTTTCGTCCTCCCTAGGCTTATTCTAATCCAATTAGGGTTTTTAACCAATCTTGTGCATCCAATATGTGATTTTGTGTCATTTTGTGTCATTGGTTGAACATTTAGGTCATTTTCGTCCTCCCTAGGCATATTGTAATACAATTACGGTTTTTAACCAATCTTGTGCATCCAATATGTGATTTTGTGTCATTGGTTGAACATTTAGGTCATTTTCGTCCTCCCTAGGCTTATTCTAATCCAATTAGGGTTTTTAACCAATCTTGTGCATCCAATATGTGATTTTGTGTCATTTTGTGTCATTGGTTGAACATTTAGGTCATTTTCGTTCTCCCTAGGCTTATTATAATCCAATTAGGGTTTTTAACCAATCTTGTGCATCCAAAATGTGATTTTGTGTCATTGGTTGAACATTTAGGTCATTTTCGTGTCCCTAGGCTTATTCTAATCCAACTAGGGTTTTTAACCAATCTTGTGCATCCAATATGTGATTTTGTGTCATTTTGTGTCATTGGTTGAACATTTAGGTCATTTTCGTCCTTCCTAGGCTTATTCTAATCCAATTAGGGTTTTTAACCAATCTTGTGCATCCAATATGTGATTTTGTGTCATTTTGTGTCATTAGTTGAACATTTAGGTCATTTTCGTCCTCCCTAGGCTTATTCTAATCCAATTAGGGTTTTTAACCAATCTGGTGCATCGAATATGTGATTTTGTGTCATTTTGTGTCATTGGTTGAACATTTAGGTCATTTTCGTCCTCCCTAGGCTTATTATAATCCAATTAGGGTTTTTAACCAATCTTGTGCATCCAATATGTGATTTTGTGTCATTGGTTGAACATTTAGGTCATTTTCGTCCACCCTAGGCTTATTCTAATCTAATTAGGGTTTTTAACCAATCTTGTGCATCCAATATGTGATTTTGTGTCATTGGTTGAACATTTAGGTTATTTTCGTCATCCTTCGACTTATTCTAATCTAATTAGGGTTTTTTAACCAATCTTGTGCATCAAATTAGTGATTTTGTGTCATTGGTTGAACATTTAGGTCATTTTCGTCCTCCCAAGGTTTATTCTAATCCAATTAGGGTTTTTAACCAATCTAGTGCATCCAATATGTGATTTTGTGTCATTTGTTGAACATTTAGGTCATTTTCGTCCATCCTACGATTATTCTAATCCAATTAGGGTTTTTAACCAATCTAGTGCATCCAATATGTGATTTTGTGTCATTTGTTGAACATTTAGGCCATTTTCGTCCTCCCTAGGCTTATTCTAATCCAATTAGGGTTTTCAACCAATCATGTGCATCCAATATGTGATTTTGTGTCATTGGTTGAACATTTAGGTCATTTTCGTCTTCCAAAGGCTTATTTTAATCCAATTAGGGATTTTAACCAATCTTGTGCATCCAATATATCATTTTGTGTCATTGGTTGAACATTTAGGTCATTTTCATCCTCCCTAGTCTTATTCTATTCCAATTAGGGTTTTTAACCAATCTTGTGCATCCAATATGTGATTTTGTGTCATTTGTTGAACATATAGGTCATTTTCACCCTCCCTAGGATAATTCTAATCCAATTAGAGTTTTTAACCAATCTTGTGCATTCAATTAGTGATTTTGTGTCATTCGTTGAACGTTTAGGTCATTTTCGTCCTCCAAAGTTTTTTTTTAATCCAATTAGGGTTTTTAACCAATCTTTTGCATCCAATATGTGATTTTGTGTCATTGGTTGAACATTTAGGTCATTTTCGTCTTCCAAAGGCTTATTTTAATCCAATTAGGGTTTTTAACCAATCTTTTGCATCAAATATGTCATTTTGTGTCATTGGTTGAACATTTAGGTCATTTTCATCCTCCTTAGTCTTATTCTATTCCAATTAGGGTTTTTAACCAATCTTGTGCATCCAATATGTGATTTTGTGTCATTTGTTGAACATATAGGTCATTTTCGTCCTCCCTAGGATAATTCTAATCCAATTAGAGTTTTTAACCAATCTTGTGCATTCAATTAGTGATTTTGTGTCATTGGTTGAACGTTTAGGTCATTTTCGTCCTCCAAAGTTTTTTTTTTAATCCAATTAGGGTTTTTAACCAATCTTGTGCATCCAATATGTTATTTTGTGTCATTTGTTGAACATTTAGGTCATTTTTGTCATCCTTGGACTTATTCTAACCCAATTAGGGTTTTTAACCAATCTTGTGCATCCAATTAGTGATTTTGTGTCATTGGTTAACATTTAGGTCATTTTCGTCTTCCAAAGGCTTATTCTAATCCAATTAGGGTTTTTAACCAATCTTGTGCATCCAATATGTCATTTTGTGTCATTGGTTGAACATTTAGGTCATTTTCATCCTCCCTAGTCTTATTCTAATCCAATTAGGGTTTTTAACCAATCTTGTCCATCCAATATGTGATTTTGTGTCATTTGTTGAACATTTAGGTCATTTTCGTCCTCCCTAGGATTATTCTAATCCAATTAGGGTTTTTAACCAATCTTGTGCATCCAATTTGTGATTTTGTGTCATTGGTTGAACATTTAGGTCATTTTTGTCATCCTTGGACTTATTCTAATCCAATTAGGGTTTTTAACCAATCTTGTGCATCCAATTTGTAATTTTGTGTCATTGGTTGAACATTTAGGTCATTTTTGTCGTCCACTGACTTATTCGAACCCAATTAGGGTTTTTAACCAATCTTGTGCATCCAATTAGTGATTTTGTGTCATTGGTTGAACATTTAGGTCAATTTCGTTCTCTCGAGGCTTATTCTAATCCAATTAGGGTTTTTAACCAATCTTGTGCATCCAATTTGTGATTTTGTGTCATTGGTTGAACATTTAGGTCATTTTTGTCATCCTTGGACTTATTCTAATCCAATTAGGGTTTTTAACCAATCTTGTGCATCCAATTAGTGATTTTGTGTCATTGGTTGAACATTTAGGTCATTTTCGTCCTCCCGAGGCTTATTCTAATCCAATTAGGGTTTTTAACTAATCTTGTGCATCCAATATGTGATTTTGTATCATTGGTTGAACATTTAGGTCATTTTCGTCTTCCAAAGGCTTATTCTAATCCAATTAGTGTTTTTAACCAATCTTTTGCATCCAATATGTGATTTTGTGTCATTTGTTGAACATTTAGGTCATTTTTGTCATCCTTGGACTTATTCTAACCCAATTAGGCTTTTTAACCAATCTTGTGCATCCAATTAGTGATTTTGTGTCATTGGTTAACATTTAGGTCATTTTCGTCTTCCAAAGGCTTATTCTAATCCAATTAGGGTTTTTAACCAATCTTGTGCATCCAATATGTCATTTTGTGTCATTGGTTGAACATTTAGGTCATTTTCGTCCTCCCTAGGCTTATTCTAATCCAATTTGGGTTTTTAACCAATCATGTGTGATATGATCCTATTTGATATGATCCTATTTCTCATGAATCACTATAAGGATCGTTCTAGGTTGGAAACTTACAAATTGGATCCAAAATCGCGTATTGCTGGATAACGCAATAAACGGAGCTGCGAAACTCAGAATCGGCCGATTCCAAAACGAGGTGAAAGATGACGTTCTGAAACGCAAGTTAGGATGTTGAATCGCCGAAAACAAGTTTGTAGAACTCGAGATATGATTGCAGGTTATTGAACACGAAAATTGGCACAATTTGTGAATTAGGGTTTGATGTAAAGGAAACCGGAAATTATAAAGAAACAAAATATGGATTAGGTTGAGAAGGTGAAGAAGGCGCCACAATCAAGGATGATTGATAAGCCAATGAAGAATCGCCACAATGGTAAGGAAGCCATTGATAAGACTCAAACAAGTTCTAATCCAAGAACTCAAAGAGGAGACCTAACTCACTCACAAATCTCATTAGAGAAATTTTTTAATTCATTCCAAAAAAAAAATCCCTTCAATAAGGTTACAAAATCATAGTTATAGTAAAATTATCTCTAAACCTAAATGGGTCATAAGTGACACCATTCTCTAGGCCCAAATTGGGCTTACATCATTTTTTTTTTATAAAATTAAACTAAATGTAAGGAAGTAAAGTATCTTCACTTACATATAACATCAACTAAGTCTATATTAAAACTATTAGAATTCCAAATTAAAGCAAACTAATAATTATTACAAACCAAATGAAAATAAATAAAGTTCATCCTAATTTATTAAAAATATGGATCATCTTCATGCTCTTGAGATCCTTATCAATGTGCATCCAATATGTGTTTTTGTGTCATTGGTTGAACATTTAGGTCATTTTCATCCTCCCAAAGCTTATTCTAATCCAATTAGGGTTTTTAACCAATCTTGTGCATCCAATATGTGATTTTGTGTCATTGGTTGAACATTTAGGTCATTTTCGTCCTCCCTAGGCTTATTCTAATCCAATTAGGGTTTTTAACCAATCATGTGCATCCAATATGTGTTTTTGTGTCATTGGTTGAACATTTAGGTCATTTTCATCCTCCCTAGTCTTATTCTAATCCAATTAGGGTTTTTAACCAATCTTGTGCATCCAAGATGTGATTTTGTGTCATTTGTTGAACATTTAGGTCATTTTCGTCCTCCCTAGGCTTATTGTAATCCAATTAGGGTTTTTAACAAATCATGTGCATCCAATAAGTGATTTTGTGTCATTGGTTGAACATTTCGGTCATTTTCGTCCTCCCTAGGCTTATTCTAATCCAATTAGTGTTTTTAACCAATCTTGTGCATCCAATATGTGATTTTGTGTCATTTGTTGAACATTTAGGTCATTTTTGTCATCCTTGGACTTATTCTAACCCAATTAGGCTTTTTAACCAATCTTGTGCATCCAATTAGTGATTTTGTGTCATTGGTTAACATTTAGGTCATTTTCGTCTTCCAAAGGCTTATTCTAATCCAATTAGGGTTTTTAACCAATCTTGTGCATCCAATATGTCATTTTGTGTTATTGGTTGAACATTTAGGTCATTTTCGTCCTCCCTAGGCTTATTCTAATCCAATTTGGGTTTTTAACCAATCATGTGCATCCAATATGTGTTTTTGTGTCATTGGTTGAACATTTAGGTCATTTTCATCCTCCCAAAGCTTATTCTAATCCAATTAGGGTTTTTAACCAATCTTGTGCATCCAATATGTGATTTTGTGTCATTGGTTGAACATTTAGGTCATTTTCGTCCTCCCTAGGCTTATTCTAATCCAATTAGGGTTTTTAACCAATCCTGTGCATCCAATATGTGATTTTGTGTCATTTGTTGAACATTTAGGTCAATTTCGTCCTCCCTAGGATTATTCTAATCCAATTAGGGTTTTTAACAAATCTTGTGCATCCAATTTGTGATTTTGTGTCATTTGTTGAACATTTAGGTCATTTTCGTCCTCCCTAGGATTATTCTAATCCAATTAGGGTTTTTAACCAATCTTGTGCATCCAATTTGTGATTTTGTGTCATTGGTTGAACATTTAGGTCATTTTTGTCATCCTTGTACTTATTCTAATCCAATTAGGGTTTTTAACCAATCTTGTGCATCCAATTTGTGATTTTGTGTCATTGGTTGAACATTTAGGTCATTTTTGTCATCCTTGTACTTATTCTAATCCAATTAGGGTTTTTAACCAATCTTGTGCATCCAATTTGTAATTTTGTGTCATTGGTTGAACATTTAGGTCATTTTTGTCGTCCACTGACTTATTCTAACCCAATTAGGGTTTTTAACCAATCTTGTGCATCCAATTAGTGATTTTGTGTCATTGGTTGAACATTTAGGTCAATTTCGTTCTCTCGAGGCTTATTCTAATCCAATTAGGGTTTTTAACCAATCTTGTGCATCCAATATGTCATTTTGTGTCATTGGTTGAACATTTAGGTCATTTTCGTCCTCCCTAGGCTTATTCTAATCCAATTTGGGTTTTTAACCAATCTTGTGCATCCAATATGTGATTTTGTGTCATTTTGTGTCATTGGTTGAACATTTAGGTCATTTTCGTCCTCCTTAGGCTTATTCTAATCCAATTACGGTTTTTAACATATCTTGTGCATCCAATATGTGATTTTGTGTCATTTTGTGTCATTGGTTGAACATTTAGGTCATTTTCGTCCTCCCTAGGCTTATTCTAATCCAATTAGGGTTTTTAACCAATCTTGTGCATCCAATATGTGATTTTGTGTCATTTTGTATCATTGGTTGAACATTTAGGTCATTTTCGTCCTCCCTAGGCTCTTTTTAATCCAATTAGGGTTTTTAACCAATCTTGTGCATCCAATATGTGATTTTGTGTCATTGGTTGAACATTTAGGTCATTTTCGTCCTCCCTAGGCTTATTCTAAAGCAATTAGGGTTTTTAACCAATCTTGTGCATCCAATATGTGATTTTGTGTCATTGATTGAACATTTAGGTCATTTTCGTCCACTTTAGGCTCTTTTTAATCCAATTAGGGTTTTTAACCAATCTTGTGCATCCAATATGTGATTTTGTGTCATTTTGTGTCATTGGTTGAACATTTAGGTCATTTTCGTCCTCCCTATGCTTATTCTAATCCAATTAGGGTTTTTAACCAATCATGTGCATCCAATATGTGATTTTGTGTCATTTTGTGTCATTAGTTGAATATTTAGATCATTTTCGTCCTCCATAGGCTTATTCTAATCCAATTAGGGTTTTTAACCAATCTTGTGCATCCAATATGTGATTTTGTACCATTGGTTGAACATTTAGGTCATTTTCGTCCTCCCTAGCCTTATTCTAATCCAATTAGGGTTTTTAACCAATCTTGTGCATCCAATATTTGATTTTGTGTCATTGGTTGAACATTTAGGTCATTTTGGTCCTCACTAGGCTCTTTTTAATCCAATTAGGGTTTTTAACCAATCTTGTGCATCCAATATGTG
The DNA here is from genome assembly GCA_037974755.1 of Cicer yamashitae. Classification (NCBI taxonomy): domain Eukaryota; kingdom Viridiplantae; phylum Streptophyta; class Magnoliopsida; order Fabales; family Fabaceae; genus Cicer; species Cicer yamashitae. Next base: position 26,735,072 of record JBBPBQ010000008.1, on the reverse strand, counting down.
ATTTTGTGTCATTTTGGGTCATTGGTTGAACATATAGGTCATTTTCGTCCTCCCTAGGCTCTTTTTAATCCAATTAGGGTTTTTAACCAATCTTGTGCATCCAATATGTGATTTTGTGTCATTGGTTGAACATTTAGGTCATTTTCGTCCTCCCTAGGCTTATTCTAATCCAATTAGGGTTTTTAACCAATCTTATGCATCCAATATGTGATTTTGTGTCATTGGTTGAACATTTAGGTCATTTTCGTCCTCCCTAGGCTTATTCTAATCCAATTAGGGTTTTTAACCAATCATGTGCATCCAATATGTGATTTTGTGTCATTGGTTGAATATTTAGGTCATTTTCGTCTTCCAAAGGCTTATTTTAATCCAATTAGGGTTTTTAACCAATCTTGTGCATCCAATATGTCATTTGTGTCATTGGTTGAACATTTAGGTCATTTTCATCCTCCCTAGTCTTATTCTATTCCAATTAAGGTTTTTAACCAATCTTGTGCATCCAATATGTGATTTTGTGTCATTTGTTGAACATATAGGTCATTTTCGTCCTCCCTAGGATAATTCTAATCCAATTAGAGTTTTTAACTAATCTTGTGCATCCAATTAGTGATTTTGTGTCATTGGTTGAACGTTTAGGTCATTTTCGTCCTCCAAAGTTTTTTTTTAATCCAATTAGGGTTTTTAACCAATCTTTTGCATCCAATATGTGATTTTGTGTCTTTTGTTGAACATTTAGGTCATTTTCGTCTTCCAAAGGCTTATTCTAATCCAATTACGGTTTTTAACCAATCTTGTGCATCCAATATGTGATTTTGTGTCATTTGTTGAACATTTAGGTCATTTTTGTCATCCTTGGACTTATTCTAACCCAATTAGGGTTTTTAACCAATCTTGTGCATCCAATTAGTGATTTTGTGTCATTGGTTAACATTTAGGTCATTTTCGTCTTCCAAAGGCTTATTCTAAACCAATTAGGGTTTTTAACCAATCTTGTGCATCCAATATGTCATTTTGTGTCATTGGTTGAACATTTAGGTCATTTTCGTCCTCCCTAGTCTTATTCTAATCCAATTAGGGTTTTTAACCAATCTTGTGCATCCAATATGTGATTTTGTGTCATTTGTTGAACATTTAGGTCATTTTCGTCCTCCCTAGGATTATTCTAATCCAATTAGGGTTTTTAACAAATCTTGTGCATCCAATTTGTGATTTTGTGTCATTGGTTGAACATTTAGGTCATTTTTGTCATCCTTGTACTTATTCTAATACAATTAGGGTTTTTAACCAATCTTGTGCATCCAATTTGTGATTTTGAGTCATTGGTTGAACATTTAGGTCATTTTTGTCATCCTTGGACTTATTCTAATCCAATTAGGGTTTTTAACCAATCTTGTGCATCCAATTTGTAATTTTGTGTCATTGGTTGAACATTTAGGTCATTTTTATCGTCCACTGACTTATTCTAACCCAATTAGGGTTTTTAACCAATCTTGTGCATCCAATTAGTGATTTTGTGTCATTGGTTGAACATTTAGGTCATTTTCGTCCTCCCGAGGCTTATTCTAATCCAATTAGGGTTTTTAACTAATCTTGTGCATCCAATAAGTGATTTTGTATCATTGGTTGAACATTTAGGTCATTTTCGATCTCCCTAGGCTTATTGTAATCCAATTAGGGATTTTAACAAATCATGTGCATCCAATAAGTGATTTTGTGTCATTGGTTGATCATTTCGGTCATTTTCGTCCTCCATAGGCTTATTCTAATCCAATTAGGGTTTTTAACCAATCCTGTGCATCCAATTAGTGATTTTGTGTCATTGGTTGAACATTTAGGTCATTTTCGTCCTCCCAAAGCTTATTCTGATCCAATTAGGGTTTTTAACCAATCTTGTGCATCCAATATGTGATTTTGTGTCATTGGTTGAACATTTAGGTCATTTTCGTCCTCCCTAGGCTTATTCTAATCCAATTAGGGTTTTTAACCAATCATGTGCATCCAATATGTGATTTTGTGTCATTGGTTGAATATTTAGGTCATTTTCGTCTTCCAAAGGCTTATTTTAATCCAATTAGGGTTTTTAACCAATCTTGTGCATCCAATATGTCATTTGTGTCATTGGTTGAACATTTAGGTCATTTTCATCCTCCCTAGTCTTATTCTATTCCAATTAAGGTTTTTAACCAATCTTGTGCATCCAATATGTGATTTTGTGTCATTTGTTGAACATATAGGTCATTTTCGTCCTCCCTAGGATAATTCTAATCCAATTAGAGTTTTTAACTAATCTTGTGCATCCAATTAGTGATTTTGTGTCATTGGTTGAACGTTTAGGTCATTTTCGTCCTCCAAAGTTTTTTTTTAATCCAATTAGGGTTTTTAACCAATCTTTTGCATCCAATATGTGATTTTGTGTCTTTTGTTGAACATTTAGGTCATTTTCGTCTTCCAAAGGCTGATTCTAATCCAATTAGGGTTTTTAACCAATCTTGTGCATCCAATATGTGATTTTGTGTCATTTGTTGAACATTTAGGTCATTTTTGTCATCCTTGGACTTATTCTAACCCAATTAGGGTTTTTAACCAATCTTGTGCATCCAATTAGTGATTTTGTGTCATTGGTTAACATTTAGGTCATTTTCGTCTTCCAAAGGCTTATTCTAATCCAATTAGGGTTTTTAACCAATCTTGTGCATCCAATATGTCATTTTGTGTCATTGGTTGAACATTTAGGTCATTTTCGTCCTCCCTAGTCTTATTCTAATCCAATTAGGGT
>JBBPBQ010000008.1:26718914-26731089 GCA_037974755.1 Cicer yamashitae | reverse complement strand
CTAATTGGGTTAGAATAAGTCCAAGGATGACAAAACTGACCTAAATGTTCAACAAATGACACAAAATCACATATTGGATGCACAAGATTGGTTAAAAACACTAATTGGATTAGAATAAGCCTTTGGAAGACGAAAATGACCTAAATGTTCAACCAATGATACAAAATCACATATTGGATGCACAAGATTGGTTAAAAACCCTAATTGGATTAGAATAAGCCTTTGGAAGACGAAAATTACCTAAATGTTCAACCAATGACACAAAATCACATATTGGATGCACAAGATTAGTTAAAAACCTTAATTGGATTAAAAAAAACTTGGGAGGACGAAAATGACCTAAATGGTCAACCAATGACACAAAATCACTAATTGGATGCACAAGATTGGTTAAAAACCCTAATTGGATTAGAATAATCCTAGGGAGGACGAAAATGACCTAAATGTTCAACAAATGACACAAAATCACATCTTGGATGCACAAGATTGGTTAAAAACCCTAATTGGATTAGAATAAGACTAGGGAGGATGAAAATGACCTAAATGTTCAACCAATGACACAAAATCACTAATTGGATGCACAAGATTGGTTAAAAATCCTAATTGGATTAGAATAAGCCTAGGGAGGACGAAAATGACCGAAATGTTCAACCAATGATACAAAATCACTTATTGGATGCACATGATTTGTTAAAAACCCTAATTGGATTACAATAAGCCTAGGGAGGACGAAAATGACCTAAATGTTCAACCAATGATACAAAATCACATATTGGATGCACAAGATTAGTTAAAAACCCTAATTGGATTAGAATAAGCCTCGGGAGGACGAAAATGACCTAAATAATCAACCAATGACACAAAATCACTAATTGGATGCACAAGATTGGTTAAAAACCCTAATTGGGTTAGAATAAGTCAGTGGACGACAAAAATGACCTAAATGTTCAACCAATGACACAAAATTACAAATTGGATGCACAAGATTGGTTAAAAACCCTAATTGGATTAGAATAAGTCCAAGGATGACAAAAATGACCTAAATGTTCAACCAATGACACAAAATCACATATTGGATGCACAAGATTAGTTAAAAACCTTAATTGGATTAAAAAAAACTTGGGAGGACGAAAATGACCTAAATGTTCAACCAATGACACAAAATCACTAATTGGATGCACAAGATTGGTTAAAATCCCTAATTGGATTAGAATAATCCTAGGGAGGACGAAAATGACCTAAATGTTCAACAAATGACACAAAATCATATCTTGGATGCACAAGATTGGTTAAAAACCCTAATTGGATTAGAATAAGACTAGGGAGGATGAAAATGACCTAAATGTTCAACCAATGACACAAAATCACTAATTGGATGCACAAGATTGGTTAAAAACCCTAATTGGATTAGAATAAGCCTAGGGAGGACGAAAATGACCGAAATGTTCAACCAATGATACAAAATCACTTATTTGATGCACATGATTTGTTAAAAACCCTAATTGGATTAGAATAAGACTAGAAAGGATGAAAATGTCCTAAATGTTCAACCAATGACACAAAAACACATATTGGATGCACATGATTGGTTAAAAACCCTAATTGGATTAGAATAAGCCTAGGGAGGACGAAAATGACCTAAATGTTCAACAAATGACACAAAATCACATATTGGATGCACAAGATTGGTTAAAAACCCTAATTGGATTAGAATAAGCCTACGGAGGACGAAAATGACCTAAATGTTCAACAAATGACACAAAATGACACAAAATCACATATTGGATGCACAAGATTGGTTAAAAACCCTAATTGGATTAGAATAAGTCTAGGGAGGACAAAAATGACCTAAATATTCAACCAATGACAAAAAATCACATATTGGATGCACAAGATTGGTTAAAAACCCTAATTGGATTAGAATAAGCCTAGGGAGGACGAAAATGACCTAAATGTTCAACCAATGACACAAAATCACATATTGGATGCACAAGATTGGTTAAAAACCCTAATTGGATTAGAATAATCTTTGGGAGGACGAAAATGACCTAAATGTTCAACCAATGACACAAAATCACTAATTGGATGCACAAGATTGGTTAAAAACCCTAATTGGATTAGAATAATCCTAGGGAGGACGAAAATGACCTAAATGTTCAACCAATGACACAAAATCACATATTGGATGCACAAGATTGGTTAAAAACCCTAATTGGATTAGAATAAGACTAGGGAGGATGAAAATGACCTAAATGTTCAACCAATGACACAAAAACACATATTGGATGCACATGATTGGTTAAACACCCTAATTGGATTAGAATAAGCCTAGGGAGGACGAAAATGACCTAAATGTTCAACCAATGACACAAAATCACATATTGGATGCACAAGATTGGTTAAAAACCCTAATTGGATTAGAATAAGCTTTGGGAGGATGAAAATGACCTAAATGTTCAACCAATGACACAAAAACACATATTGGATGCACATGATTGGTTAAAAACCCAAATTGGATTAGAATAAGCCTAGGGAGGACGAAAATGACCTAAACGTTCAACCAATGACACAAAATGACATATTGGATGCACAAGATTGGTTAAAAACCCTAATTGGATTAGAATAAGCCTTTGGAAGACGAAAATGACCTAAATGTTAACCAATGACACAAAATCACTAATTGGATGCACAAGATTGGTTAAAAAGCCTAATTGGGTTAGAATAAGTCCAAGGATGACAAAAATGACCTAAATGTTCAACAAATGACACAAAATCACATATTGGATGCACAAGATTGGTTAAAAACACTAATTGGATTAGAATAAGCCTAGGGAGGACGAAAATGACCGAAATGTTCAACCAATGACACAAAATCACTTATTGGATGCACATGGTTTGTTAAAAACCCTAATTGGATTACAATAAGCCTAGGGAGGACGAAAATGACCTAAATGTTCAACCAATGATACAAAATCACATATTGGATGCACAAGATTAGTTAAAAACCCTAATTGGATTAGAATAAGCCTCGGGAGGACGAAAATGACCTAAATGTTCAACCAATGACACAAAATCACTAATTGGATGCACAAGATTGGTTAAAAAGCCTAATTCGGTTAGAATAAGTCCAAGGATGACAAAAATGACTTAAATGTTCAACAAATGACACAAAATCACATATTGGATGCACAAGATTGGTTAAAAACACTAATTGGATTAGAATAAGCCTTTGGAAGACGAAAATGACCTAAATGTTCAACCAATGATACAAAATCACATATTGGATGCACAAGATTGGTTAAAAACCCTAATTGGATTAGAATAACCCTTTGGAAGACGAAAATGACCTAAATGTTCAACCAATGACACAAAATCACATATTGGATGCACAAGATTAGTTAAAAACCTTAATTGGATTAAAAAAAACTTGGGAGGACGAAAATGACCTAAATGGTCAACCAATGACACAAAATCACTAATTGGATGCACAAGATTGGTTAAAAACCCTAATTGGATTAGAATAATCCTAGGGAGGACGAAAATGACCTAAATGTTCAACAAATGACACAAAATCACATATTGGATGCACAAGATTGGTTAAAAACCCTAATTGGATTAGAATAAGACTAGGGAGGATGAAAATGACCTAAATGTTCAACCAATGACACAAAATGACATATTGGACGCACAAGATTTGTTAAAAACCCTAATTGGATTAGAATAAGCCTAGGGAGGACGAAAATGACCTAAATGTTCAACCAATGACACAAAATGACATATTGGATGCACAAGATTGGTTAAAAACCCTAATTGGATTAGAATAAGACTAGGGAGGATGAAAATGACCTAAATGTTCAACCAATGACACAAAAACACATATTGGATGCACATGATTGGTTAAAAACCCTAATTGGATTAGAATAAGCCTAGGGAGGACGAAAATGACCTAAATGTTCAACCAATGACACAAAATCACATATTGGATGCACAAGATTGGTTAAAAACCCTAATTGGATTAGAATAAGCTTTGGGAGGATGAAAATGACCTAAATGTTCAACCAATGACACAAAAACACATATTGGATGCACATTGATAAGGATCTCAAGAGCATGAAGATGATCCATATTTTTAATAAATTAGGATGAACTTTATTTATTTTCATTTGGTTTGTAATAATTATTAGTTTGCTTTAATTTGGAATTCTAATAGTTTTAATATAGACTTAGTTGATGTTATATGTAAGTGAAGATACTTTACTTCCTTACATTTAGTTTAATTTTATAAAAAAAAAATGATGTAAGCCCAATTTGGGCCTAGAGAATGGTGTCACTTATGACCCATTTAGGTTTAGAGATAATTTTACTATAACTATGATTTTGTAACCTTATTGAAGGGATTTTTTTTTTGGAATGAATTAAAAAATTTCTCTAATGAGATTTGTGAGTGAGTTAGGTCTCCTCTTTGAGTTCTTGGATTAGAACTTGTTTGAGTCTTATCAATGGCTTCCTTACCATTGTGGCGATTCTTCATTGGCTTATCAATCATCCTTGATTGTGGCGCCTTCTTCACCTTCTCAACCTAATCCATATTTTGTTTCTTTATAATTTCCGGTTTCCTTTACATCAAACCCTAATTCACAAATTGTGCCAATTTTCGTGTTCAATAACCTGCAATCATATCTCGAGTTCTACAAACTTGTTTTCGGCGATTCAACATCCTAACTTGCGTTTCAGAACGTCATCTTTCACCTCGTTTTGGAATCGGCCGATTCTGAGTTTCGCAGCTCCGTTTATTGCGTTATCCAGCAATACGCGATTTTGGATCCAATTTGTAAGTTTCCAACCTAGAACGATCCTTATAGTGATTCATGAGAAATAGGATCATATCAAATAGGATCATATCACACATGATTGGTTAAAAACCCAAATTGGATTAGAATAAGCCTAGGGAGGACGAAAATGACCTAAATGTTCAACCAATGACACAAAATGACATATTGGATGCACAAGATTGGTTAAAAACCCTAATTGGATTAGAATAAGCCTTTGGAAGACGAAAATGACCTAAATGTTAACCAATGACACAAAATCACTAATTGGATGCACAAGATTGGTTAAAAAGCCTAATTGGGTTAGAATAAGTCCAAGGATGACAAAAATGACCTAAATGTTCAACAAATGACACAAAATCACATATTGGATGCACAAGATTGGTTAAAAACACTAATTGGATTAGAATAAGCCTTTGGAAGACGAAAATGACCTAAATGTTCAACCAATGACACAAAATCACATATTGGATGCACAAGATTGGTTAAAAACCCTAATTGGATTAGAATAAGCCTTTGGAAGACGAAAATGACCTAAATGTTCAACCAATGACACAAAATCACATATTGGATGCACAAGATTAGTTAAAAACCTTAATTGGATTAAAAAAAACTTGGGAGGACGAAAATGACCTGAATGTTCAACCAATGACACAAAATCACTAATTGGATGCACAAGATTGGTTAAAAACCCTAATTGGATTAGAATAATCCTAGGGAGGACGAAAATGACCTAAATGTTCAACAAATGACACAAAATCACATCTTGGATGCACAAGATTGGTTAAAAACCCTAATTGGATTAGAATAAGACTAGGGAGGATGAAAATGACCTAAATGTTCAACCAATGACACAAAAACACATATTGGATGCACATGATTGGTTAAAAACCCTAATTGGATTAGAATAAGCCTAGGGAGGACGAAAATGACCTAAATGTTCAACCAATGACACAAAATCACATATTGGATGCACAAGATTGGTTAAAAACCCTAATTGGATTATAATAATCTTTGGGAGGACGAAAATGACCTAAATGTTCAACCAATGACACAAAATCACTAATTGGATGCACAAGATTGGTTAAAAACCCTAATTGGATTAGAATAAGCCTAGGGAGGACGAAAATGACCGAAATGTTCAACCAATGACACAAAATCACTTATTGGATGCACATGATTTGATAAAAACCCTAATTGGATTACAATAAGCCTAGGGAGGACGAAAATGACCTAAATGTTCAACCAATGATACAAAATCACATATTGGATGCACAAGATTAGTTAAAAACCCTAATTGGATTAGAATAAGCCTCGGGAGGACGAAAATGACCTAAATGTTCAACCAATGACACAAAATCACTAATTGGATGCACAAGATTGGTTAAAAAGCCTAATTGGGTTAGAATAAGTCCAAGGATGACAAAAATGACCTAAATGTTCAACCAATGACACAAAATCACTAATTGGATGCACAAGATTGGTTAAAAACCCTAATTGGATTAGAATAATCCTAGGGAGGACGAAAATGACCTAAATGTTCAACAAATGACACTAAATCACATCTTGGATGCACAAGATTGGTTAAAAACCCTAATTGGATTAGAATAAGACTAGGGAGGATGAAAATGACCTAAATGTTCAACCAATGACACAAAAACACATATTGGATGCACATGATTGGTTAAAAACCCTAATTGGATTAGAATAAGCCTAGGGAGGACGAAAATGACCTAAATGTTCAACCAATGACACAAAATCACATATTGGATGCACAAGATTGGTTAAAAACCCTAATTGGATTAGAATAATCTTTGGGAGGACGAAAATGACCTAAATGTTCAACCAATGACACAAAATCACTAATTGGATGCACAAGATTGGTTAAAAACCCTAATTGGATTAGAATAAGCCTAGGGAGGACGAAAATGACCTAAATGTTCAACCAATGACACAAAATCACTTATTGGATGCACATGATTTGTTAAAAACGCTAATTGGATTACAATTAGCCTAGGGAGGACGAAAATGACCTAAATGTTCAACCAATGATACAAAATCACATATTGGATGCATAAGATTAGTTAAAAACCCTAATTGGATTAGAATAAGCCTCGGGAGGACGAAAATGACCTAAATGTTCAACCAATGACACAAAATCACTAATTGGATGCACAAGATTGGTTAAAAACCCTAATTGGGTTAGAATAAGTCAGTGGACGACAAAAATGACCTAAATGTTCAACCAATGACACAAAATTACAAATTGGATGCACAAGATTGGTTAAAAACCCTAATTGGATTAGAATAAGTCCAAGGATGACAAAAATGACCTAAATGTTCAACCAATGACACAAAATCACAAATTGGATGCACAAGATTGGTTAAAAACCCTAATTGGATTAGAATAAGACTAGGGAGGATGAAAATGACCTAAATGTTCAACCAATGACACAAAATCACTAATTGGATGCACAAGATTGGTTAAAAACACTAATTGGATTAGAATAAGCCTTTGGAAGACGAAAATGACCTAAATGTTCAACCAATGACACAAAATCACATATTGGATGCACAAGATTGGTTAAAAACCCTAATTGGATTAGAATAAGCCTTTGGAAGACGAAAATGACCTAAATGTTCAACCAATGACACAAAATCACATATTGGATGCACAAGATTAGTTAAAAACCTTAATTGGATTAAAAAAAACTTGGGAGGACGAAAATGACCTAAATGTTCAACCAATGACACAAAATCTCTAATTGGATGCACAAGATTGGTTAAAAACCCTAATTGGATTAGAATAATCCTAGGGAGGACGAAAATGACCTAAATGTTCAACAAATGACACAAAATCACATCTTGGATGCACAAGATTGGTTAAAAACCCTAATTGGATTAGAATAAGACTAGGGAGGATGAAAATGACCTAAATGTTCAACCAATGACACAAAAACACATATTGGATGCACAAGATTGGTTAAAAACCCTAATTGGATTAGAATAAGCCTTTGGAAGACGAAAATGACCTAAATGTTCAACCAATGACACAAAATCACATATTGGATGCACAAGATTAGTTAAAAACCTTAATTGGATTAAAAAAAACTTGGGAGGATGAAAATGACCTAAATGTTCAACCAATGACACAAAATCTCTAATTGGATGCACAAGATTGGTTAAAAACCCTAATTGGATTAGAATAATCCTAGGGAGGACGAAAATGACCTAAATGTTCAACAAATGACACAAAATCACATATTGGATGCACAAGATTGGTTAAAAACCCAAATTGGATTAGAATAAGCCTTTGGAAGACGAAAATGACCTAAATGTTCAACCAATGACACAAAATCACATATTGGATGCACAAGATTGGTTAAAAACCCTAATTGGATTAGAATAAGCCTAGGGAGGACGAAAATGACCTAAATGTTCAACCAATGACTCAAAATCACATATTGGATGCACAAGATTGGTTAAAAAGCCTAATTGGATTAGAATAAGCCTAGGGAGGACGAAAATGACCTAAATGTTCAACCAATGACACAAAATTACACAAAATCACATATTGGATGCACAAGATTGGTTAAAAACCCTAATTGGATTAGAATAAGCCTAGGGAGGACGAAAATGACCTAAATGTTCAACCAATGACACAAAATGACACAAAAAAACATATTGGATGCACAAGATTGGTTAAAAACCCTAATTGGATTGGAATAAGCCTAGGGAGGAGGAAAATGACCTAAATGTTCAACTAATGACACAAAATTACACAAAATCACATATTGGATGCACAAGATTGGTTAAAAACCCTAATTGAATTAGAATAAGCCTAGGGAGGACGAAAATGACCTAAATGTTCAACCAATGACACAAAATCACATATTGGATGCACAAGATTGGTTAAAAACCCTAATTGGATTAGAATAAGCCTCGGGAGGACGAAAATGACCTAAATGTTCAACCAATGACACAAAATCACTAATTGGATGCACAAGATTGGTTAAAAAGCCTAATTGGGTTAGAATAAGTCCAAGGATGACAAAAATGACCTAAATGTTCAACAAATGACACAAAATCACATATTGGATGCAAAAGATTGGTTAAAAACACTAATTGGATTAGAATAAGCCTTTGGAAGACGAAAATGACCTAAATGTTCAACCAATGATACAAAATCACATATTGGATGCACAAGATTAGTTAAAAACCCTAATTGGATTAGAATAAGCCTCGGGAGGACGAAAATGACCTAAATGTTCAACCAATGACACAAAATAGCTAATTGGATGCACAAGATTGGTTAAAAACCCTAATTGGGTTAGAATAAGTCAGTGGACGACAAAAATGACCTAAATGTTCAACCAATGACACAAAATTACAAATTGGATGCACAAGATTGGTTAAAAACCCTAATTGGATTAGAATAAGTCCAAGGATGACAAAAATGACCTAAATGTTCAACCAATGACACAAAATCACATATTGGATGCACAAGATTAGTTAAAAACCTTAATTGGATTAAAAAAAACTTGGGAGGACGAAAATGACCTAAATTTTCAACCAATGACACAAAATCACTAATTGGATGCACAAGATTGGTTAAAAACCCTAATTGGATTAGAATAAGACTAGGGAGGATGAAAATGACCTAAATGTTCAACCAATGACACAAAAACACATATTGGATGCACATGATTGGTTAAAAACCCTAATTGGATTAGAATAAGCCTAGGGAGGACGAAAATGACCTAAATGTTCAACCAATGACACAAAATGACATATTGGATGCACAAGATTGGTTAAAAACCCTAATTGGATTAGAATAAGACTAGGGAGGATGAAAATGACCTAAATGTTCAACCAATGACACAAAAACACATATTGGATGCACATGATTGGTTAAAAACCCTAATTGGATTAGAATAAGCCTAGGGAGGACGAAAATGACCTAAATGTTCAACCAATGACACAAAATCACATATTGGATGCACAAGATTGGTTAAAAACCCTAATTGGATTAGAATAAGCCTAGGGAGGACGAAAATGACCTTAATGTTCAACCAATGACACAAAATGACACAAAATCACATATTGGATGCACAACATTTGTTAAAAACCCTAATTGGATTGGAATAAGCCTAGGGAGGACGAAAATGACCTAAATGTTCAACCAATGACCCAAAATGACACAAAATCACACATTGGATGCACAAGATTGGTTAAGAACCTTAATTGGATAAGAATAAGCCAAGGGAGGACGAAAATGACCTAAATGTTCAACCAATGACACAAAATGACACAAAATCACATATTGGATGCACAAGATTGGTTAAAAACCCTAATTGGATTAGAATAAGCCTAGGGAGGACGAAAATGACCTAAATGTTCAACCAATGACCCAAAATGACACAAAATCACACATTGGATGCACTAGATTGGTTAAGAACCTTAATTGGATAAGAATAAGCCAAGGGAGGACGAAAATGACCTAAATGTTCAACCAATGACACAAAATGACACAAAATCACATATTGGATGCACAAGATTGGTTAAAAACCCTAATTGGATTAGAATAAGCCTAGGGAGGACGAAAATGACCTAAATGTTCAACCAATGACACAAAATGACACAAAATCACATATTGGATGCACAAGATTGGTTAAAAACCCTAATTGGCGTAGAATAAGCCAAGGGAGGACGAAAATGACCTAAATGTTCAACCAATGACACAAAATGACACAAAATCACATATTGGATGCACAAGATTGGTTAAAAACCCTAATTGGATTAGAATAAGCCTAGGGAGGACGAAAATGACCTAAATGTTCAACCAATGACACAAAATGACACAAAATCACATATTGGATGCACAAGAATGGTTAAAAACCCTAATTGGATGAGAATAAGCCTAGGGAGGACGAAAATGACCTAAATGTTCAACCAATGACACAAAATCACATATTGGATGCACAAGATTGGTTAAAAACCCTAATTGGATTAGAATAAGCCTAGGGAGGACGAAAATGACCTAAATGTTCAACCAATGACACAAAATCACATATTGGATGCACAAGTTTTGTTAAAAACCCTAATTGGATTAGAATAAGCCTAGGGAGGACGAAAATGACCTAAATGTTCAACCAATGACACAAAATCACATATTGGATGCACAAGATTGGTTAAAAACCCTAATTGGATTAGAATAATCTTTGGGAGGACGAAAATGACCTAAATGTTCAACCGATGACACAAAATCACTAATTGGATGCACAAGATTGGTTAAAAACCCTAATTGGATTAGAATAAGCCTAGGGAGGACGAAAATGACCTAAATGTTCAACCAATGACACAAAATCACTTATTGGATGCACATGATTTGTTAAAAACCCTAATTGGATTACAATAAGCCTAGGGAGGACGAAAATGACCTAAATGTTCAACCAATGATACAAAATCACATATTGGATGTATAAGATTAGTTAAAAACCCTAATTGGATTAGAATAAGCCTCGGGAGGACGAAAATGACCTAAATGTTCAACCAATGACACAAAATCACTAATTGGATGCACAAGATTGGTTAAAAACCCTAATTGGGTTAGAATAAGTCAGTGGACGACAAAAATGACCTAAATGTTCAACCAATGACACAAAATTACAAATTGGATGCACAAGATTGGTTAAAAACCCTAATTGGATTAGAATAAGTCCAAGGATGACAAAAATGACCTAAATGTTCAACCAATGACACAAAATCACAAATTGGATGCACAAGATTGGTTAAAAACCCTAATTGGATTAGAATAAGACTAGGGAGGATGAAAATGACCTAAATGTTCAACCAATGACACAAAATCACTAATTGGATGCACAAGATTGGTTAAAAACCCTAATTGGATTAGAATAAGCCTAGGGAGGACGAAAATGACCGAAATGTTCAACCAATGATACAAAATCACTTATTGGTTGCACATGATTTGTTAAAAACCCTAATTGGATTACAATAAGCCTAGGGAGGACGAAAATGACCTAAATGTTCAACCAATGATACAAAATCACATATTGGATGCACAAGATTAGTTAAAAACCCTAATTGGATTAGAATAAGCCTCGGGAGGACGAAAATGACTAAATGTTCAACCAATGACACAAAATCACTAATTGGATGCACAAGATTGGTTAAAAACCCTAATTGGGTTAGAATAAGTCAGTGGACGACAAAAATGACCTAAATGTTCAACCAATGACACAAAATTACAAATTGGATGCACAAGATTGGTTAAAAACCCTAATTGGATTAGAATAAGTCCAAGGATGATAAAAATGACCTAAATG
>JBBPBQ010000008.1:26702570-26718904 GCA_037974755.1 Cicer yamashitae | reverse complement strand
AATGTTCAACCAATGACACAAAATCACATATTGGATGCACAAGATTGGTTAAAAACCCTAATTGGATTAGAATAAGCTTTGGGAGGATGAAAATGACCTAAATGTTCAACCAATGACACAAAAACACATATTGGATGCACAAGATTAGTTAAAAACCCTAATTGGATTAGAATAAGCCTCGGGAGGACGAAAATGACCTAAATGTTCAACCAATGACACAAAATCACTAATTGGATGCACAAGATTGGTTAAAAAGCCTAATTGGGTTAGAATAAGTCCAAGGATGACAAAAATGACCTAAATGTTCAACCAATGACACAAAATCACTAATTCGATGCACAAGATTGGTTAAAAACCCAAATTGGATTAGAATAATCCTAGGGAGGACGAAAATGACCTAAATGTTCAACAAATGACACAAAATCACATCTTGGATGCACAAGATTGGTTAAAAACCCTAATTGGATTAGAATAAGACTAGGGAGGATGAAAATGACCTAAATGTTCAACCAATGACACAAAATCACTAATTGGATGCACAAGATTGGTTAAAAACCCTAATTGGATTAGAATAAGCCTAGGGAGGACGAAAATGACCGAAATGTTCAACCAATGATACAAAATCACTTATTGGATGCACATGATTTGTTAAAAACCCTAATTGGATTACAATAAGCCTAGGATGGACGAAAATGACCTAAATGTTCAACCAATGATACAAAATCACATATTGGATGCACAAGATTAGTTAAAAACCCTAATTGGATTAGAATAAGCCTCGGGAGGACGAAAATGACCTAAATGTTCAACCAATGACACAAAATCACTAATTGGATGCACAAGATTGGTTAAAAACCCTAATTGGGTTAGAATAAGTCAGTGGACGACAAAAATGACCTAAATGTTCAACCAATGACACAAAATTACAAATTGGATGCACAAGATTGGTTAAAAACCCTAATTGGATTAGAATAAGTCCAAGGATGACAAAAATGACCTAAATGTTCAACCAATTACACAAAATCACATATTGGATGCACAAGATTAGTTAAAAACCTTAATTGGATTAAAAAAAACTTGGGAGGACGAAAATGACTGAAATGTTCAACCAATGACACAAAATCACTAATTGGATGCACAAGATTGGTTAAAAACCCTAATTGGATTAGAATAATCCTAGGGAGGACGAAAATGACCTAAATGTTCAACAAATGACACAAAATCACATATTGGATGCACAAGATTGGTTAAAAACCCTAATTGGATTAGAATAAGACTAGGGAGGATGAAAATGACCTAAATGTTCAACCAATGACACAAAAACACATATTGGATGCACATGATTGGTTAAAAACCCTAATTGGATTAGAATAAGCCTAGGGAGGACGAAAATGACCTAAATGTTCAACCAATGACACAAAATCACATATTGGATGCACAAGATTGGTTAAAAACCCTAATTGGATTAGAATAATCATTGGGAGGACGAAAATGACCTAAATGTTCAACCAATGACACAAAATCACTAATTGGATGCACAAGATTGGTTAAAAACCCTAATTGGATTAGAATAAGCCTAGGGAGGACGAAAATGACCGAAATGTTCAACCAATGACACAAAATCACTTATTGGATGCACATGATTTGTTAAAAACCCTAATTGGATTACAATAAGCCTAGGGAGGACGAAAATGACCTAAATGTTCAACAAATGACACAAAATCACATCTTGGATGCACAAGATTGGTTAAAAACCCTAATTGGATTAGAATAAGACTAGGGAGGATGAAAATGACCTAAATGTTCAACCAATGACACAAAAACACATATTGGATGCACATGATTGGTTAAAAACCCTAATTGGATTAGAATAAGCCTAGGGAGGACGAAAATGACCTAAATGTTCAACCAATGATACAAAATCACATATTGGATGCACAAGATTGGTTAAAAACCCTAATTGGATTAGAATAATCTTTGGGAGGACGAAAATGACCTAAATGTTCAACCAATGACACAAAATCACTAATTGGATGCACAAGATTGGTTAAAAACCCTAATTGGATTAGAATAAGCCTAGGGAGGACGAAAATGATCGAAATGTTCAACCAATGACACAAAATCACTTATTGGATGCACATGATTTGTTAAAAACCCTAATTGGATTACAATAAGCCTAGGGAGGACGAAAATGACCTAAATGTTCAACCAATGATACAAAATCACATATTGGATGCACAAGATTAGTTAAAAACCCTAATTGGATTAGAATAAGCCTTGGGAGGACGAAAATGACCTAAATGTTCAACCAATGACACAAAATCACTAATTGGATGCACAAGATTGGTTAAAAACCCTAATTGGGTTAGAATAAGTCAGTGGATGACAAAAATGACCTAAATGTTCAACCAATGACACAAAATTACAAATTGGATGCACAAGATTGGTTAAAAACCCTAATTGGATTAGAATAAGTCCAAGGATGACAAAAATGACCTAAATGTTCAACCAATGACACAAAATCACAAATTGGATGCACAAGATTGGTTAAAAACCCTAATTGGATTAGAATAAGACTAGGGAGGATGAAAATGACCTAAATGTTCAACCAATGACACAAAATCACTAATTGGATGCACAAGATTGGTTAAAAACCCTAATTGGATTAGAATAAGCCTAGGGAGGACGAAAATGACCGAAATGTTCAACCAATGATACAAAATCACTTATTGGATGCACATGATTTGTTAAAAACCCTAATTGGATTACAATAAGCCTAGGATGGACGAAAATGACCTAAATGTTCAACCAATGATACAAAATCACATATTGGATGCACAAGATTAGTTAAAAACCCTAATTGGATTAGAATAAGCCTCGGGAGGACGAAAATGACCTAAATGTTCAACCAATGACACAAAATCACTAATTGGATGCACAAGATTGGTTAAAAACCCTAATTGGGTTAGAATAAGTCAGTGGACGACAAAAATGACCTAAATGTTCAACCAATGACACAAAATTACATATTGGATGCACAAGATTGGTTAAAAACCCTAATTGGATTAGAATAAGTCCAAGGATGACAAAAATGACCTAAATGTTCAACCAATGACACAAAATCACATATTGGATGCACAAGATTAGTTAAAAACCTTAATTGGATTAAAAAAAACTTGGGAGGACGAAAATGACCTAAATGTTCAACCAATGACACAAAATCACTAATTGGATGCACAAGATTGGTTAAAAACCCTAATTGGATTAGAATAAGCCTAGGGAGGACGAAAATGACCTAAATGTTCAACAAATGACACAAAATCACATATTGGATGCACAAGATTGGTTAAAAACCCTAATTGGATTAGAATAAGCCTTTGGAAGACGAAAATGACCTAAATGTTAACCAATGACACAAAATCACTAATTGGATGCACAAGATTGGTTAAAAACCCTAATTGGGTTAGAATAAGTC
Organism: Cicer yamashitae; assembly: GCA_037974755.1. Classification (NCBI taxonomy): domain Eukaryota; kingdom Viridiplantae; phylum Streptophyta; class Magnoliopsida; order Fabales; family Fabaceae; genus Cicer; species Cicer yamashitae. The sequence continues at coordinate 26,715,429 of JBBPBQ010000008.1, read as the reverse complement.
CAAGGATGACAAAAATGACCTAAATGTTCAACAAATGACACAAAATCACTAATTGGATGCACAAGATTGGTTAAAAACACTAATTGGATTAGAATAAGCCTTTGGAAGACGAAAATGACCTAAATGTTCAACCAATGATACAAAATCACATATTGGATGCACAAGATTGGTTAAAAACCCTAATTGGATTAGAATAACCCTTTGGAAGACGAAAATGACCTAAATGTTCAACCAATGACACAAAATCACATATTGGATGCACAAGATTAGTTAAAAACCTTAATTGGATTAAAAAAAACTTGGGAGGACGAAAATGACCTAAATGGTCAACCAATGACACAAAATCACTAATTGGATGCACAAGATTGGTTAAATACCCTAATTGGATTAGAATAATCCTAGGGAGGACGAAAATGACCTAAATGTTCAACAAATGACACAAAATCACATCTTGGATGCACAAGATTGGTTAAAAACCCTAATTGGATTAGAATAAGACTAGGGAGGATGAAAATGACCTAAATGTTCAACCAATGACACAAAAACACATATTGGATGCACAAGATTGGTTAAAAACCCTAATTGGATTAGAATAAGCCTAGGGAGGACGAAAATGACCGAAATGTTCAACCAATGATACAAAATCACTTATTGGATGCACATGATTTGTTAAAAACCCTAATTGGATTACAATAAGCCTAGGGAGGACGAAAATGACCTAAATGTTCAACCAATGATACAAAATCACATATTGGATGCACAAGATTAGTTAAAAACCCTAATTGGATTAGAATAAGCCTCGGGAGGACGAAAATGACCTAAATGTTCAACCAATGACACAAAATCACTAATTGGATGCACAAGATTGGTTAAAAACCCTAATTGGGTTAGAATAAGTCAGTGGACGACAAAAATGACCTAAATGTTCAACCAATGACACAAAATTACAAATTGGATGCACAAGATTGGTTAAAAACCCTAATTGGATTAGAATAAGTCCAAGGATGATAAAAATGACCTAAATGATCAACCAATGACACAAAATCACATATTGGATGCACAAGATTAGTTAAAAACCTTAATTGGATTAAAAAAAACTTGGGAGGACGAAAATGACCTAAATGTTCAACCAATGACACAAAATCACTAATTGGATGCACAAGATTGGTTAAAAACCCTAATTGGATTAGAATAATCCTAGGGAGGACGAAAATGACCTAAATGTTCAACAAATGACACAAAATCACATATTGGATGCACAAGATTGGTTAAAAACCCTAATTGGATTAGCATAAGACTAGGGAGGATGAAAATGACCTAAATGTTCAACCAATGACACAAAAACACATATTGGATGCACATGATTGGTTAAAAACCCTAATTGGATTAGAATAAGCCTAGAGAGGACGAAAATGACCTAAATGTTCAACCAATGACACAAAATCACATATTGGATGCACAAGATTCGTTAAAAACCCTAATTGGATTAGAATAAGCTTTGGGAGGATGAAAATGACCTAAATGTTCAACCAATGACACAAAAACACATATTGGATGCACATGATTGGTTAAAAACCCAAATTGGATTAGAATAAGCCTCGGGAGGACGAAAATGACCTAAATGTTCAACCAATGACACAAAATCACTAATTGGATGCACAAGATTGGTTAAAAAGCCTAATTGGGTAAGAATAAGTCCAAGGATGACAAAAATGACCTAAATGTTCAACAAATGACACAAAATCACATATTGGATGCAAAAGATTGGTTAAAAACACTAATTGGATTAGAATAAGCCTTTGGAAGACGAAAATGACCTAAATGTTCAACCAATGATACAAAATCACATATTGGATGCACAAGATTAGTTAAAAACCCTAATTGGATTAGAATAAGCCTCGGGAGGACGAAAATGACCTAAATGTTCAACCAATGACACAAAATCACTAATTGGATGCACAAGATTGGTTAAAAAGCCTAATTGGGTTAGAATAAGTCCAAGGATGACAAAAATGACCTAAATGTTCAACCAATGACACAAAAACAAATATTGGATGCACATGATTGGTTAAAAACCCTAATTGGATTAGAATAAGCCTAGGGAGGACGAAAATGACCTAAATGTTCAACCAATGACACAAAATCACATATTGGATGCACAAGATTGGTTAAAAACCCTAATTGGATTAGAATAAGCCTTTGGAAGACGAAAATGACCTAAATGTTCAACCAATGACACAAAATCACATATTGGATGCACAAGATTAGTTAACAACCTTAATTGGATTAAAAAAAACTTGGGAGGACAAAAATGACCTAAATGGTAAACCAATGACATAAAATCACTAATTGGATGCACAAGATAGGTTAAAAACCCTAATTGGATTAGAATAATCCTAGGGAGGACGAAAATGACCTAAATGTTCAACAAATGACACAAAATCACATCTTGGATGCACAAGATTGGTTAAAAACCCTAATTGGATTAGAATAAGACTAGGGAGGATGAAAATGACCTAAATGTTCAACCAATGACACAAAAACACATATTGGATGCACATGATTGGTTAAAAACCCTAATTGGATTAGAATAAGCCTAGGGAGGACGAAAATGACCTAAATGTTCAACCAATGATACAAAATCACATATTGGATGCACAAGATTGGTTAAAAACCCTAATTGGATTAGAATAATCTTTGGGAGGACGAAAATGACCTAAATGTTCAACCAATGACACAAAATCACTAATTGGATGCACAAGATTGGTTAAAAACCCTAATTGGATTAGAATAAGCCTAGGGAGGACGAAAATGATCGAAATGTTCAACCAATGACACAAAATCACTTATTGGATGCACATGATTTGTTAAAAACCCTAATTGGATTACAATAAGCCTAGGGAGGACGAAAATGACCTAAATGTTCAACCAATGATACAAAATCACATATTGGATGCACAAGATTAGTTAAAAACCCTAATTTGATTAGAATAAGCCTCGGGAGGACGAAAATGACCTAAATGTTCAACCAATGACACAAAATCACTAATTGGATGCACAAGATTGGTTAAAAAGCCTAATTGGGTTAGAATAAGTCCAAGGATGACAAAAATGACCTAAATGTTCAACCAATGACACAAAATCACTAATTGGATGCACAAGATTGGTTAAAAACCCTAATTGGATTAGAATAATCCTAGGGAGGACGAAAATGACCTAAATGTTCAACAAATGACACAAAATCACATCTTGGATGCACAGGATTGGGTAAAAACCCTAATTGGATTAGAATAAGACTAGGGAGGATGAAAATGTCCTAAATGTTCAACCAATGACACAAAAACACATATTGGATGCACATGATTGGTTAAAAACCCTAATTGGATTACAATAAGCCTAGGGAGGACGAAAATGACCTAAATGTTCAACCAATGATACAAAATCACATATTGGATGCACAAGATTAGTTAAAAACCCTAATTGGATTAGAATAAGCCTTGGGAGGACGAAAATGACCTAAATGTTCAACCAATGACACAAAATAACTAATTGGATGCACAAGATTGGTTAAAAACCTTAATTGGATTAGAATAAGCCTAGGGAGGACGAAAATGACCGAAATGTTCAACCAATGACACAAAATCACTTATTGGATGCACAAGATTTGTTAAAAACCCTAATTGGATTACAATAAGCCTAGGGATGACGAAAATGACCTAAATGTTCAACCAATGATACAAAATCACATATTGGATGCACAAGATTAGTTAAAAACCCTAATTGGATTAGAATAAGCCTTGGGAGGATGAAAATGACCTAAATGTTCAACCAATGACACAAAATCACATATTGGATGCACAAGATTGGTTAAAAACCCTAATTGGATTAGAATAAGTCCAAGGATGACAAAAATTACCAAAATGTTCAACCAATGACACAAAATCACAAATTGGATGCACAAGATTGGTTAAAAACCCTAATTGGATTAGAATAAGACTAGGGAGGATGAAAATGACCTAAATGTTCAACCAATGACACAAAATCACTAATTGGATGCACAAGATTGGTTAAAAACCCTAATTGGATTAGAATAAGCCTAGGGAGGACGAAAATGACCGAAATGTTCAACCAATGATACAAAATCACTTATTGGATGCACATGATTTGTTAAAAACCCTAATTGGATTACAATAAGCCTAGGATGGACGAAAATGACCTAAATGTTCAACCAATGATACAAAATCACATATTGGATGCACAAGATTAGTTAAAAACCCTAATTGGATTAGAATAAGCCTCGGGAGGACGAAAATGACCTAAATGTTCAACCAATGACACAAAATCACTAATTGGATGCACAAGATTGGTTAAAAACCCTAATTGGGTTAGAATAAGTCAGTGGACGACAAAAATGACCTAAATGTTCAACCAATGACACAAAATTACAAATTGGATGCACAAGATTGGTTAAAAACCCTAATTGGATTAGAATAAGACTAGGGAGGATGAAAATGACCTAAATGTTCAACCAATGACACAAAATCACTAATTGGATGCACAAGATTGGTTAAAAACCCTAATTGGATTAGAATAAGTCAAAGGATGACAAAAATGACCTAAATGTTCAACCAATGACACAAAATCACATATTGGATGCACAAGATTGGTTAAAAACCCTAATTGGATTAGAATAAGCGTTGGGAGGACGAAAATGACCTAAATGTTCAACCAATGACACAAAATCACTAATTGGATGCACAAGATTGGTTAAAAACCCTAATTGGATTAGAATAAGTCCAAGGATGACAAAAATGACCTAAATGTTCAACCAATGACACAAAATCACAAATTGGATGCACAAGATTGGTTAAAAACCCTAATTGGATTAGAATAAGACTAGGGAGGATGAAAATGACCTAAATGTTCAACCAATGACACAAAATCACTAATTGGATGCACAAGATTGGTTAAAAACACTAATTGGATTAGAATAAGCCTTTGGAAGACGAAAATGACCTAAATGTTCAACCAATGACACAAAATCACATATTGGATGCACAAGATTGGTTAAAAACCCTAATTGGATTAGAATAAGCCTTTGGAAGACGAAAATGACCTAAATGATCAACCAATGACACAAAATCACATATTGGATGCACAAGATTAGTTAAAAACCTTAATTGGATTAAAAAAAACTTGGGAGGACGAAAATGACCTAAATGTTCAACCAATGACACAAAATCACTAATTGGATGCACAAGATTGGTTAAAAACCCTAATTGGATTAGAATAATCCTAGGGAGGACGAAAATGACCTAAATGTTCAACCAATGACACAAAATCACTAATTGGATGCACAAGATTGGTTAAAAAGCCTAATTGGGTTAGAATAAGTCCAAGGATGACAAAAATGACCTAAATGTTCAACAAATGACACAAAATCACATATTGGATGCACAAGATTGGTTAAAAACACTAATTGGATTAGAATAAGCCTTTGGAAGACGAAAATGACCTAAATGTTCAACCAATGACACAAAATCACATATTGGATGCACAAGATTGGTTAAAAACCCTAATTGGATTAGAATAAGCCTTTGGAAGACGAAAATGACCTAAATGTTCAACCAATGACACAAAATCACATATTGGATGCACAAGATTAGTTAAAAACCTTAATTGGATTAAAAAAAACTTGGGAGGACGAAAATGACCTGAATGTTCAACCAATGACACAAAATCACTAATTGGATGCACAAGATTGGTTAAAAACCCTAATTGGATTAGAATAATCCTAGGGAGGACGAAAATGACCTAAATGTTCAACAAATGACACAAAATCACATCTTGGATGCACAAGATTGGTTAAAAACCCTAATTGGATTAGAATAAGACTAGGGAGGATGAAAATGACCTAAATGTTCAACCAATGACACAAAAACACATATTGGATGCACATGATTGGTTAAAAACCCTAATTGGATTAGAATAAGCCTAGGGAGGACGAAAATGACCTAAATGTTCAACCAATGACACAAAATCACATATTGGATGCACAAGATTGGTTAAAAACCCTAATTGGATTAGAATAAGCTTTGGGAGGATGAAAATGACCTAAATGTTCAACCAATGACACAAAAACACATATTGGATGCACATTGATAAGGATCTCAAGAGCATGAAGATGATCCATATTTTTAATAAATTAGGATGAACTTTATTTATTTTCATTTGGTTTGTAATAATTATTAGTTTGCTTTAATTTGGAATTCTAATAGTTTTAATATAGACTTAGTTGATGTTATATGTAAGTGAAGATACTTTACTTCCTTACATTTAGTTTAATTTTATAAAAAAAAAATGATGTAAGCCCAATTTGGGCCTAGAGAATGGTGTCACTTATGACCCATTTAGGTTTAGAGATAATTTTACTATAACTATGATTTTGTAACCTTATTGAAGGGATTTTTTTTTTGGAATGAATTAAAAAATTTCTCTAATGAGATTTGTGAGTGAGTTAGGTCTCCTCTTTGAGTTCTTGGATTAGAACTTGTTTGAGTCTTATCAATGGCTTCCTTACCATTGTGGCGATTCTTCATTGGCTTATCAATCATCCTTGATTGTGGCGCCTTCTTCACCTTCTCAACCTAATCCATATTTTGTTTCTTTATAATTTCCGGTTTCCTTTACATCAAACCCTAATTCACAAATTGTGCCAATTTTCGTGTTCAATAACCTGCAATCATATCTCGAGTTCTACAAACTTGTTTTCGGCGATTCAACATCCTAACTTGCGTTTCAGAACGTCATCTTTCACCTCGTTTTGGAATCGGCCGATTCTGAGTTTCGCAGCTCCGTTTATTGCGTTATCCAGCAATACGCGATTTTGGATCCAATTTGTAAGTTTCCAACCTAGAACGATCCTTATAGTGATTCATGAGAAATAGGATCATATCAAATAGGATCATATCACACATGATTGGTTAAAAACCCAAATTGGATTAGAATAAGCCTAGGGAGGACGAAAATGACCTAAATGTTCAACCAATGACACAAAATGACATATTGGATGCACAAGATTGGTTAAAAACCCTAATTGGATTAGAATAAGCCTTTGGAAGACGAAAATGACCTAAATGTTAACCAATGACACAAAATCACTAATTGGATGCACAAGATTGGTTAAAAAGCCTAATTGGGTTAGAATAAGTCCAAGGATGACAAAAATGACCTAAATGTTCAACAAATGACACAAAATCACATATTGGATGCACAAGATTGGTTAAAAACACTAATTGGATTAGAATAAGCCTAGGGAGGACGAAAATGACCGAAATGTTCAACCAATGACACAAAATCACTTATTGGATGCACATGGTTTGTTAAAAACCCTAATTGGATTACAATAAGCCTAGGGAGGACGAAAATGACCTAAATGTTCAACCAATGATACAAAATCACATATTGGATGCACAAGATTAGTTAAAAACCCTAATTGGATTAGAATAAGCCTCGGGAGGACGAAAATGACCTAAATGTTCAACCAATGACACAAAATCACTAATTGGATGCACAAGATTGGTTAAAAAGCCTAATTCGGTTAGAATAAGTCCAAGGATGACAAAAATGACTTAAATGTTCAACAAATGACACAAAATCACATATTGGATGCACAAGATTGGTTAAAAACACTAATTGGATTAGAATAAGCCTTTGGAAGACGAAAATGACCTAAATGTTCAACCAATGATACAAAATCACATATTGGATGCACAAGATTGGTTAAAAACCCTAATTGGATTAGAATAAGCCTTTGGAAGACGAAAATGACCTAAATGTTCAACCAATGATACAAAATCACATATTGGATGCACAAGATTAGTTAAAAACCCTAATTGGATTAGAATAAGCCTCGGGAGGACGAAAATGACCTAAATGTTCAACCAATGACACAAAATAGCTAATTGGATGCACAAGATTGGTTAAAAACCCTAATTGGGTTAGAATAAGTCAGTGGACGACAAAAATGACCTAAATGTTCAACCAATGACACAAAATTACAAATTGGATGCACAAGATTGGTTAAAAACCCTAATTGGATTAGAATAAGTCCAAGGATGACAAAAATGACCTAAATGATCAACCAATGACACAAAATCACATATTGGATGCACAAGATTAGTTAAAAACCTTAATTGGATTAAAAAAAACTTGGGAGGACGAAAATGACCTAAATGTTCAACCAATGACACAAAATCACTAATTGGATGCACAAGATTGGTTAAAAACCCTAATTGGATTAGAATAATCCTAGGGAGGACGAAAATGACCTAAATGTTCAACAAATGACACAAAATCACATATTGGATGCACAAGATTGGTTAAAAACCCTAATTGGATTAGAATAAGCTTTGGGAGGATGAAAATGACCTAAATGTTCAACCAATGACACAAAAACACATATTGGATGCACATGATTGGTTAAAAACCCAAATTGGATTAGAATAAGCCTAGGGAGGACGAAAATGACCTAAATGTTCAACCAATGACACAAAATGACATATTGGATGCAGAAGATTGGTTAAAAACCCTAATTGGATTAGAATAAGCCTTTGGAAGACGAAAATGACCTAAATGTTAACCAATGACACAAAATCACTAATTGGAAGCACAAGATTGGTTAAAAAGCCTAATTGGGTTAGAATAAGTCCAAGAATGACAAAAATGACCTAAATGTTCAACAAATGACACAAAATCACATATTGGATGCACAAGATTGGTTAAAAACCCTAATTGGATTAGAATAAGCCTTTGGAAGACGAAAATGACCTAAATGTTCAACCAATGACACAAAATCACATATTGGATGCACAGGATTGGTTAAAAACCCTAATTGGATTAGAATAAGCCTAGGGAGGACGAAAATGACCTAAATGTTCAATCAATGACACAAAATCACATATTGGATGCACAAGATTAGTTAAAAACCCTAATTGGATTAGAATAAGCCTGGGGAGGACGAAAATGAGCTAAATGTTCAACCAATGACACAAAATCACTAATTGGATGCACAAGATTGGTTAAAAACCCTAATTGGATTAGAATAAGTCCAAGGATGACAAAAATGACCTAAATGTTCAACCAATGACACAAAATCACTAATTGGATGCACAAGATTGGTTAAAAACCCTAATTGGATTAGAATAAGCCTAGGGAGGACGAAAATGACCTAAATGTTCAACAAATGACACAAAATCACATCTTGGATGCACAAGATTGGTTAAAAACCCTAATTGGATTAGAATAAGACTAGGGAGGATGAAAATGACCTAAATGTTCAACCAATGACACAAAAACACATATTGGATGCACATGATTGGTTAAAAACCCTAATTGGATTAGAATAAGCCTAGGGAGGACGAAAATGACCTAAATGTTCAACCAATGACACAAAATCACATATTGGATGCACAAGATTGGTTAAAAACCTTAATTGGATTAGAATAAGCTTTGGGAGGATGAAAATGACCTAAATGTTCAACCAATGACACAAAAACACATATTGGATGCACATGATTGGTTAAAAACCCAAATTGGATTAGAATAAGCCTAGGGAGGACGAAAATGACCTAAATGTTCAACCAATGACACAAAATGACATATTGGATGCACAAGATTGGTTAAAAACCCTAATTGGATTAGAATAAGACTAGGGAGGATGAAAATGACCTAAATGTTCAACCAATGACACAAAAACACATATTGGATGCACATGATTGGTTAAAAACCCTAATTGGATTAGAATAAGCCTAGGGAGGACGAAAATGACCTAAATGTTCAACCAATGACACAAAATCACATATTGGATGCACAAGATTGGTTAAAAACCCTAATTGGATTAGAATAAGCGTTGGGAGGACGAAAATGACCTAAATGTTCAACCAATGACACAAAATCACTAATTGGATGCACAAGATTGGTTAAAAACCCTAATTGGATTAGAATAAGTCCAAGGATGACAAAAATGACCTAAATGTTCAACCAATGACACAAAATCACAAATTGGATGCACAAGATTGGTTAAAAACCCTAATTGGATTAGAATAAGACTAGGGAGGATGAAAATGACCTAAATGTTCAACCAATGACACAAAATCACTAATTGGATGCACAAGATTGGTTAAAAACACTAATTGGATTAGAATAAGCCTTTGGAAGACGAAAATGACCTAAATGTTCAACCAATGACACAAAATCACATATTGGATGCACAAGATTGGTTAAAAACCCTAATTGGATTAGAATAAGCCTTTGGAAGACGAAAATGACCTAAATGATCAACCAATGACACAAAATCACATATTGGATGCACAAGATTAGTTAAAAACCTTAATTGGATTAAAAAAAACTTGGGAGGACGAAAATGACCTAAATGTTCAACCAATGACACAAAATCACTAATTGGATGCACAAGATTGGTTAAAAACCCTAATTGGATTAGAATAATCCTAGGGAGGACGAAAATGACCTAAATGTTCAACCAATGACACAAAATCACTAATTGGATGCACAAGATTGGTTAAAAAGCCTAATTGGGTTAGAATAAGTCCAAGGATGACAAAAATGACCTAAATGTTCAACAAATGACACAAAATCACATATTGGATGCACAAGATTGGTTAAAAACACTAATTGGATTAGAATAAGCCTAGGGAGGACGAAAATGACCGAAATGTTCAACCAATGACACAAAATCACTTATTGGATGCACATGATTTGTTAAAAACCCTAATTGGATTACAATAAGCCTAGGGAGGACGAAAATGACCTAAATGTTCAACCAATGATACAAAATCACATATTGGATGCACAAGATTAGTTAAAAACCCTAATTGGATTAGAATAAGCCTCGGGAGGACGAAAATGACCTAAATGTTCAACCAATGACACAAAATCACTAATTGGATGCACAAGATTGGTTAAAAAGCCTAATTCGGTTAGAATAAGTCCAAGGATGACAAAAATGACCTAAATGTTCAACAAATGACACAAAATCACATATTGGATGCACAAGATTGGTTAAAAACACTAATTGGATTAGAATAAGCCTTTGGAAGACGAAAATGACCTAAATGTTCAACCAATGATACAAAATCACATATTGGATGCACAAGATTGGTTAAAAACCCTAATTGGATTAGAATAAGCCTTTGGAAGACGAAAATGACCTAAATGTTCAACCAATGACACAAAATCACATATTGGATGCACAAGATTAGTTAAAAACCCTAATTGGATTAGAATAAGCCTCGGGAGGACGAAAATGACCTAAATGTTCAACCAATGACACAAAATCACTAATTGGATGCACAAGATTGGTTAAAAAGCCTAATTGGGTTAGAATAAGTCCAAGGATGACAAAAATGACCTAAATGTTCAACCAATGACACAAAATCACTAATTGGATGCACAAGATTGGTTAAAAACCCTAATTGGATTAGAATAATCCTAGGGAGGACGAAAATGACCTAAATGTTCAACAAATGACACTAAATCACATCTTGGATGCACAAGATTGGTTAAAAACCCTAATTGGATTAGAATAAGACTAGGGAGGATGAAAATGACCTAAATGTTCAACCAATGACACAAAAACACATATTGGATGCACATGATTGGTTAAAAACCCTAATTGGATTAGAATAAGCCTAGGGAGGACGAAAATGACCTAAATGTTCAACCAATGACACAAAATCACATATTGGATGCACAAGATTGGTTAAAAACCCTAATTGGATTAGAATAATCTTTGGGAGGACGAAAATGACCTAAATGTTCAACCAATGACACAAAATCACTAATTGGATGCACAAGATTGGTTAAAAACCCTAATTGGATTAGAATAATCCTAGGGAGGACGAAAATGACCTAAATGTTCAACAAATGACACAAAATCACATATTGGATGCACAAGATTGGTTAAAAACCCTAATTGGATTAGCATAAGACTAGGGAGGATGAAAATGACCTAAATGTTCAACCAATGACACAAAAACACATATTGGATGCACATGATTGGTTAAAAACCCTAATTGGATTAGAATAAGCCTAGAGAGGACGAAAATGACCTAAATGTTCAACCAATGACACAAAATCACATATTGGATGCACAAGATTGGTTAAAAACCCTAATTGGATTAGAATAAGCTTTGGGAGGATGAAAATGACCTAAATGTTCAACCAATGACACAAAAACACATATTGGATGCACAAGATTAGTTAAAAACCCTAATTGGATTAGAATAAGCCTCGGGAGGACGAAAATGACCTAAATGTTCAACCAATGACACAAAATCACTAATTGGATGCACAAGATTGGTTAAAAAGCCTAATTGGGTTAGAATAAGTCCAAGGATGACAAAAATGACCTAAATGATCAACAAATGACACAAAATCACATATTGGATGCACAAGATTGGTTAAAAACACTAATTGGATTAGAATAAGCCTTTGGAAGACGAAAATGACCTAAATGTTCAACCAATGACACAAAATCACATATTGGATGCACAAGATTGGTTAAAAACCCTAATTGGATTAGAATAAGCCTTTGGAAGACGAAAATGACCTAAATGTTCAACCAATGACACAAAATCACATATTGGATGCACAAGATTAGTTAAAAACCTTAATTGGATTAAAAAAAACTTGGGAGGACGAAAATGACCTAAATGTTCAACCAATGACACAAAATCTCTAATTGGATGCACAAGATTGGTTAAAAACCCTAATTGGATTAGAATAATCCTAGGGAGGACGAAAATGACCTAAATGTTCAACAAATGACACAAAATCACAT
>JBBPBQ010000008.1:26687419-26702070 GCA_037974755.1 Cicer yamashitae | reverse complement strand
AATTGGATTAGAATAATCTTTGGGAGGACGAAAATGACCTAAATGTTCAACCAATGACACAAAATCACTAATTGGATGCACAAGATTGGTTAAAAACCCTAATTGGATTAGAATAAGCCTAGGGAGGACGAAAATGATCGAAATGTTCAACCAATGACACAAAATCACTTATTGGATGCACATGATTTGTTAAAAACCCTAATTGGATTACAATAAGCCTAGGGAGGACGAAAATGACCTAAATGTTCAACCAATGATACAAAATCACATATTGGATGCACAAGATTAGTTAAAAACCCTAATTGGATTAGAATAAGCCTCGGGAGGACGAAAATGACCTAAATGTTCAACCAATGACACAAAATCACTAATTGCATGCACAAGATTGGTTAAAAACCCTAATTGGGTTAGAATAAGTCAGTGGACGACAAAAATGACCTAAATGTTCAACCAATGACACAAAATTACAAATTGGATGCACAAGATTGGTTAAAAACCCTAATTGGATTAGAATAAGTCCAAGGATGACAAAAATGACCTAAATGTTCAACCAATGACACAAAATCACAAATTGGATGCACAAGATTGGTTAAAAACCCTAATTGGATTAGAATAAGACTAGGGAGGATGAAAATGACCTAAATGTTCAACCAATGACACAAAATCACTTATTGGATGCACAAGATTTGTTAAAAACCCTAATTGGATTAGAATTTAGCCTAGGGAGGACGAAAATGACCAAAATGTTCAACCAATGATACAAAATCACATATTGGATGCACAAGATTAGTTAAAAACCCTAATTGGATTAGAATAAGCCTTGGGAGGATGAAAATGACCTAAATGTTCAACCAATGACACAAAATCACATATTGGATGCACAAGATTGGTTAAAAACCCTAATTGGATTAGAATAAGCCTAGGGAGGACGAAAATGACCTAAATGTTCAACCGATGACACAAAATGATACAAAATCACATATTGGATGCACTAGATTGGTTAAAAACCCTAATTGGATTAGAATAAGCCTAGGGAGGACGAAAATGACCTAAATGTTCAACCAATGACACAAAATCACATATTGGATGCACAAGATTGGTTAAAAACCCTAATTGGATTAGAATAATCTTTGGGAGGACGAAAATGACCTAAATGTTCAACCAATGACACAAAATCACTAATTGGATGCACAAGATTGGTTAAAAACCCTAATTGGATTAGAATAATCCTAGGGAGGACGAAAATGACCTAAATGTTCAACAAATGACACAAAATCACATATTGGATGCACAAGATTGGTTAAAAACCCTAATTGGATTAGCATAAGACTAGGGAGGATGAAAATGACCTAAATGTTCAACCAATGACACAAAATCACATATTGGATGCACAAGATTGGTTAAAAACCCTAATTGGATTAGAATAAGCTTTGGGAGGAGGAAAATGACCTAAATGTTCAACCAATGACACAAAATCACATATTGGATGCACAAGATTGGTTAAAAACCCTAATTGGATTAGAATAAGCTTTGGGAGGATGAAAATGACCTAAATGTTCAACCAATGACACAAAAACACATATTGGATGCACAAGATTAGTTAAAAACCCTAATTGGATTAGAATAAGCCTCGGGAGGACGAAAATGACCTAAATGTTCAACCAATGACACAAAATCACTAATTGGATGCACAAGATTGGTTAAAAAGCCTAATTGGGTTAGAATAAGTCCAAGGATGACAAAAATGACCTAAATGTTCAACAAATGACACAAAATCACATATTGGATGCAAAAGATTGGTTAAAAACACTAATTGGATTAGAATAAGCCTTTGGAAGACGAAAATGACCTAAATGTTCAACCAATGATACAAAATCACATATTGGATGCACAAGATTGGTTAAAAACCCTAATTGGATTAGAATAAGCCTTTGGAAGACGAAAATGACCTAAATGTTCAACCAATGACACAAAATCACATATTGGATGCACAAGATTGGTTAAAAACCCTAATTGGATTAGAATAAGCCTTTCGAAGACGAAAATGACCTAAATGTTCAACCAATGACACAAAATCACATATTGGATGCACATGATTGGTTAAAAACCCTAATTGGATTAGAATAAGCCTAGGGAGGACGAAAATGACCTAAATGTTCAACCAATGACACAAAATCACATATTGGATGCATAAGATTGGTTAAAAACCCTAATTGGATTAGAATAAGCTTTGGGAGGACGAAAATGACCTAAATGTTCAACCAATGACACAAAATCACTAATTGGATGCACAGGATTGGTTAAAAACCCTAATTGGATTAGAATAAGCCTAAGGAGGACGAAAATGACCGAAATGAATAACCAATGACACAAAATCACTTATTGGATGCACATGATTTGTTAAAAACCCTAATTGGATTACAATAAGCCTAGGGAGGACGAAAATGACCTAAATGTTCAACCAATGATACAAAATCACTTATTGGATGCACAAGATTAGTTAAAAACCCTAATTGGATTAGAATAAGCCTCGGGAGGACGAAAATGACCTAAATGTTCAACCAATGACACAAAATCACTAATTGGATGCACAAGATTGGTTAAAAACCCTAATTGGGTTAGAATAAGTCAGTGGACGACAAAAATGACCTAAATGTTCAACCAATGACACAAAATTACATATTGGATGCACAAGATTGGTTAAAAACCCTAATTGGATTAGAATAAGTCCAAGGATGACAAAAATGACCTAAATGTTCAACCAATGACACAAAATCACATATTGGATGCACAAGATTAGTTAAAAACCTTAATTGGATTAAAAAAAACTTGGGAGGACGAAAATGACCTAAATGTTCAACCAATGACACAAAATCACTAATTGGATGCACAAGATTGGTTAAAAAGCCAAATCGGATTAGAATAATCCTAGGGAGGACGAAAATGACCTAAATGTTCAACAAATGACACAAAATCACATCTTGGATGCACAAGATTGGTTAAAAACCCTAATTGGATTAGAATAAGACTAGGGAGGATGAAAATGACCTAAATGTTCAACCAATGACACAAAATCACTAATTGGATGCACAAGATTGGTTAAAAACCCTAATTGGATTAGAATAAGCCTAGGGAGGACGAAAATGACCGAAATGTTCAACCAATGACACAAAATCACTTATTGGATGCACATGATTTGATAAAAACCCTAATTGGATTACAATAAGCCTAGGGAGGACGAAAATGACCTAAATGTTCAACCAATGATACAAAATCACATATTGGATGCACAAGATTAGTTAAAAACCCTAATTGGATTAGAATAAGCCTCGGGAGGACGAAAATGACCTAAATGTTCAACCAATGACACAAAATCACTAATTGGATGCACAAGATTGGTTAAAAACCCTAATTGGATTAGAATAAGTCCAAGGATGACAAAAATGACCTAAATGTTCAACCAATGACACAAAATCACAAATTGGATGCACAAGATTGGTTAAAAACCCTAATTGGATTAGAATAAGCCTAGGGAGGACGAAAATGACCGAAATGTTCAACCAATGATACAAAATCACTTATTGGATGCACATGATTTGTTAAAAACCCTAATTGGATTACAATAAGCCTAGGGAGGACGAAAATGACCTAAATGTTCAACCAATGATACAAAATCACATATTGGATGCACAAGATTAGTTAAAAACCCTAATTGGATTAGAATAAGCCTTCGGAGGATGAAAAAGACCTAAATGTTCAACCAATGACACAAAATCACTAATTGGATGGACAAGATTGGTTAAAAACCCTAATTGGGTTAGAATAAGTCCAAGGATGACAAAAATGACCTAAATGTTCAACCAATGACACAAAATTACAAATTGGATGCACAAGATTGGTTAAAAACCCTAATTGGATTAGAATAATCCTAGGGAGGACGAAAATGACCTAAATGTTCAACAAATGACACAAAATCACATATTGGATGCACAAGATTGGTTAAAAACCCTAATTGGGTTAGAATAAGTCCAAGGATGACAAAAATGACCTAAATGTTCAACCAATGACACAAAATTACAAATTGGATGCAATGGATTGGTTAAAAACCCTAATTCGATTAGAATAAGCCTAGGGAGGACGAAAATGACCTAAATGTTCAACAAATGACACAAAATCACATATTGGATGCACTAGATTGGTTAAAAACCCTAATTGGATTAGAATAATCGTAGGGAGGACGAAAATGACCTAAATGTTCAACAAATGACACAAAATCACATATTGGATGCACAAGATTGGTTAAAAACCCTAATTGGATTAGAATAAGCCTTTGGGAGGACGAAAATGACCTAAATGTTCAACCAATGAAACAAAATCACTAATTGGATGCACAAGATTGGTTAAAAACCCTAATTGGGTTAGAATAAGTCCAAGGATGACAAAACTGACCTAAATCTTCAACCAATGACACAAAATCACATATTGCATGCACAAGATTGGTTAAAAACACTAATTGGATTAGAATAAGCCTTTGGAAGACGAAAATGACCTAAATGTTCAACCAATGATACAAAATCACATATTGGATGCACAAGATTGGTTAAAAACCCTAATTGGATTAGAATAAGCCTTTGGAAGACGAAAATGACCTAAATGTTCAACCAATGACACAAAATCACATATTGGATGCACAAGATTAGTTAACAACCTTAATTGGATTAAAAAAAACTTGGGAGGACGAAAATGACCTAAATGGTCAACCAATGACATAAAATCACTAATTGGATGCACAAGATAGGTTAAAAACCCTAATTGGATTAGAATAATCCTAGGGAGGACGAAAATGACCTAAATGTTCAACAAATGACACAAAATCACATCTTGGATGCACAAGATTGGTTAAAAACCCTAATTGGATTAGAATAAGACTAGGGAGGATGAAAATGACCTAAATGTTCAACCAATGACACAAAATCACATATTGGATGCACAAGATTGGTTAAAAACCCTAATTGGATTAGAATAAGCCTTTGGAAGACGAAAATGACCTAAATGTTCAACCAATGACACAAAATCACATATTGGATGCACAAGATTAGTTAAAAACCTTAATTGGATTAAAAAAAACTTGGGAGGACGAAAATGACCTAAATGTTCAACCAATGACACAAAATCTCTAATTGGATGCACAAGATTGGTTAAAAACCCTAATTGGATTAGAATAATCCTAGGGAGGACGAAAATGACCTAAATGTTCAACAAATGACACAAAATCACATCTTGGATGCACAAGATTGGTTAAAAACCCTAATTGGATTAGAATAAGACTAGGGAGGATGAAAATGACCTAAATGTTCAACCAATGACACAAAAACACATATTGGATGCACAAGATTGGTTAAAAACCCTAATTGGATTAGAATAAGCCTTTGGAAGACGAAAATGACCTAAATGTTCAACCAATGACACAAAATCACATATTGGATGCACAAGATTAGTTAAAAACCTTAATTGGATTAAAAAAAACTTGGGAGGACGAAAATGACCTAAATGTTCAACCAATGACACAAAATCTCTAATTGGATGCACAAGATTGGTTAAAAACCCTAATTGGATTAGAATAATCCTAGGGAGGACGAAAATGACCTAAATGTTCAACAAATGACACAAAATCACATCTTGGATGCACAAGATTGGTTAAAAACACTAATTGGATTAGAATAAGCCTTTGGAAGACGAAAATGACCTAAATGTTCAACCAATGACACAAAATCACATATTGGATGCACAAGATTGGTTAAAAACCCTAATTGGATTAGAATAAGCCTTGGGAGGACGAAAATGACCTAAATGTTCAACCAATGACACAAAATGAAATATTGGATGCACAAGATTGGTTAAAAACCCTAATTGGATTAGAATAAGCCTTTGGAAGACGAAAATGACCTAAATGTTCAACCAATGACACAAAATCACTAATTGGATGCACAAGATTGGTTAATAACTCTAATTGGATTAGAATAATCCTAGGGAGGACAAAAATGACCTAAATGTTCAACAAATGACACAAAATCACATATTGGATGCACAAGATTGGTTAAAAACCCTAATTGGATTAGAATAAGACTAGGGAGGATGAAAATGACCTAAATGTTGAACCAATGACACAAAATGACATATTGGATGCACAAGATTGGTTAAAAACCCTAATTGGATTAGAATAAGCCTTTGGAAGACGAAAATGACCTAAATGTTAACCAATGACACAAAATCACTAATTGGATGCACAAGATTGGTTAAAAACCCTAATTGGGTTAGAATAAGTCCAAGGATGACAAAAATGACCTAAATGTTCAACAAATGACACAAAATCACATATTCGATGCACAAGATTGGTTAAAAACCCTAATTGGATTAGAATAAGACTAGGGAGGACGAAAATGACCTAAATGTTCAACAAATGACACAAAATCACATCTTGGATGCACAAGATTGGTTAAAAACCCTAATTGGATTAGAATAAGACTAGGGAGGATGAAAATGACCTAAATGTTCAACCAATGACACAAAATCACATATTGGATGCACAAGATTGGTTAAAAACCCTAATTGGATTAGAATAAGCCTTTGGAAGACGAAAATGACCTAAATGATCAACCAATGACACAAAATCACATATTGGATGCACAAGATTAGTTAAAAACCTTAATTGGATTAAAAAAAACTTGGGAGGACGAAAATGACCTAAATGTTCAACCAATGACACAAAATCACTAATTGGATGCACAAGATTGGTTAAAAACCCTAATTGGATTAGAATAATCCTAGGGAGGACGAAAATGACCTAAATGTTCAACCAATGACACAAAATCACTAATTGGATGCACAAGATTGGTTAAAAAGCCTAATTGGGTTAGAATAAGTCCAAGGATGACAAAAATGACCTAAATGTTCAACAAATGACACAAAATCACATATTGGATGCACAAGATTGGTTAAAAACACTAATTGGATTAGAATAAGCCTTTGGAAGACGAAAATGACCTAAATGTTCAACCAATGACACAAAATCACATATTGGATGCACAAGATTGGTTAAAAACCCTAATTGGATTAGAATAAGCCTTTGGAAGACGAAAATGACCTAAATGTTCAACCAATGACACAAAATCACATATTGGATGCACAAGATTAGTTAAAAACCTTAATTGGATTAAAAAAAACTTGGGAGGACGAAAATGACCTGAATGTTCAACCAATGACACAAAATCACTAATTGGATGCACAAGATTGGTTAAAAACCCTAATTGGATTAGAATAATCCTAGGGAGGACGAAAATGACCTAAATGTTCAACAAATGACACAAAATCACATCTTGGATGCACAAGATTGGTTAAAAACCCTAATTGGATTAGAATAAGACTAGGGAGGATGAAAATGACCTAAATGTTCAACCAATGACACAAAAACACATATTGGATGCACATGATTGGTTAAAAACCCTAATTGGATTAGAATAAGCCTAGGGAGGACGAAAATGACCTAAATGTTCAACCAATGACACAAAATCACAAATTGGATGCACAAGATTGGTTAAAAACCCTAATTGGATTAGAATAAGCCTTGGGAGGACGAAAATGACCTAAATGTTCAACCAATGACACAAAATCACTAATTGGATGCACAAGATTGGTTAAAAACCCTACGTGGGTTAGAATAAGTCAGTGGATGACAAAAATGACCTAAATGTTCAACCAATGACACAAAATTACAAATGTGATGCACAAGATTGGTTAAAAACCCTAATTGGATTAGAATAATCCTAGGGAGGACGAAAATGACCTAAATGTTCAACAAATGACACAAAATCACATATTGGATGCACAGGATTGGTTAAAAACCCTAATTGGATTAGAATAAGTCCAAGGATGACAAAAATGACCTAAATGTTCAACCAATGACACAAAATCACATATTGGATGCACAAGATTAGTTAAAAACCTTAATTGGATTAAAAAAAACTTGGGAGGACGAAAATGACCTAAATGTTCAACCAATGACACAAAATCACTAATTGGATGCACAAGATTGGTTAAAAAGCCAAATCGGATTAGAATAATCCTAGGGAGGACGAAAATGACCTAAATGTTCAACAAATGACACAAAATCACATCTTGGATGCACAAGATTGGTTAAAAACCCTAATTGGATTAGAATAAGACTAGGGAGGATGAAAATGACCTAAATGTTCAACCAATGACACAAAATCACTAATTGGATGCACAAGATTGGTTAAAAACCCTAATTGGATTAGAATAAGCCTAGGGAGGACGAAAATGACCGAAATGTTCAACCAATGACACAAAATCACTTATTGGATGCACATGATTTGATAAAAACCCTAATTGGATTACAATAAGCCTAGGGAGGACGAAAATGACCTAAATGTTCAACCAATGATACAAAATCACATATTGGATGCACAAGATTAGTTAAAAACCCTAATTGGATTAGAATAAGCCTCGGGAGGACGAAAATGACCTAAATGTTCAACCAATGACACAAAATCACTAATTGGATGCACAAGATTGGTTAAAAAGCCTAATTGGGTTAGAATAAGTCCAAGGATGACAAAAATGACCTAAATGTTCAACCAATGACACAAAATCACTAATTGGATGCACAAGATTGGTTAAAAACCCTAATTGGATTAGAATAATCCTAGGGAGGACGAAAATGACCTAAATGTTCAACAAATGACACTAAATCACATCTTGGATGCACAAGATTGGTTAAAAACCCTAATTGGATTAGAATAAGACTAGGGAGGATGAAAATGACCTAAATGTTCAACCAATGACACAAAAACACATATTGGATGCACATGATTGGTTAAAAACCCTAATTGGATTAGAATAAGCCTAGGGAGGACGAAAATGACCTAAATGTTCAACCAATGACACAAAATCACATATTGGATGCACAAGATTGGTTAAAAACCC
This sequence comes from Cicer yamashitae, assembly GCA_037974755.1. Lineage (NCBI taxonomy): Eukaryota > Viridiplantae > Streptophyta > Magnoliopsida > Fabales > Fabaceae > Cicer > Cicer yamashitae. Next base: position 26,693,067 of record JBBPBQ010000008.1, on the reverse strand, counting down.
TAATTGGATTAGAATAATCTTTGGGAGGACGAAAATGACCTAAATGTTCAACCAATGATACAAAATCACATATTGGATGCACAAGATTGGTTAAAAACCCTAATTGGATTAGAATAACCCTTTGGAAGACGAAAATGACCTAAATGTTCAACCAATGACACAAAATCACATATTGGATGCACAAGATTAGTTAAAAACCTTAATTGGATTAAAAAAAACTTGGGAGGACGAAAATGACCTAAATGGTCAACCAATGACACAAAATCACTAATTGGATGCACAAGATTGGTTAAAAACCCTAATTGGATTAGAATAATCCTAGGGAGGACGAAAATGACCTAAATGTTCAACAAATGACACAAAATCACATATTGGATGCACAAGATTGGTTAAAAACCCTAATTGGATTAGAATAAGACTAGGGAGGATGAAAATGACCTAAATGTTCAACCAATGACACAAAAATACATATTGGATGCACATGATTGGTTAAAAACCCTAATTGGATTAGAATAATCGTAGGGAGGACGAAAATGACCTAAATGTTCAACAAATGACACAAAATCACATATTGGATGCACAAGATTGGTTAAAAACCCTAATTGGATTAGAATAAGCCTTTGGGAGGACGAAAATGACCTAAATGTTCAACCAATGAAACAAAATCACTAATTGGATGCACAAGATTGGTTAAAAACCCTAATTGGGTTAGAATAAGTCCAAGGATGACAAAACTGACCTAAATCTTCAACCAATGACACAAAATCACATATTGGATGCACAAGATTAGTTAAAAACCTTAATTGGATTAAAAAAAACTTGGGAGGACGAAAATGACCTAAATGTTCAACAAATGACACAAAATCACATCTTGGATGCACAAGATTGGTTAAAAACCCTAATTGGATTAGAATAAGACTAGGGAGGATGAAAATGACCTAAATGTTCAACCAATGACACAAAAACACATATTGGATGCACATGATTGGTTAAAAACCCTAATTGGATTAGAATAAGCCTAGGGAGGACGAAAATGACCTAAATGTTCAACCAATGATACAAAATCACATATTGGATGCACAAGATTGGTTAAAAACCCTAATTGGATTAGAATAATCTTTGGGAGGACGAAAATGACCTAAATGTTCAACCAATGACACAAAATCACTAATTGGATGCACAAGATTGGTTAAAAACCCTAATTGGATTAGAATAAGCCTAGGGAGGACGAAAATGATCGAAATGTTCAACCAATGACACAAAATCACTTATTGGATGCACATGATTTGTTAAAAACCCTAATTGGATTACAATAAGCCTAGGGAGGACGAAAATGACCTAAATGTTCAACCAATGATACAAAATCACATATTGGATGCACAAGATTAGTTAAAAACCCTAATTGGATTAAAATAAGCCTCGGGAGGACGAAAATGACCTAAATGTTCAACCAATGACACAAAATCACTAATTGGATGCACAAGATTGGTTAAAAACCCTAATTGGGTTAGAATAAGTCAGTGGACGACAAAAATGACCTAAATGTTCAACCAATGACACAAAATTACAAATTGGATGCACAAGATTGGTTAAAAACCCTAATTGGATTAGAATAAGTCCAAGGATGACAAAAATGACCTAAATGTTCAACCAATGACACAAAATCACAAATTGGATGCACAAGATTGGTTAAAAACCCTAATTGGATTAGAATAAGACTAGGGAGGACGAAAATGACCTAAATGTTCAACCAATGACACAAAATCACTAATTGGATGCACAAGATTGGTTAAAAACCCTAATTGGATTAGAATAAGCCTAGGGAGGACGAAAATGACCGAAATGTTCAACCAATGATACAAAATCACTTATTGGATGCACATGATTTGTTAAAAACCCTAATTGGATTACAATAAGCCTAGGGAGGACGAAAATGACCTAAATGTTCAACCAATGATACAAAATCACATATTGGATGCACAAGATTAGTTAAAAACCCTAATTGGATTAGAATAAGCCTCGGGAGGACGAAAATGACCTAAATAATCAACCAATGACACAAAATCACTAATTGGATGCACAAGATTGGTTAAAAACCCTAATTGGGTTAGAATAAGTCAGTGGACGACAAAAATGACCTAAATGTTCAACCAATGACACAAAATTACAAATTGGATGCACAAGATTGGTTAAAAACCCTAATTGGATTAGAATAAGTCCAAGGATGACAAAAATGACCTAAATGTTCAACCAATGACACAAAATCACATATTGGATGCACAAGATTAGTTAAAAACCTTAATTGGATTAAAAAAAACTTGGGAGGATGAAAATGACCTAAATGTTCAACCAATGACACAAAATCACTAATTGGATGCACAAGATTGGTTAAAAACCCTAATTGGATTAGAATAATCCTAGGGAGGACGAAAATGACCTAAATGTTCAACAAATGACACAAAATCACATATTGGATGCACAAGATTGGTTAAAAACCCTAATTGGGTTAGAATAAGTCCAAGGATGACAAAAATGACCTAAATGTTCAACCAATGACACAAAATTACAAATTGGATGCACAAGATTGGTTAAAAACCCTAATTCGATTAGAATAATCCTAGGGAGGACGAAAATGACCTAAATGTTCAACAAATGACACAAAATCACATATTGGATGCACTGGATTGGTTAAAAACCCTAATTGGATTAGAATAATCGTAGGGAGGACGAAAATGACCTAAATGTTCAACAAATGACACAAAATCACATATTGGATGCACAAGATTGGTTAAAAACCCTAATTGGATTAGAATAAGCCTTTGGGAGGACGAAAATGACCTAAATGTTCAACCAATGAAACAAAATCACTAATTGGATGCACAAGATTGGTTAAAAACCCTAATTGGGTTAGAATAAGTCCAAGGATGACAAAACTGACCTAAATGTTCAACCAATGACACAAAATTACAAATTGGATGCAATGGATTGGTTAAAAACCCTAATTCGATTAGAATAATCCTAGGGAGGACGAAAATGACCTAAATGTTCAACAAATGACACAAAATCACATATTGGATGCACTAGATTGGTTAAAAACCCTAATTGGATTAGAATAATCCTAGGGAGGACGAAAATGACCTAAATGTTCAACAAATGACACAAAATCACATATTGGATGCACAAGATTGGTTAAAAACCCTAATTGGATTAGAATAAGCCTTTGGAAGACGAAAATGACCTAAATGTTCAACCAATGACACAAAATCACTAATTGGATGCACAAGATTGGTTAATAACTCTAATTGGATTAGAATAATCCTAGGGAGGACAAAAATGACCTAAATGTTCAACAAATGACACAAAATCACATATTGGATGCACAGGATTGGTTAAAAACCCTAATTGGATTAGAATAAGCCTAGGGAGGACGAAAATGACCTAAATGTTCAACCAATGACACAAAATGACATATTGGATGCACAAGATTGGTTAAAAACCCTAATTGGATTAGAATAAGCCTTAGGAAGACGAAAATGACCTAAATGTTAACCAATGACACAAAATCACTAATTGGATGCACAAGATTGGTTAAAAAGCCTAATTGGGTTAGAATAAGTCCAAGGATGACAAAAATGACCTAAATGTTCAACAAATGACACAAAATCACATATTGGATGCACAAGATTGGTTAAAAACACTAATTGGATTAGAATAAGCCTTTGGAAGACGAAAATGACCTAAATGTTCAACCAATGACACAAAATCACATATTGGATGCACAAGATTGGTTAAAAACCCTAATTGGATTAGAATAAGCCTTTGGAAGACGAAAATGACCTAAATGTTCAACCAATGACACAAAATCACATATTGGATGCACAAGATTAGTTAAAAACCTTAATTGGATTAAAAAAAACTTGGGAGGACGAAAATGACCTGAATGTTCAACCAATGACACAAAATCACTAATTGGATGCACAAGATTGGTTAAAAACCCTAATTGGATTAGAATAATCCTAGGGAGGACGAAAATGACCTAAATGTTCAACAAATGACACAAAATCACATCTTGGATGCACAAGATTGGTTAAAAACCCTAATTGGATTAGAATAAGACTAGGGAGGATGAAAATGACCTAAATGTTCAACCAATGACACAAAAACACATATTGGATGCACATGATTGGTTAAAAACCCTAATTGGATTAGAATAAGCCTAGGGAGGACGAAAATGACCTAAATGTTCAACCAATGACACAAAATCACATATTGGATGCACAAGATTGGTTAAAAACCCTAATTGGATTATAATAATCTTTGGGAGGACGAAAATGACCTAAATGTTCAACCAATGACACAAAATCACTAATTGGATGCACAAGATTGGTTAAAAACCCTAATTGGATTAGAATAAGCCTAGGGAGGACGAAAATGACCGAAATGTTCAACCAATGACACAAAATCACTTATTGGATGCACATGATTTGATAAAAACCCTAATTGGATTACAATAAGCCTAGGGAGGACGAAAATGACCTAAATGTTCAACCAATGATACAAAATCACATATTGGATGCACAAGATTAGTTAAAAACCCTAATTGGATTAGAATAAGCCTCGGGAGGACGAAAATGACCTAAATGTTCAACCAATGACACAAAATCACTAATTGGATGCACAAGATTGGTTAAAAAGCCTAATTGGGTTAGAATAAGTCCAAGGATGACAAAAATGACCTAAATGTTCAACCAATGACACAAAATCACTAATTGGATGCACAAGATTGGTTAAAAACCCTAATTGGATTAGAATAATCCTAGGGAGGACGAAAATGACCTAAATGTTCAACAAATGACACTAAATCACATCTTGGATGCACAAGATTGGTTAAAAACCCTAATTGGATTAGAATAAGACTAGGGAGGATGAAAATGACCTAAATGTTCAACCAATGACACAAAAACACATATTGGATGCACATGATTGGTTAAAAACCCTAATTGGATTAGAATAAGCCTAGGGAGGACGAAAATGACCTAAATGTTCAACCAATGACACAAAATCACATATTGGATGCACAAGATTGGTTAAAAACCCTAATTGGATTAGAATAATCTTTGGGAGGACGAAAATGACCTAAATGTTCAACCAATGATACAAAATCACATATTGGATGCACAAGATTGGTTAAAAACCCTAATTGGATTAGAATAACCCTTTGGAAGACGAAAATGACCTAAATGTTCAACCAATGACACAAAATCACATATTGGATGCACAAGATTAGTTAAAAACCTTAATTGGATTAAAAAAAACTTGGGAGGACGAAAATGACCTAAATGGTCAACCAATGACACAAAATCACTAATTGGATGCACAAGATTGGTTAAAAACCCTAATTGGATTAGAATAATCCTAGGGAGGACGAAAATGACCTAAATGTTCAACAAATGACACAAAATCACATATTGGATGCACAAGATTGGTTAAAAACCCTAATTGGATTAGAATAAGACTAGGGAGGATGAAAATGACCTAAATGTTCAACCAATGACACAAAAATACATATTGGATGCACATGATTGGTTAAAAACCCTAATTGGATTAGAATAATCGTAGGGAGGACGAAAATGACCTAAATGTTCAAC
>JBBPBQ010000008.1:26648017-26686092 GCA_037974755.1 Cicer yamashitae | reverse complement strand
GGTCATTTTTGTCCTCCCTAGGCTTATTCTAATCCAATTAGGGTTTTTAACCAATCTTGTGCATCCAATTAGTGATTTTGTGTCATTGGTTGAACATTTAGGTCATTTTCATCCTCCCTAGTCTTATTCTAATCCAATTAGGGTTTTTAACCAATCTTGTGCATCCAAGATGTGATTTTGTGTCATTTGTTGAACATTTAGGTCATTTTCGTCCTCCCTAGTCTTATTCTAATCCAATTTGGGTTTTTAACCAATCTTGTGCATCCAATATGTGATTTTGTGTCATTTGTTGAACATTTAGGTCATTTTCGTCTTCCAAAGGCTTATTCTAATCCAATTAGTGTTTTTAACCAATCTTGTGCATCCAATATGTGATTTTGTGTCATTTGTTGAACATTTAGGTCATTTTTGTCATCCTTGGACTTATTCTAACCCAATTAGGGTTTTTAACCAATCTTGTGCATCCAATTAGTGATTTTGTGTCATTGGTTAACATTTAGGTCATTTTCGTCTTCCAAAGGCTTATTCTAATCCAATTAGGGTTTTTAACCAATCTTGTGCATCCAATATGTCATTTTGTGTCATTGGTTCAACATTTAGGTCATTTTCATCCTCCCTAGTTTTATTCTAATCCAATTAGGGTTTTTAACCAATCTTGTGCATCCAATATGTGATTTTGTGTCATTTGTTGAACATTTAGGTCATTTTTGTCCTCCCTAGGATTATTCTAATCCAATTAGGGTTTTTAACCAATCTTGTGCATCCAATTTGTGATTTTGTGTCATTTGTTGAACATTTAGGTCATTTTCGTCCTCCCTAGGATTATTCTAATCCAATTAGGGTTTTTAACCAATCTTGTGCATCCAATTTGTGATTTTGTGTCATTGGTTGAACATTTAGGTCATTTTTGTCATCCTTGTACTTATTCTAATCCAATTAGGGTTTTTAACCAATCTTGTGCATCCAATTTGTGATTTTGTGTCATTGGTTGAACATTTAGGTCATTTTTGTCATCCTTGTACTTATTCTAATCCAATTAGGGTTTTTAACCAATCTTGTGCATCCAATTTGTAATTTTGTGTCATTGGTTGAACATTTAGGTCATTTTTGTCGTCCACTGACTTATTCTAACCCAATTAGGGTTTTTAACCAATCTTGTGCATCCAATTAGTGATTTTGTGTCATTGGTTGAACATTTAGGTCAATTTCGTTCTCTCGAGGCTTATTCTAATCCAATTAGGGTTTTTAACCAATCTTGTGCATCCAATTTGTGATTTTGTGTCATTGGTTGAACATTTAGGTCATTTTTGTCATCCTTGGACTTATTCTAATCCAATTAGGGTTTTTAACCAATCTTGTGCATCCAATTTGTAATTTTGTGTCATTGGTTGAACATTTAGGTCATTTTTGTCGTCCACTGACTTATTCTAACCCAATTAGGGTTTTTAACCAATCTTGTGCATCCAATTAGTGATTTTGTGTCATTGGTTGAACATTTAGGTCATTTTCGTCCTCCCGAGGCTTATTCTAATCCAATTAGGGTTTTTAACTAATCTTATGCATCCAATATGTGATTTTGTATCATTGGTTGAACATTTAGGTCATTTTCGTCCTCCCTAGGCTAATTGTAATCCAATTAGCGTTTTTAACAAATCATGTGCATCCAATAAGTGATTTTGTGTCATTGGTTGAACATTTAGGTCATTTTCGTCCTCCCTAGGCTTATTCTAATCCAATTAGGGTTTTTAACCAATCTTGTGCATCCAATTAGTGATTTTGTGTCATTGGTTGAACATTTAGGTCATTTTCGTCCTCCCAAAGATTATTCTAATCCAATTAGGGTTTTTAACCAATCTTGTGCATCCAATATGTGATTTTGTGTCATTGGTTGAACATTTAGGTCATTTTCGTCCTCCCTAGGCTTATTCTAATCCAATTAGGGTTTTTAACCAATCATGTGCATCCAATATGTGTTTTTGTGTCATTGGTTGAACATTTAGGTCATTTTCATCCTCCCTAGTCTTATTCTAATCCAATTAGGGTTTTTAACCAATCTTGTGCATCCAAGATGTGATTTAGTGTCATTTGTTGAACATTTAGGTCATTTTCGTCCTCCCTAGGATTATTCTAATCCAATTAGGGTTTTTAACCAATCTTGTGCATCCAATTAGTGATTTTGTGTCATTGGTTGAACATTTAGGTCATTTTTGTCATCCTTGGACTTATTCTAACCCAATTAGGCTTTTTAACCAATCTTGTGCATCCAATTAGTGATTTTGTGTCATTGGTTGAACATTTAGGTCATTTTCGTCCTCCCGAGGCTTATTCTAATCCAATTAGGGTTTTTAACTAATCTTGTGCATCCAATATGTGATTTTGTATCATTGGTTGAACATTTAGGTCATTTTCGTCCTCCCTAGGCTTATTGTAATCCAATTAGGGTTTTTATCAAATCATGTGCATCCAATAAGTGATTTTGTGTCATTGGTTGAACATTTCGGTCATTTTCGTCCTCCCTAGGCTTATTCTAATCCAATTAGGGTTTTTAACCAATCTTGTGCATCCAATTAGTGATTTTGTGTCATTGGTTGAACATTTAGGTCATTTTCATCCTCCCTAGTCTTATTCTAATCCAATTAGGGTTTTTAACCAATCTTGTGCATCCAAGATGTGATTTTGTGTCATTTGTTGAACATTTAGGTCATTTTCGTCCTCCCTAGGATTATTCTAATCCGATTTGGCTTTTTAACCAATCTTGTGCATCCAATTAGTGATTTTGTGTCATTGGTTGAACATTTAGGTCATTTTCGTCCTCCCAAGTTTTTTTTAATCCAATTAAGGTTTTTAACTAATCTTGTGCATCCAATATGTGATTTTGTGTCATTGGTTGAACATTTAGGTCATTTTTGTCATCCTTGGACTTATTCTAATCCAATTAGGGTTTTTAACCAATCCTGTGCATCCAATATGTGATTTTGTGTCATTTGTTGAACATTTAGGTCATTTTCGTCCTCCCTAGGATTATTCTAATCCAATTAGGGTTTTTAACCAATCTTGTGCATCACATTTGTAATTTTGTGTCATTGGTTGAACATTTAGGTCATTTTTGTCATCCACTGACTTATTCTAACCCACGTAGGGTTTTTAACCAATCTTGTGCATCCAATTAGTGATTTTGTGTCATTGGTTGAACATTTAGGTCATTTTCGTCCTCCCTAGGCTTATTCTAATCCAATTAGGGTTTTTCACCAATCCTGTGCATCCAATATGTGATTTTGTGTCATTTGTTGAACATTTAGGTCATTTTTGTCCTCCCTAGGATTATTCTAATCCAATTAGGGTTTTTAACCAATCTTGTGCATCCAATTAGTGATTTTGTGTCATTGGTTGAACATTTAGATCATTTTCGTCCTCCCAAGTTTTTTTTTAATCCAATTAGGGATTTTAACCAATCTTGTGCATCCAATTTGTAATTTTGTGTCATTGGTTGAACATTTAGGTCATTATTGTCATCCACTGAGTTATTCTAACCCAATTAGGGTTTTTAACCAATCTTGTGCATCCAATTAGTGATTTTGTGTCATTGGTTGAACATTTAGTTCATTTTCGTCTTCCAAAGGCTTATTCTAATCCAATTAGGGTTTTTAACCAATCTTGTGCATGCAATATGCGATTTTGTGTCATTTGTTGAACATTTAGGTCATTTTCGTCCTCCCTACGATTATTCTAATCCAATTAGGGTTTTTAACCAATCTAGTGCATCCAATATGTGATTTTGTGTCATTTGTTGAACATTTAGGTCATTTTCGTCCTCCCTAGGATTATTCTAATCCAATTAGGGTTTTTAACCAATCTTGTGCATCACATTTGTAATTTTGTGTCATTGGTTGAACATTTAGGTCATTTTTGTCATCCACTGACTTATTCTAACCCACGTAGGGTTTTTAACCAATCTTGTGCATCCAATTAGAGATTTTGTGTCATTGGTTGAACATTTAGGTCATTTTCGTTCTCCCAAGGCTTATTCTAATCCAATTAGGGTTTTTAACTAATCTTGTGCATCCAATATGTGATTTTGTATCATTGGCTGAACATTTAGCTCATTTTCGTCCTCCCTAGGCTTATTCTAATCCAATTAGGGTTTTTAACCAATCTTGTGCATCCAATATGTGATTTTGTGTCATTGGTTGAACATTTAGGTCATTTTCGTCTTCCAAAGGCTTATTCTAATCCAATTAGGGTTTTTAACCAATCTTGTGCATGCAATATGTGATTTTGTGTCATTTGTTGAACATTTAGGTCATTTTCGTCCTCCCTACGATTATTCTAATCCAATTAGGGTTTTTAACCAATCTTGTGCATCCAATATGTGATTTTGTGTCATTTGTTGAACATTTAGGTCATTTTCGTCCTCCCTAGGATTATTCTAATCCAATTAGGGTTTTTAACCAATCTTGTGCATCCAATTAGAGATTTTGTGTCATTGGTTGAACATTTAGGTCATTTTCGTCCTCCCAAGTTTTTTTTAATCCAATTAAGGTTTTTAACTAATCTTGTGCATCCAATATGTGATTTTGTGTCATTGGTTGAACATTTAGGTCATTTTCGTCCTCCCTAGGCTTATTCTAATCCAATTAGGGTTTTTAACCAATCTTGTGCATCCAATATGTGATTTTGTGTCATTTGTTGAACATTTAGGTCATTTTCGTCCTCCGTAGGAGTATTCTAATCCAATTAGGGTTTTTAACCAATCTTGTGCATCCAATTTGTGATTTTGTGTCGTTGGTTGAACATTTAGGTCATTTTTGTCATCCTTGGACTTATTCTAACCCAATTAGGGTTTTTAACCAATCTTGTGCATCCAATTAGTGATTTTGTGTCATTGGTTGAACATTTAGGTCATTTTCGTCCTCCCGAGGCTTATTCTAATCCAATTAGGGTTTTTAACTAATCTTGTGCATCCAATATGTGATTTTGTATCATTGGTTGAACATTTAGGTCATTTTCGTCCTCCCTAGGCTTATTGTAATCCAATTAGGGTTTTTACCAAATCATGTGCATCCAATAAGTGATTTTGTGTCATTGGTTGAACATTTCGGTCATTTTCGTCCTCCCTAGGCTTATTCTAATCCAATTAGGGTTTTTAACCAATCTTGTGCATCCAATTAGTGATTTTGTGTCATTGGTTGAAGATTTAGGTCATTTTCGTCCTCCCAAAGATTATTCTAATCCAATTAGGGTTTTTAACCAATCTTGTGCATCCAATATGTGATTTTGTGTCATTAGTTGAACATTTAGGTCATTTTCGTCCTCCCTAGGCTTATTCTAATCCAATTAGGGTTTTTAACCAATCATGTGCATCCAATATGTGTTTTTGTGTCATTGGTTGAACATTTAGGTCATTTTCATCCTCCCTAGTCTTATTCTAATCCAATTAGGGTTTTTAACCAATCTTGTGCATCCAAGATGTGATTTTGTGTCATTTGTTGAACATTTAGGTCATTTTCGTCCTCCCTAGGATTATTCTAATCCAATTAGGGTTTTTAACCAATCTTGTGCATCCAATTAGTGATTTTGTGTCATTGGTTGAACATTCAGGTCATTTTCGTCCTCCCAAGTTTTTTTTAATCCAATTAAGGTTTTTAACTAATCTTGTGCATCCAATATGTGATTTTGTGTCATTGGTTGAACATTTAGGTCATTTTCGTCTTCCAAAGGCTTATTCTAATCCAATTAGGGTTTTTAACCAATCTTGTGCATCCAATATGTGATTTTGTGTCATTGGTTGAACATTTAGGTCATTTTCGTCTTCCAAAGGCTTATTCTAATCCAATTAGTGTTTTTAACCAATCTTGTGCATCCAATATGTGATTTTGTGTCATTTGTTGAACATTTAGGTCATTTTTGTCATCCTTGGACTTATTCTAACCCAATTAGGCTTTTTAACCAATCTTGTGCATCCAATTAGTGATTTTGTGTCATTGGTTAACATTTAGGTCATTTTCGTCTTCCAAAGGCTTATTCTAATCCAATTAGGGTTTTTAACCAATCTTGTGCATCCAATATGTCATTTTGTGTCATTGGTTGAACATTTAGGTCATTTTCGTCCTCCCTAGGCTTATTCTAATCCAATTTGGGTTTTTAACCAATCATGTGTGATATGATCCTATTTGATATGATCCTATTTCTCATGAATCACTATAAGGATCGTTCTAGGTTGGAAACTTACAAATTGGATCCAAAATCGCGTATTGCTGGATAACGCAATAAACGGAGCTGCGAAACTCAGAATCGGCCGATTCCAAAACGAGGTGAAAGATGACGTTCTGAAACGCAAGTTAGGATGTTGAATCGCCGAAAACAAGTTTGTAGAACTCGAGATATGATTGCAGGTTATTGAACACGAAAATTGGCACAATTTGTGAATTAGGGTTTGATGTAAAGGAAACCGGAAATTATAAAGAAACAAAATATGGATTAGGTTGAGAAGGTGAAGAAGGCGCCACAATCAAGGATGATTGATAAGCCAATGAAGAATCGCCACAATGGTAAGGAAGCCATTGATAAGACTCAAACAAGTTCTAATCCAAGAACTCAAAGAGGAGACCTAACTCACTCACAAATCTCATTAGAGAAATTTTTTAATTCATTCCAAAAAAAAAATCCCTTCAATAAGGTTACAAAATCATAGTTATAGTAAAATTATCTCTAAACCTAAATGGGTCATAAGTGACACCATTCTCTAGGCCCAAATTGGGCTTACATCATTTTTTTTTTATAAAATTAAACTAAATGTAAGGAAGTAAAGTATCTTCACTTACATATAACATCAACTAAGTCTATATTAAAACTATTAGAATTCCAAATTAAAGCAAACTAATAATTATTACAAACCAAATGAAAATAAATAAAGTTCATCCTAATTTATTAAAAATATGGATCATCTTCATGCTCTTGAGATCCTTATCAATGTGCATCCAATATGTGTTTTTGTGTCATTGGTTGAACATTTAGGTCATTTTCATCCTCCCAAAGCTTATTCTAATCCAATTAGGGTTTTTAACCAATCTTGTGCATCCAATATGTGATTTTGTGTCATTGGTTGAACATTTAGGTCATTTTCGTCCTCCCTAGGCTTATTCTAATCCAATTAGGGTTTTTAACCAATCATGTGCATCCAATATGTGTTTTTGTGTCATTGGTTGAACATTTAGGTCATTTTCATCCTCCCTAGTCTTATTCTAATCCAATTAGGGTTTTTAACCAATCTTGTGCATCCAATTAGTGATTTTGTGTCATTGGTTGAAAATTTAGGTCATTTTCGTCCTCCCAAGTTTTTTTTAATCCAATTAAGGTTTTTAACTAATCTTGTGCATCCAATATGTGATTTTGTGTCATTGGTTGAACATTTAGGTCATTTTTGTCATCCTTGGACTTATTCTAATCCAATTAGGGTTTTTAACCAATCTTGTGCATCCAATTTGTAATTTTGTGTCATTGGTTGAACATTTAGGTCATTTTTGTCGTCCACTGACTTATTCTAACCCAATTAGGGTTTTTAACCAATCTTGTGCATCCAATTAGTGATTTTGTGTCATTGGTTGATTATTTAGGTCATTTTCGTCCTCCCGAGGCTTATTCTAATCCAATTAGGGTTTTTAACTAATCTTGTGCATCCAATATGTGATTTTGTATCATTGGTTGAACATTTAGGTCATTTTCGTCCTCCCTAGGCTTATTGTAATCCAATTAGGGTTTTTAACAAATCATGTGCATCCAATAAGTGATTTTGTATCATTGGTTGAACATTTCGGTCATTTTCGTCCTCCCTAGGCTTATTCTAATCCAATTAGGGTTTTTAACCAATCTTATGCATCCAATTAGTGATTTTGTGTCATTGGTTGAACATTTAGGTCATTTTCATCCTCCCTAGTCTTATTCTAATCCAATTAGGGTTTTTAACCAATCTTGTGCATCCAAGATATGATTTTGTGTCATTTGTTGAACATTTAGGTCATTTTCGTCCTCCCTAGGATTATTCTAATCCAATTAGGGTTTTTATCCAATCTTGTGCATCCAATTAGTGACTATGTGTCATTGGTTGACCATTTAGGTCATTTTCGTCCTCCCAAGTTTTTTTTAATCCAATTAAGGTTTTTAACTAATCTTGTGCATCCAATATGTGATTTTGTGTCATTGGTTGAACATTTAGGTCATTTTCGTCTTCCAAAGGGTTATTCTAATCCAATTAGGGTTTTTAACCAATCTTGTGCATCCAATATGTGATTTTGTGTCATTGGTTGAACATTTAGGTCATTTTCGTCCTCCCTAGGCTTATTCTAATCCAATTAGGGTTTTTAACCAATCTTGTCCATCCAATATGTGATTTTGTGTCATTGGTTGAACATTTAGGTCATTTTCGTCTTCCAAAGGCTTATTCTAATCCAATTAGGGTTTTTAACCAATCTTGTGCATCCAATATGTCATTTTGTGTCATTGGTTGAACATTTAGGTCATTTTCGTCCTCCCAAGGCTTATTCTAATCCAATTAGGGTTTTTAACTAATCTTGTGCATCCAATTAGTGATTTTGTGTCATTGGTTGAACATTTAGGTCATTTTCGTCCTCCCAAGTTTTTTTTAATCCAATTAAGGTTTTTAACTAATCTTGTGCATCCAATATGTGATTTTGTGTCATTGGTTGAACATTTAGGTCATTTTTGTCATCCTTGGACTTATTCTAATCCAATTAGGGTTTTCAACCAATCTTGTGCATCCAATATGTGATTTTGTGTCATTGGTTAACATTTAGGTCATTTTCGTCTTCCAAAGGCTTATTCTAATCCAATTAGGGTTTTTAACCAATCTTGTGCATCCAATATGTCATTTTGTGTCATTGGTTGAACATTTAGGTCATTTTCGTCCTCCCAAGGCTTATTCTAATCCAATTAGGGTTTTTAACTAATCTTGTGCATCCAATTAGTGATTTTGTGTCATTGGTTGAACATTTAGGTCATTTTCGTCCTCCCAAGTTTTTTTTAATCCATTTAAGGTTTTTAACTAATCTTGTGCATCCAATATGTGATTTTGTGTCATTGGTTGAACATTTAGGTCATTTTTGTCATCCTTGGACTTATTTTAATCCAATTAGAGTTTTTAAACAATCTTGTGCATCCAATTTGTAATTTTGTGTCATTGGTTGAACATTTAGGTCATTTTTGTCGTCCACTGACTTATTCTAACCCAATTAGGGTTTTTAACCAATCTTGTGCATCCAATTAGTGATTTTGTGTCAATGGTTGATTATTTAGGTCATTTTCGTCCTCCCGAGGCTTATTCTAATCCAATTAGGGTTTTTAACTAATCTTGTGCATCCAATATGTGATTTTGTATCATTGGTTGAACATTTAGGTCATTTTCGTCCTCCCTAGGCTTATTGTAATCCAATTAGGGTTTTTAACAAATCATGTGCATCCAATAAGTGATTTTGTATCATTGGTTGAACATTTCGGTCATTTTCGTCCTCCCTAGGCTTATTCTAATCCAATTAGGGTTTTTAACCAATCTTGTGCATCCAATTAGTGATTTTGTGTCATTGGTTGAACATTTAGGTCATTTTCGTCCTCCCTAGTCTTATTCTAATCCAATTAGGGTTTTTAACCAATCTTGTGCATCCAATTTGTGATTTTGTGTCATTGGTTGAACATTTAGGTCATTTTTGTCATCCTTGGACTTATTCTAATCCAATTAGGGTTTTTAACCAATCTTGTGCATCCAATTTGTAATTTTGTGTCATTGGTTGAACATTTAGGTCATTTTTGTCGTCCACTGACTTATTCTAACCCAATTAGGGTTTTTAACCAATCTTGTGCATCCAATTAGTGATTTTGTGTCATTGGTTGAACATTTAGGTCATTTTCGTCCTCCCGAGGCTTATTCTAATCCAATTAGGGTTTTTAACTAATCTTATGCATCCAATATGTGATTTTGTATCATTGGTTGAACATTTAGGTCATTTTCGTCCTCCCTAGGCTAATTGTAATCCAATTAGCGTTTTTAACAAATCATGTGCATCCAATAAGTGATTTTGTGTCATTGGTTGAACATTTAGGTCATTTTCGTCCTCCCTAGGCTTATTCTAATCCAATTAGGGTTTTTAACCAATCTTGTGCATCCAATTAGTGATTTTGTGTCATTGGTTGAACATTTAGGTCATTTTCGTCCTCCCAAAGATTATTCTAATCCAATTAGGGTTTTTAACCAATCTTGTGCATCCAATATGTGATTTTGTGTCATTGGTTGAACATTTAGGTCATTTTCGTCCTCCCTAGGCTTATTCTAATCCAATTAGGGTTTTTAACCAATCATGTGCATCCAATATGTGTTTTTGTGTCATTGGTTGAACATTTAGGTCATTTTCATCCTCCCTAGTCTTATTCTAATCCAATTAGGGTTTTTAACCAATCTTGTGCATCCAAGATGTGATTTAGTGTCATTTGTTGAACATTTAGGTCATTTTCGTCCTCCCTAGGATTATTCTAATCCAATTAGGGTTTTTAACCAATCTTGTGCATCCAATTAGTGATTTTGTGTCATTGGTTGAACATTTAGGTCATTTTTGTCATCCTTGGACTTATTCTAACCCAATTAGGCTTTTTAACCAATCTTGTGCATCCAATTAGTGATTTTGTGTCATTGGTTGAACATTTAGGTCATTTTCGTCCTCCCGAGGCTTATTCTAATCCAATTAGGGTTTTTAACTAATCTTGTGCATCCAATATGTGATTTTGTATCATTGGTTGAACATTTAGGTCATTTTCGTCCTCCCTAGGCTTATTGTAATCCAATTAGGGTTTTTATCAAATCATGTGCATCCAATAAGTGATTTTGTGTCATTGGTTGAACATTTCGGTCATTTTCGTCCTCCCTAGGCTTATTCTAATCCAATTAGGGTTTTTAACCAATCTTGTGCATCCAATTAGTGATTTTGTGTCATTGGTTGAACATTTAGGTCATTTTCATCCTCCCTAGTCTTATTCTAATCCAATTAGGGTTTTTAACCAATCTTGTGCATCCAAGATGTGATTTTGTGTCATTTGTTGAACATTTAGGTCATTTTCGTCCTCCCTAGGATTATTCTAATCCGATTTGGCTTTTTAACCAATCTTGTGCATCCAATTAGTGATTTTGTGTCATTGGTTGAACATTTAGGTCATTTTCGTCCTCCCAAGTTTTTTTTAATCCAATTAAGGTTTTTAACTAATCTTGTGCATCCAATATGTGATTTTGTGTCATTGGTTGAACATTTAGGTCATTTTTGTCATCCTTGGACTTATTCTAATCCAATTAGGGTTTTTAACCAATCCTGTGCATCCAATATGTGATTTTGTGTCATTTGTTGAACATTTAGGTCATTTTCGTCCTCCCTAGGATTATTCTAATCCAATTAGGGTTTTTAACCAATCTTGTGCATCACATTTGTAATTTTGTGTCATTGGTTGAACATTTAGGTCATTTTTGTCATCCACTGACTTATTCTAACCCACGTAGGGTTTTTAACCAATCTTGTGCATCCAATTAGAGATTTTGTGTCATTGGTTGAACATTTAGGTCATTTTCGTCCTCCCAAGGCTTATTCTAATCCAATTAGGGTTTTTAACCAATCTTGTGCATCCAATATGTGATTTTGTGTCATTGGTTGAACATTTAGGTCATTTTCGTCCTCCCTAGGATTATTCTAATCCAATTAGGGTTTTTAACCAATCTTGTGCATCCAATATGTGATTTTGTGTCATTTTGTGTCATTGGTTGAACATTTAGGACATTTTCGTCCTCTTTAGGCTTATTCTATTCCAATTAGGGTTTTTAACCAATCTTGTGCATCCAATATGTGATTTTGTGTCATTGGTTGAACATTTAGGTCATTTTCGTCCTCCCTAGGCTTATTCTAATCCAATTAGGGTTTTTAACCAATCATGTGCATCCAATATGTGTTTTTGTGTCATTGGTTGAACATTTAGGTCATTTTCGTCCTCCCTAGGCTTATTGTAATCCAATTAGGGTTTTTAACAAATCATGTGCATCAAATAAGTGATTTTGTATCATTGGTTGAACATTTCGGTCATTTTTGTCCTCCCTAGGCTTATTCTAATCCAATTAGGGTTTTTAACCAATCTTGTGCATCCAATTAGTGATTTTGTGTCATTGGTTGAACATTTAGGTCATTTTCATCCTCCCTAGTCTTATTCTAATCCAATTAGGGTTTTTAACCAATCTTGTGCATCCAAGATGTGATTTTGTGTCATTTGTTGAACATTTAGGTCATTTTCGTCCTCCCTAGGATTATTCTAATCCAATTTGGCTTTTTAACCAATCTTGTGCATCGAATTAGTGATTTTGTGTCATTGGTTGAACATTTAGGTCATTTTCGTCCTCCCAAGTTTTTTTTAATCCAATTAAGGTTTTTTACTAATCTTGTGCATCCAATATGTGATTTTGTGTCATTGGTTGATCATTTAGGTCATTTTCGTCTTCCAAAGGCTTATTCTAATCCAATTAGGGTTTTTAACCAATCTTGTGCATCCAATATGTGATTTTGTGTCATTGGTTGAACATTTAGGTCATTTTCGTCTTCCAAAGGCTTATTCTAATCCAATTAGTGTTTTTAACCAATCTTGTGCATCCAATATGTGATTTTGTGTCATTTGTTGAACATTTAGGTCATTTTTGTCATCCTTGGACTTATTCTAACCCAATTAGGCTTTTTAACCAATCTTGTGCATCCAATTAGTGATTTTGTGTCATTGGTTAACATTTAGGTCATTTTCGTCTTCCAAAGGCTTATTCTAATCCAATTAGGGTTTTTAACCAATCTTGTGCATCCAATATGTCATTTTGTGTCATTGGTTGAACATTTAGGTCATTTTCGTCCTCCCTAGGCTTATTCTAATCCAATTTGGGTTTTTAACCAATCATGTGTGATATGATCCTATTTGATATGATCCTATTTCTCATGAATCACTATAAGGATCGTTCTAGGTTGGAAACTTACAAATTGGATCCAAAATCGCGTATTGCTGGATAACGCAATAAACGGAGCTGCGAAACTCAGAATCGGCCGATTCCAAAACGAGGTGAAAGATGACGTTCTGAAACGCAAGTTAGGATGTTGAATCGCCGAAAACAAGTTTGTAGAACTCGAGATATGATTGCAGGTTATTGAACACGAAAATTGGCACAATTTGTGAATTAGGGTTTGATGTAAAGGAAACCGGAAATTATAAAGAAACAAAATATGGATTAGGTTGAGAAGGTGAAGAAGGCGCCACAATCAAGGATGATTGATAAGCCAATGAAGAATCGCCACAATGGTAAGGAAGCCATTGATAAGACTCAAACAAGTTCTAATCCAAGAACTCAAAGAGGAGACCTAACTCACTCACAAATCTCATTAGAGAAATTTTTTAATTCATTCCAAAAAAAAAATCCCTTCAATAAGGTTACAAAATCATAGTTATAGTAAAATTATCTCTAAACCTAAATGGGTCATAAGTGACACCATTCTCTAGGCCCAAATTGGGCTTACATCATTTTTTTTTTATAAAATTAAACTAAATGTAAGGAAGTAAAGTATCTTCACTTACATATAACATCAACTAAGTCTATATTAAAACTATTAGAATTCCAAATTAAAGCAAACTAATAATTATTACAAACCAAATGAAAATAAATAAAGTTCATCCTAATTTATTAAAAATATGGATCATCTTCATGCTCTTGAGATCCTTATCAATGTGCATCCAATATGTGTTTTTGTGTCATTGGTTGAACATTTAGGTCATTTTCATCCTCCCAAAGCTTATTCTAATCCAATTAGGGTTTTTAACCAATCTTGTGCATCCAATATGTGATTTTGTGTCATTGGTTGAACATTTAGGTCATTTTCGTCCTCCCTAGGCTTATTCTAATCCAATTAGGGTTTTTAACCAATCATGTGCATCCAATATGTGTTTTTGTGTCATTGGTTGAACATTTAGGTCATTTTCATCCTCCCTAGTCTTATTCTAATCCAATTAGGGTTTTTAACCAATCTTGTGCATCCAAGATGTGATTTTGTGTCATTTGTTGAACATTTAGGTCATTTTCGTCCTCCCTAGGATTATTCTAATCCAATTTGGCTTTTTAACCAATCTTGTGCATCGAATTAGTGATTTTGTGTCATTGGTTGAACATTTAGGTCTTTTTCGTCCTCCCATGTTTTTTTTAATCCAATTAAGGTTTTTAACTAATCTTGTGCATCCAATATGTGATTTTGTGTCATTGGTTGATCATTTAGGTCATTTTCGTCTTCCAAAGGCTTATTCTAATCCAATTAGGGTTTTTAACCAATCTTGTGCATCCAATATGTGATTTTGTGTCATTGGTTGAACATTTAGGTCATTTTCGTCTTCCAAAGGCTTATTCTAATCCAATTAGGGTTTTTAACCAATCTTGTGCATGCAATATGTGATTTTGTGTCATTGGTTGAACATTTAGGTCATTTTCGTCTTCCAAAGGCTTATTCTAATCCAATTAGGGTTTTTAACCAATCTTGTGCATCACATTTGTAATTTTGTGTCATTGGTTGAACATTTAGGTCATTTTTGTCATCCACTGACTTATTCTAACCCACGTAGGGTTTTTAACCAATCTTGTGCATCCAATTAGAGATTTTGTGTCATTGGTTGAACATTTAGGTCATTTTCGTCCTCCCAAGGCTTATTCTAATCCAATTAGGGTTTTTAACCAATCTTGTGCATCCAATATGTGATTTTGTGTCATTGGTTGAACATTTAGGTCATTTTCGTCCTCCCTAGGATTATTCTAATCCAATTAGGGTTTTTAACCAATCTTGTGCATCCAATTAGTGATTTTGTGTCATTGGTTGAACATTTAGGTCATTTTCGTCCTCCCAAGTTTTTTTTAATCCAATTAAGGTTTTTAACTAATCTTGTGCATCCAATATGTGATTTTGTGTCATTGGTTGAACATTTAGGTCATTTTTGTCATCCTTGGACTTATTCTAATCCAATTAGGGTTTTTAACCAATCTTGTGCATCCAATATGTGATTTTGTGTCATTGGTTAACATTTAGGTCATTTTCGTCTTCCAAAGGCTTATTCTAATCCAATTAGGGTTTTTAACCAATCTTGTGCATCCAATATGTCATTTTGTGTCATTGGTTGAACATTTAGGTCATTTTCGTCCTCCCAAGGCTTATTCTAATCCAATTAGGGTTTTTAACTAATCTTGTGCATCCAATTAGTGATTTTGTGTCATTGGTTGAACATTTAGGTCATTTTCGTCCTCCCAAGTTTTTTTTAATCCAATTAAGGTTTTTAACTAATCTTGTGCATCCAATATGTGATTTTGTGTCATTGGTTGAACATTTAGGTCATTTTTGTCATCCTTGGACTTATTCTAATCCAATTAGGGTTTTCAACCAATCTTGTGCATCCAATATGTGATTTTGTGTCATTGGTTAACATTTAGGTCATTTTCGTCTTCCAAAGGCTTATTCTAATCCAATTAGGGTTTTTAACCAATCTTGTGCATCCAATATGTCATTTTGTGTCATTGGTTGAACATTTAGGTCATTTTCGTCCTCCCAAGGCTTATTCTAATCCAATTAGGGTTTTTAACTTATCTTGTGCATCCAATTAGTGATTTTGTGTCATTGGTTGAACATTTAGGTCATTTTCATCTTCCAAAGGCTTATTCTAATCCAATTAGGGTTTTTAACCAATCTTGTGCATCCAATATGTGATTTTGTATCATTGGTTGAACATTTAGGTCATTTTCGTCTTCCAAAGGCTTATTCTAATCCAATTAGTGTTTTTAACCAATCTTGTGCATCCAATATGTGATTTTGTGTCATTTGTTGAACATTTAGGTCATTTTTGTCATCCTTGGACTTATTCTAACCCAATTAGGGTTTTTAACCAATCTTGTGCATCCAATTAGTGATTTTGTGTCATTGGTTGAACATTTAGGTCATTTTCGTCCTCCCGAGGCTTATTCTAATCCAATTAGGGTTTTTAACTAATCTTGTGCATCCAATATGTGATTTTGTATCATTGGTTGAACATTTAGGTCATTTTCGTCCTCCCTAGGCTTATTGTAATCCAATTAGGGTTTTTAACAAACCATGTGCATCCAATAAGTGATTTTGTGTCATTGGTTGAACATTTCGGTCATTTTCGTCCTCCCTAGGCTTATTCTAATCCAATTAGTGTTTTTAACCAATCTTGTGCATCCAATATGTGATTTTGTGTCATTTGTTGAACATTTAGGTCATTTTTGTCATCCTTGGACTTATTCTAACCCAATTAGGCTTTTTAACCAATCTTGTGCATCCAATTAGTGATTTTGTGTCATTGGTTAACATTTAGGTCATTTTCGTCTTCCAAAGGCTTATTCTAATCCAATTAGGGTTTTTAACCAATCTTGTGCATCCAATATGTCATTTTGTGTCATTGGTTGAACATTTAGGTCATTTTCGTCCTCCCTAGGCTTATTCTAATCCAATTAGGGTTTTTAACCAATCATGTGCATCCAATATGTGTTTTTGTGTCATTGGTTGAACATTTAGGACATTTTCATCCTTTCTAGTCTTATTCTAATCCAATTAGGGTTTTTAACAAATCATGTGCATCAAATAAGTGATTTTGTATCATTGGTTGAACATTTCGGTCATTTTCGTCCTCCCTAGGCTTATTCTAATCCAATTAGGGTTTTTAACCAATCTTGTGCATCCAATTAGTGATTTTGTGTCATTGGTTGAACATTTAGGTCATTTTCATCCTCCCTAGTCTTATTCTAATCCAATTAGGGTTTTTAACCAATCTTGTGCATCCAATATGTGATTTTGTGTCATTTGTTGAACATTTAGGTCATTTTCGTCCTCCCTAGTCTTATTCTAATCCAATTAGGGTTTTTAACCAATCTTGTGCATCCAATATGTGATTTTGTGTCATTTGTTGAACATTTAGGTCATTTTTGTCATCCTTGGACTTATTCTAACCCAATTAGGGTTTTTAACCAATCTTGTGCATCCAATTAGTGATTTTGTGTCATTGGTTAACATTTAGGTCATTTTCGTCTTCCAAAGGCTTATTCTAATCCAATTAGGGTTTTTAACCAATCTTGTGCATCCAATATGTCATTTTGTGTCATTTGTTGAACATTTAGGTCATTTTCGTCCTCCCTAGGCTTATTCTAATCCAATTTGGGTTTTTAACCAATCATGTGCATCCAATATGTGTTTTTGTGTCATTCGTTGAACATTTAGGTCATTTTCCTCCTCCCAAAGCTTATTCTAATCCAATTAGGGTTTTTAACCAATCTTGTGCATCCAATATGTGATTTTGTGTCATTGGTTGAACATTTAGGTCATTTTCGTCCTCCCTAGGCTTATTCTAATCCAATTAGGGTTTTTAACCAATCATGTGCATCCAATATGTGTTTTTGTGTCATTGGTTGAACATTTAGGACATTTTCATCCTTTCTAGTCTTATTCTAATCCAATTAGGGTTTTTAACAAATCATGTGCATCAAATAAGTGATTTTGTATCATTGGTTGAACATTTCGGTCATTTTCGTCCTCCCTAGGCTTATTCTAATCCAATTAGGGTTTTTAACCAATCTTGTGCATCCAATTAGTGATTTTGTGTCATTGGTTGAACATTTAGGTCATTTTCATCCTCCCTAGTCTTATTCTAATCCAATTAGGGTTTTTAACCAATCTTGTGCATCCAATATGTGATTTTGTGTCATTTGTTGAACATTTAGGTCATTTTCGTCCTCCCTAGTCTTATTCTAATCCAATTAGGGTTTTTAACCAATCTTGTGCATCCAATATGTGATTTTGTGTCATTTGTTGAACATTTAGGTCATTTTTGTCATCCTTGGACTTATTCTAACCCAATTAGGGTTTTTAACCAATCTTGTGCATCCAATTAGTGATTTTGTGTCATTGGTTAACATTTAGGTCATTTTCGTCTTCCAAAGGCTTATTCTAATCCAATTAGGGTTTTTAACCAATCTTGTGCATCCAATATGTCATTTTGTGTCATTTGTTGAACATTTAGGTCATTTTCGTCCTCCCTAGGCTTATTCTAATCCAATTTGGGTTTTTAACCAATCATGTGCATCCAATATGTGTTTTTGTGTCATTGGTTGAACATTTAGGTCATTTTCCTCCTCCCAAAGCTTATTCTAATCCAATTAGGGTTTTTAACCAATCTTGTGCATCCAATATGTGATTTTGTGTCATTGGTTGAACATTTAGGTCATTTTCGTCCTCCCTAGGCTTATTCTAATCCAATTAGGGTTTTTAACCAATCATGTGCATCCAATATGTGTTTTTGTGTCATTGGTTGAACATTTAGGACATTTTCATCCTCCCTAGTCTTATTCTAATCCAATTAGGGTTTTTACCCAATCCTGTGCATCCAAGATGTGATTTTGTGTCATTTGTTGAACATTTAGGTCATTTTCGTCCTCCCTAGGATTATTCTAATCCAATTAGGGTTTTTAACCAATCTTGTGCATCCAATTAGTGATTTTGTGTCATTGGTTGAACATTTAGATCATTTTCGTCCTCCCAAGTTTTTTTTTAATCCAATTAGGGATTTTAACCAATCTTGTGCATCCAATTTGTAATTTTGTGTCATTGGTTGAACATTTAGGTCATTATTGTCATCCACTGAGTTATTCTAACCCAATTAGGGTTTTTAACCAATCTTGTGCATCCAATTAGTGATTTTGTGTCATTGGTTGAACATTTAGTTCATTTTCGTCCTCCAAAGGCTTATTCTAATCCAATTAGGGTTTTTAACTAATCTTGTGCATCCAATATGTGATTTTGTATCATTGGTTGAACATTTAGGTCATTTTCGTCCTCCCTAGGCTTATTCTAATCCAATTAGGGTTTTTAACCAATCTTGTGCATCCAATATGTGATTTTGTGTCATTGGTTGAACATTTAGGACATTTTCGTCTTCCAAAGGCTTATTCTAATCCAATTAGGGTTTTTAACCAATCTTGTGCATGCAATATGTGATTTTGTGTCATTTGTTGAACATTTAGGTCATTTTCGTCCTCCCTACGATTATTCTAATCCAATTAGGGTTTTTAACCAATCTAGTGCATCCAATATGTGATTTTGTGTCATTTGTTGAACATTTAGGTCATTTTCGTCCTCCCTAGGATTATTCTAATCCAATTAGGGTTTTTAACCAATCTTGTGCATCACATTTGTAATTTTGTGTCATTGGTTGAACATTTAGGTCATTTTTGTCATCCACTGACTTATTCTAACCCACGTAGGGTTTTTAACCAATCTTGTGCATCCAATTAGTGATTTTGTGTCATTGGTTGAACATTTAGGTCATTTTCGTCCTCCCTAGGCTTATTCTAATCCAATTAGGGTTTTTCACCAATCCTGTGCATCCAATATGTGATTTTGTGTCATTTGTTGAACATTTAGGTCATTTTTGTCCTCCCTAGGATTATTCTAATCCAATTAGGGTTTTTAACCAATCTTGTGCATCCAATTAGTGATTTTGTGTCATTGGTTGAACATTTAGATCATTTTCGTCCTCCCAAGTTTTTTTTTAATCCAATTAGGGATTTTAACCAATCTTGTGCATCCAATTTGTAATTTTGTGTCATTGGTTGAACATTTAGGTCATTATTGTCATCCACTGAGTTATTCTAACCCAATTAGGGTTTTTAACCAATCTTGTGCATCCAATTAGTGATTTTGTGTCATTGGTTGAACATTTAGTTCATTTTCGTCTTCCAAAGGCTTATTCTAATCCAATTAGGGTTTTTAACCAATCTTGTGCATGCAATATGCGATTTTGTGTCATTTGTTGAACATTTAGGTCATTTTCGTCCTCCCTACGATTATTCTAATCCAATTAGGGTTTTTAACCAATCTAGTGCATCCAATATGTGATTTTGTGTCATTTGTTGAACATTTAGGTCATTTTCGTCCTCCCTAGGATTATTCTAATCCAATTAGGGTTTTTAACCAATCTTGTGCATCACATTTGTAATTTTGTGTCATTGGTTGAACATTTAGGTCATTTTTGTCATCCACTGACTTATTCTAACCCACGTAGGGTTTTTAACCAATCTTGTGCATCCAATTAGTGATTTTGTGTCATTGGTTGAACATTTAGGTCATTTTCGTCCTCCCAAGGCTTATTCTAATCCAATTAGGGTTTTTAACTAATCTTGTGCATCCAATTAGTGATTTTGTGTCATTGGTTGAACATTTAGGTCATTTTCGTCCTCCCAAGTTTTTTTTAATCCAATTAAGGTTTTTAACTAATCTTGTGCATCCAATATGTGATTTTGTGTCATTGGTTGAACATTTAGGTCATTTTTGTCATCCTTGGACTTATTCTAATCCAATTAGGGTTTTTAACCAATCTTGTGCATCCAATTTGTAATTTTGTGTCATTGGTTGAACATTTAGGTCATTTTTGTCGTCCACTGACTTATTCTAACCCAATTAGGGTTTTTAACCAATCTTGTGCATCCAATTAGTGATTTTGTGTCATTGGTTGAACATTTAGGTCATTTTCGTCCTCCCGAGGCTTATTCTAATCCAATTAGGGTTTTTAACTAATCTTATGCATCCAATATGTGATTTTGTATCATTGGTTGAACATTTAGGTCATTTTCGTCCTCCCTAGGCTAATTGTAATCCAATTAGCGTTTTTAACAAATCATGTGCATCCAATAAGTGATTTTGTGTCATTGGTTGAACATTTAGGTCATTTTCGTCCTCCCTAGGCTTATTCTAATCCAATTAGGGTTTTTAACCAATCTTGTGCATCCAATTAGTGATTTTGTGTCATTGGTTGAACATTTAGGTCATTTTCGTCCTCCCAAAGATTATTCTAATCCAATTAGGGTTTTTAACCAATCTTGTGCATCCAATATGTGATTTTGTGTCATTGGTTGAACATTTAGGTCATTTTCGTCCTCCCTAGGCTTATTCTAATCCAATTAGGGTTTTTAACCAATCTTGTGCATCCAATATGTGATTTTGTGTCATTGGTTGAACACTTAGGTCATTTTCGTCCTCCCTAGGCTTATTCTAATCCAATTAGGGTTTTAAACCAATCTTGTGCATCCAATATGTGATTTTGTTTCATTTTGTGTCGTTGGTTGAACATATAGATCATTTTCGTCCTCCATAGGCTTATTCTAATCCAATTAGGGTTTTTAACCAATCTTGTGCATCCAATATGTGATTTTCTGTCATTTTGTGTCATTGGTTGAACATTTAGGTCATTTTCGTCCTCCCTAGGCTTATTCTAATCCAATTAGGGTTTTTAACCAATCTTGTGCATCCAATATGTGATTTTGTGTCATTGGTTGAACATTTAGGTCATTTTCGTCCTCCCTGTGCTTATTCTAATCCAATTAGGGTTTTTAACCAATCTTGTGCATCCAATATGTGATTTTGTGTCATTGGTTGAACATTTAGGTCATTTTCGTCCTCCCTAGGCTTATTCTAATCCAATTAGGGTTTTTAACCAATCTTGTGCATCCAATATGTGATTTTGTGTCATTTGTTGAACATTTAGGTCATTTTTGTCATCCTTGGACTTATTCTAACCCAATTAGGGTTTTTAACCAATCTTGTGCATCCAATTAGTGATTTTGTGTCATTGGTTGAACATTTAGGTCATTTTCGTCCTCCCGAGGCTTATTCTAATCCAATTAGGGTTTTTAACTAATCTTGTGCATCCAATATGTGATTTTGTATCATTGGTTGAACATTTAGGTCATTTTCGTCCTCCCTAGGCTTATTGTAATCCAATTAGGGTTTTTAACAAATCATGTGCATCCAATAAGTGATTTTGATTCATTGGTTGAACATTTCGGTCATTTTCGTCCTCCCTAGGCTTATTCTAATCCAATTAGGGTTTTTAACCAATCTTGTGCATCCAATTAGTGATTTTGTGTCATTGGTTGAACATTTAGGTCATTTTCATCCTCCCTAGTCTTATTCTAATCCAATTAGGGTTTTTAACCAATCTTGTGCATCCAAGATGTGATTTTGTGTCATTTGTTGAACATTTAGGTCATTTTCGTCCTCCCTAGGATTATTCTAATCCAATTTGGCTTTTTAACCAATCTTGTGCATCGAATTAGTGATTTTGTGTCATTGGTTGAACATTTAGGTCTTTTTCGTCCTCCCATGTTTTTTTTAATCCAATTAAGGTTTTTAACTAATCTTGTGCATCCAATATGTGATTTTGTGTCATTGGTTGATCATTTAGGTCATTTTCGTCTTCCAAAGGCTTATTCTAATCCAATTAGGGTTTTTAACCAATCTTGTGCATCCAATATGTGATTTTGTGTCATTGGTTGAACATTTAGGTCATTTTCGTCTTCCAAAGGCTTATTCTAATCCAATTAGTGTTTTTAACCAATCTTGTGCATCCAATTAGTGATTTTGTGTCATTGGTTGAACATTTAGGTCATTTTCATCCTCCCTAGTCTTATTCTAATCCAATTAGGGTTTTTAACCAATCTTGTGCATCCAATTTGTGATTTTGTGTCATTGGTTGAACATTTAGGTCATTTTTGTCATCCTTGGACTTATTCTAATCCAATTAGGGTTTTTAACCAATCTTGTGCATCCAATTTGTAATTTTGTGTCATTGGTTGAACATTTAGGTCATTTTTGTCGTCCACTGACTTATTCTAACCCAATTAGGGTTTTTAACTAATCTTGTGCATCCAATATGTGATTTTGTGTCATTGGTTGAACATTTAGGTCATTTTCGTCTTCCAAAGGCTTATTCTAATCCAATTAGGGTTTTTAACCAATCTTGTGCATCCAATATGTGATTTTGTATCATTGGTTGAACATTTAGGTCATTTTCGTCTTCCAAAGGCTTATTCTAATCCAATTAGGGTTTTTAACCAATCTTGTGCATCCAATATGTGATTTTGTGTCATTTGTTGAACATTTAGGTCATTTTCGTCCTCCCTAGGATTATTCTAATCCAATTAGGGTTTTTAACCAATCTAGTGCATCCAATATGTGATTTTGTGTCATTTGTTGAACATTTAGGTCATTTTCGTCCTCCCTAGGATTATTCTAATCCAATTAGGGTTTTTAACCAATCTTGTGCATCACATTTGTAATTTTGTGTCATTGGTTGAACATTTAGGTCATTTTTGTTATCCACTGACTTATTCTAACCCATGTAGGGTTTTTAACCAATCTTGTGCATCCAATTAGTGATTTTGTGTCATTGGTTGAACATTTAGGTCATTTTCATCCTCCCAAGGCTTATTCTAATCCAATTAGGGTTTTTAACTAATCTTGTGCATCCAATATGTGATTTTGAATCATTGGTTGAACATTTAGGTCATTTTCGTCCTCCCTAGGCTTATTCTAATCCAATTAGGGTTTTTAATCAATCTTGTGCATCCAATATGTGATTTTGTGTCATTGGTTGAACATTTAGGACATTTTCGTCTTCCAAAGGCTTATTCTAATCCAATTAGGGTTTTTAACCAATCTTGTGCATGCAATATGTGATTTTGTGTCATTTGTTGAACATTTAGGTCATTTTTGTCCTCCCTACGATTATTCTAATCCAATTAGGGTTTTTAACCAATCTAGTGCATCCAATATGTGATTTTGTGTCATTTGTTGAACATTTAGGTCATTTTCGTCCTCCCTAGGATTATTCTAATCCAATTAGGGTTTTTAACCAATCTTGTGCATCACATTTGTAATTTTGTGTCATTGGTTGAACATTTAGGTCATTTTTGTCATCCACTGACTTATTCTAACCCACGTAGGGTTTTTAACCAATCTTGTGCATCCAATTAGTGATTTTGTGTCATTGGTTGAACATTTAGGTCATTTTCGTCCTCCCTAGGCTTATTCTAATCCAATTAGGGTTTTTCACCAATCCTGTGCATCCAATATGTGATTT
The DNA here is from genome assembly GCA_037974755.1 of Cicer yamashitae. Taxonomy (NCBI): domain Eukaryota; kingdom Viridiplantae; phylum Streptophyta; class Magnoliopsida; order Fabales; family Fabaceae; genus Cicer; species Cicer yamashitae. The sequence goes on along the minus strand of JBBPBQ010000008.1, from coordinate 26,662,071 downwards.
TGTGTCATTTGTTGAACATTTAGGTCATTTTTGTCCTCCCTAGGATTATTCTAATCCAATTAGGGTTTTTAACCAATCTTGTGCATCCAATTAGTGATTTTGTGTCATTGGTTGAACATTTAGATCATTTTCGTCCTCCCAAGTTTTTTTTTAATCCAATTAGGGATTTTAACCAATCTTGTGCATCCAATTTGTAATTTTGTGTCATTGGTTGAACATTTAGGTCATTATTGTCATCCACTGAGTTATTCTAACCCAATTAGGGTTTTTAACCAATCTTGTGCATCCAATTAGTGATTTTGTGTCATTGGTTGAACATTTAGTTCATTTTCGTCTTCCAAAGGCTTATTCTAATCCAATTAGGGTTTTTAACCAATCTTGTGCATGCAATATGCGATTTTGTGTCATTTGTTGAACATTTAGGTCATTTTCGTCCTCCCTACGATTATTCTAATCCAATTAGGGTTTTTAACCAATCTAGTGCATCCAATATGTGATTTTGTGTCATTTGTTGAACATTTAGGTCATTTTCGTCCTCCCTAGGATTATTCTAATCCAATTAGGGTTTTTAACCAATCTTGTGCATCACATTTGTAATTTTGTGTCATTGGTTGAACATTTAGGTCATTTTTGTCATCCACTGACTTATTCTAACCCACGTAGGGTTTTTAACCAATCTTGTGCATCCAATTAGAGATTTTGTGTCATTGGTTGAACATTTAGGTCATTTTCGTTCTCCCAAGGCTTATTCTAATCCAATTAGGGTTTTTAACTAATCTTGTGCATCCAATATGTGATTTTGTATCATTGGCTGAACATTTAGCTCATTTTCGTCCTCCCTAGGCTTATTCTAATCCAATTAGGGTTTTTAACCAATCTTGTGCATCCAATATGTGATTTTGTGTCATTGGTTGAACATTTAGGTCATTTTCGTCTTCCAAAGGCTTATTCTAATCCAATTAGGGTTTTTAACCAATCTTGTGCATGCAATATGTGATTTTGTGTCATTGGTTGAACATTTAGGTCATTTTCGTCTTCCAAAGGCTTATTCTAATCCAATTAGGGTTTTTAACCAATCTTGTGCATGCAATGTGTGATTTTGTGTCATTTGTTGAACATTTAGGTCATTTTCGTCCTCCCTACGATTATTCTAATCCAATTAGGGTTTTTAACCAATCTAGTGCATCCAATATGTGATTTTGTGTCATTTGTTGAACATTTAGGTCATTTTCGTCCTCCCTAGGATTATTCTAATCCAATTAGGGTTTTTAACCAATCTTGTGCATCATATTTGTAATTTTGTGTCATTGGTTGAACATTTAGGTCATTTTTGTTATCCACTGACTTATTCTAACCCACGTAGGGTTTTTAACCAATCTTGTGCATCCAATTAGTGATTTTGTGTCATTGGTTGAACATTTAGGTCATTTTCATCCTCCCAAGGCTTATTCTAATCCAATTAGGGTTTTTAACTAATCTTGTGCATCCAATATGTGATTTTGAATCATTGGTTGAACATTTAGGTCATTTTCGTCCTCCCTAGGCTTATTCTAATCCAATTAGGGTTTTTAACCAATCTTGTGCATCCAATATGTGATTTTGTGTCATTGGTTGAACATTTAGGTCATTTTCGTCCTCCCTAGGGTTATTCTTAACCAATTAGGGTTTTTAACCAATCTTGTGCATCCAATATGTGATTTTGTGTCATTTTGTATCATTGGTTGAACATTTAGGTCAATTTCGTCCTCCCTAGGCTTATTCTAATCCAATTAGGGTTTTTAACCAATCTTGTGCATCCAATATGTGATTTTGTGTCATTTTGTGTCATTGGTTGAACATTTAGGTCATTTTCGTCCTCCCTAGGCTTATTCTAATCCAAATAAGGTTTTTAACCAATCTTGTGCATCGAATATGTGATTTTGTGTCATTTTGTGTCATTGGTTGAACATTTAGGTCATTATCGTCCTCCCTAGGCTTATTCTAATCCAATTAGGGTTTTTAACCAATCTTGTGCATCCAATATGTGATTTTGTGTCATTTTGTGTCATTGGTTGAACATTTAGGTCATTTTCGTCCTCCCTAGGCTTATTATAATCCAATTAGGGTTTTTAGCCAATCTTGTGCATCCAATATCTGATTTTGTGTCATTGGTTGAACATTTAGGTCATTTTCGTCCTCCCTAGGCTTATTCTAATCCAATTAGGGTTTTTAACCAATCTTGTGCATCCAATATGTGATTTTGTGTCATTGGTTGAACATTTAGCTCATTTTCGTCCTCCCTAGGCTTATTCTAATCCAATTAGGGTTTTTAACCAATCTTGTGCATCCAATATGTGATTTTGTGTCATTGGTTGAACATTTAGGTCATTTTCGTCTTCCAAAGGCTTATTCTAATCCAATTAGGGTTTTTAACCAATCTTGTGCATGCAATGTGTGATTTTGTGTCATTTGTTGAACATTTAGGTCATTTTCGTCCTCCCTACGATTATTCTAATCCAATTAGGGTTTTTAACCAATCTAGTGCATCCAATATGTGATTTTGTGTCATTTGTTGAACATTTAGGTCATTTTCGTCCTCCCTAGGATTATTCTAATCCAATTAGGGTTTTTAACCAATCTTGTGCATCATATTTGTAATTTTGTGTCATTGGTTGAACATTTAGGTCATTTTTGTCATCCACTGACTTATTCTAACCCACGTAGGGTTTTTAACCAATCTTGTGCATCCAATTAGTGATTTTGTGTCATTGGTTGAACATTTAGGTCATTTTCTTCCTCCCAAGGCTTATTCTAATCCAATTAGGGTTTTTAACTAATCTTGTGCATCCAATATGTGATTTTGTATCATTGGTTGAACATTTAGGTCATTTTCGTACTCCCTAGACTTATTGTAATCCAATTAGGGTTTTTAACAAATCTTATGCATCCAATAAGTGATTTTGTGTCATTGGTTGAACATTTCGGTCATTTTTGTCCTCCCTGGGCTTATTCTAATCCAATTAGGGTTTTTAACCAATCTTGTGCATCCAATTAGTTATTTTGTGTCATTGGTTGAACATTTAGGTCATTTTCGTCCTCCCAAGGCTTATTCTAATCCAATTAGGGTTTTTAACTAATCTTGTGCATCCAATATGTGATTTTGTATCATTGGTTGAACATTTAGGTCATTTTCGTCCTCCCTAGGCTTATTCTAATCCAATTAGGGTTTTTAACCAATCTTGTGCATCCAATATGTGATTTTGTGTCATTGGGTGAACATTTAGGTCATTTTCGTCTTCCAAAGGCTTATTCTAATCCAATTAGGGTTTTTAACCAATCTTGTGCATGCAATATGTGATTTTGTGTCATTTGTTGAACATTTAGGTCATTTTCGTCCTCCCTACGATTATTCTAATCCAATTAGGGTTTTTAACCAATCCAGTGCATCCAATATGTGATTTTGTGTCATTTGTTGAACATTTAGGTCATTTTCGTCCTCCCTAGGATTATTCTAATCCAATTAGGGTTTTTAACCAATCTTGTGCATCACATTTGTAATTTTGTGTCATTGGTTGAACATTTAGGTCATTTTTGTCATCCACTGACTTATTCTAACCCACGTAGGGTTTTTAACCAATCTTGTGCATCCAATTAGAGATTTTGTGTCATTGGTTGAACATTTAGGTCATTTTCGTCCTCCCAAGGCTTATTCTAATCCAATTAGGGTTTTTAACTAATCTTGTGCATCCAATATGTGATTTTGTATCATTGGCTGAACATTTAGCTCATTTTCGTCCTCCCTAGGCTTATTCTAATCCAATTAGGGTTTTTAACCAATCTTGTGCATCCAATATGTGATTTTGTGTCATTGGTTGAACATTTAGGTCATTTTCGTCTTCCAAAGGCTTATTCTAATCCAATTAGGGTTTTTAACCAATCTTGTGCATGCAATATGTGATTTTGTGTCATTGGTTGAACATTTAGGTCATTTTCGTCTTCCAAAGGCTTATTCTAATCCAATTAGGGTTTTTAACCAATCTTGTGCATGCAATGTGTGATTTTGTGTCATTTGTTGAACATTTAGGTCATTTTCGTCCTCCCTACGATTATTCTAATCCAATTAGGGTTTTTAACCAATCTAGTGCATCCAATATGTGATTTTGTGTCATTTGTTGAACATTTAGGTCATTTTCGTCCTCCCTAGGATTATTCTAATCCAATTAGGGTTTTTAACCAATCTTGTGCATCATATTTGTAATTTTGTGTCATTGGTTGAACATTTAGGTCATTTTTGTTATCCACTGACTTATTCTAACCCACGTAGGGTTTTTAACCAATCTTGTGCATCCAATTAGTGATTTTGTGTCATTGGTTGAACATTTAGGTCATTTTCATCCTCCCAAGGCTTATTCTAATCCAATTAGGGTTTTTAACTAATCTTGTGCATCCAATATGTGATTTTGAATCATTGGTTGAACATTTAGGTCATTTTCGTCCTCCCTAGGCTTATTCTAATCCAATTAGGGTTTTTAACCAATCTTGTGCATCCAATATGTGATTTTGTGTCATTGGTTGAACATTTAGGTCATTTTCGTCCTCCCTAGGCTTATTCTAATCCAATTAGGGTTTTTAACCAATCTTTTGCAACCAATATGTGATTTTGTGTCATTTTGTGTCATTGGTTGAACATTTAGGTCATTTTCGTCCTCCCTAGGCTTATTCTAATCCAATTAGGGTTTTTAACCAATCTTGTGCATCCAATATGTGATTTTGTGTCATTGGTTGAACATTTAGGTCATTTTCGTCCTCCCTAGGCTTATTCTAATCCAATGAGGGTTTTTAACCAATCTTGTGCATCCAATATGTGATTTTGTGTCATTGGTTGAACATTTAGGTCATTTTCGTCCTCCCTAGGCTTATTCTAATCCAATTAGGGTTTTTAACCAATCTTGTGCATCCAATATGTGATTTTGTGTCATTGGTTGAACATTTAGGTCATTTTCGTCCTCCCTAGGCTTATTCTAATCCAATTAGGGTTTTTAACCAATCTCGTGCATCCAATATGTGATTTTCTGTCATTGGTTGAACATTTAGGTCATTTTCGTCCTCCCTAGGCTTATTCTAATCCAATTAGGGTTTTTAACCAATCTTGTGCATCCAATATGTGATTTTGTGTCATTGGTTGAACATTTAGGTCATTTTCGTCCTCCCTAGGCTTATTCTAATCCAATTAGGGTTTTTAACCAATCTTGTGCATCCATTATGTGATATTGTGTCATTGGTTGAACATTTAGGTCATTTTCGTCCTCCCTAGGCTTATTCTAATCCAATTAGGGTTTTTAACCAATCTTGTGCATCCAATATGTGATTTTGTGTCATTGGTTGAACATTTAGGTCATTTTCGTCCTCCTTCGACTTATTCTAATCCAATTAGGGTTTTTAACCAATCTTGTGCATCCAATATGTGATTTTGTGTCATTGGTTGAACATTTAGGTCATTTTCGTCATCCTTCGACTTATTCTAATCCAATTAGGGTTTTTAACCAATCTTGTGCATCCAATTAGTTATTTTGTGTCATTGGTTGAACATTTAGGTCATTTTCGTCCTCCCAAGGCTTATTCTAATCCAATTAGGGTTTTTAACTAATCTTGTGCATCCAATATGTGATTTTGTGTCATTGGTTGAACATTTAGGTCATTTTCGTCCTCCCTAGGCTTATTGTAATCCAATTAGGGTTTTTAACAAATCTTGTGCATCCAATAAGTGATTTTGTGTCATTGGTTGAACATTTCGGTCATTTTCGTCCTCTCTAGGCTTATTCTAATCCAATTAGGGTTTTTAACCAATCTTGTGCATCCAATTAGTGATTTTGTGTCATTGGTTGAACATTTAGGTCATTTTCGTCGTCCCAAGGCTTATTCTAATCCAATTAGGGTTTTTAACCAATCTTGTGCATCCAATATGTGATTTTGTGTCATTGGTTGAACATTTAGGTCATTTTCGTCCTCCCTAGGCTTATTCTAATCCAATTAGGGTTTTTAACCAATCATGTGCATCCAATATGTGATTTTGTCTCATTGGTTGACCATTTAGGTCATTTTCGCATACCAAAGGCTTATTCTCAACCAATTAGGGTTTTTAACCAATCTTGTGCATCCAATATTTCATTTTGTGTCATTGGTTGAACATTTAGGTCATTTTCATCCTCCCTAGTCTTATTCTAATCCAATTAGGGTTTTTAACCAATCTTGTGCATCCAATATGTGATTTTGTGTCATTGGTTGAACATTTAGGTCATTTTCGTCTTCCAAAGGCTTATTCTAATCCAATTAGGGTTCTTAACCAATCTTGTGCATCCAATATGTGATTTTGTGTGATTTGTTGAACATTTAGGTCATTTTCGTCCTCCGTACGATTATTCTAATCCAATTAGGGTTTTTAACCAATCTAGTGCATCCAATATGTGATTTTGTGTCATTTGTTGAACATTTAGGTCATTTTTATCCTCCCTAGGATTATTCTAATCCAATTAGGGTTTTTAACCAATCTTGTGCATCACATTTGTAATTTTGTGTCATTGGTTGAACATTTAGGTCATTTTTGTCATCCACTGACTTATTCTAACCCACGTAGGGTTTTTAACCAATCTTGTGCATCCAATTAGTGATTTTGTGTCATTGATTGAACATTTAGGTCATTTTCGTCCTCCCAAGGCTTATTCTAATCCAATTAGGGTTTTTAACTAATCTTGTGCATCCAATATGTGATTTTGTATCATTGATTGAACATTTAGGTCATTTTTGTCATCCTTGGACTTATTCTAATCCAATTAGGGTTTTTAACCAATCTTGTGCATACAATTAGTTATTTTGTGTCGTTGGTTGAACATTTAGGTCATTTTCGTCCTCCGTACGATTATTCTAATCCAATTAGGGTTTTTAACCAATCCTGTGCATCCAATATGTGATTTTGTGTCATTTGTTGAACATTTAGGTCATTTTTGTCCTCCCAAGGCTTATTCTAATCCAATTAGGGTTTTTAACCAATCTTGTGCATCCAATATGTGATTTTGTGTCATTGGTTGAACATTTAGGTCATTTTCGTCCTCCGTAGGCTTATTCTAATCCAATTAGGGTTTTTAACCAATCCTGTGCATCCAATATGTGATTTTGTGTCATTTGTTGAACATTTAGGTCATTTTTGTCCTCCCTAGGATTATTCTAATCCAATTAGAGTTATTAACCATTCTTGTGCATCCAATTAGTGATTTTGTGTCATTGGTTGAACATTTAGGTCATTTTCGTCCTCCCAAGGCTTATTCTAATCCAATTAGGGTTTTTAACCAATCTTGTGCATCCAATATGTGATTTTGTGTCATTGGTTGAACATTTAGGTCATTTTCGTCTTCCAAAGGCTTATTCTAATCCAATTAGGGTTTTTAACCAATCTTGTGCATCCAATATGTGATTTTGTGTGATTTGTTGAACATTTAGGTCATTTTCGTCCTCCGTACGATTATTCTAATCCAATAAGGGTTTTTAACAAATCTTGTGCATCCAATAAGTGATTTTGTGTCATTGGTTGAACATTTCGGTCATTTTCGTCCTCCCTAGGCTTATTCTAATCCAATTAAGGTTTTTAACCAATCTTGTGCATCCAATTAGTTATTTTGTGTCATTGGTTGAACATTTAGGTCATTTTCGTCCTCCCAAGGCTTATTCTAATCCAATTAGGGTTTTTAACTAATCTTGTGCATCCAATATGTGATTTTGTATCATTGGTTGAACATTTAGGTCATTTTCGTCCTCCCTAGGCTTATTCTAATCCAATTAGGGTTTTTAACCAATCTTGTGCATCCAATATGTGATTTTGTATCATTGGCTGAACATTTAGCTCATTTTCGTCCTCCCTAGGCTTATTCTAATCCAATTAGGGTTTTTAACCAATCTTGTGCATCCAATTAGTGATTTTGTGTCATTGGTTGAACATTTAGTTCATTTTCGTCTTCCAAAGGCTTATTCTAATCCAATTAGGGTTTTTAACCAATCTTGTGCATGCAATATGCGATTTTGTGTCATTTGTTGAACATTTAGGTCATTTTCGTCCTCCCTACGATTATTCTAATCCAATTAGGGTTTTTAACCAATCTAGTGCATCCAATATGTGATTTTGTGTCATTTGTTGAACATTTAGGTCATTTTCGTCCTCCCTAGGATTATTCTAATCCAATTAGGGTTTTTAACCAATCTTGTGCATCACATTTGTAATTTTGTGTCATTGGTTGAACATTTAGGTCATTTTTGTCATCCACTGACTTATTCTAACCCACGTAGGGTTTTTAACCAATCTTGTGCATCCAATTAGTGATTTTGTGTCATTGGTTGAACATTTAGGTCATTTTCGTCCTCCCTAGGCTTATTCTAATCCAATTAGGGTTTTTCACCAATCCTGTGCATCCAATATGTGATTTTGTGTCATTTGTTGAACATTTAGGTCATTTTTGTCCTCCCTAGGATTATTCTAATCCAATTAGGGTTTTTAACCAATCTTGTGCATCCAATTAGTGATTTTGTGTCATTGGTTGAACATTTAGATCATTTTCGTCCTCCCAAGTTTTTTTTTAATCCAATTAGGGATTTTAACCAATCTTGTGCATCCAATTTGTAATTTTGTGTCATTGGTTGAACATTTAGGTCATTATTGTCATCCACTGAGTTATTCTAACCCAATTAGGGTTTTTAACCAATCTTGTGCATCCAATTAGTGATTTTGTGTCATTGGTTGAACATTTAGTTCATTTTCGTCTTCCAAAGGCTTATTCTAATCCAATTAGGGTTTTTAACCAATCTTGTGCATGCAATATGCGATTTTGTGTCATTTGTTGAACATTTAGGTCATTTTCGTCCTCCCTACGATTATTCTAATCCAATTAGGGTTTTTAACCAATCTAGTGCATCCAATATGTGATTTTGTGTCATTTGTTGAACATTTAGGTCATTTTCGTCCTCCCTAGGATTATTCTAATCCAATTAGGGTTTTTAACCAATCTTGTGCATCACATTTGTAATTTTGTGTCATTGGTTGAACATTTAGGTCATTTTTGTCATCCACTGACTTATTCTAACCCACGTAGGGTTTTTAACCAATCTTGTGCATCCAATTAGAGATTTTGTGTCATTGGTTGAACATTTAGGTCATTTTCGTTCTCCCAAGGCTTATTCTAATCCAATTAGGGTTTTTAACTAATCTTGTGCATCCAATATGTGATTTTGTATCATTGGCTGAACATTTAGCTCATTTTCGTCCTCCCTAGGCTTATTCTAATCCAATTAGGGTTTTTAACCAATCTTGTGCATCCAATATGTGATTTTGTGTCATTGGTTGAACATTTAGGTCATTTTCGTCTTCCAAAGGCTTATTCTAATCCAATTAGGGTTTTTAACCAATCTTGTGCATGCAATATGTGATTTTGTGTCATTGGTTGAACATTTAGGTCATTTTCGTCTTCCAAAGGCTTATTCTAATCCAATTAGGGTTTTTAACCAATCTTGTGCATGCAATGTGTGATTTTGTGTCATTTGTTGAACATTTAGGTCATTTTCGTCCTCCCTACGATTATTCTAATCCAATTAGGGTTTTTAACCAATCTAGTGCATCCAATATGTGATTTTGTGTCATTTGTTGAACATTTAGGTCATTTTCGTCCTCCCTAGGATTATTCTAATCCAATTAGGGTTTTTAACCAATCTTGTGCATCATATTTGTAATTTTGTGTCATTGGTTGAACATTTAGGTCATTTTTGTTATCCACTGACTTATTCTAACCCACGTAGGGTTTTTAACCAATCTTGTGCATCCAATTAGTGATTTTGTGTCATTGGTTGAACATTTAGGTCATTTTCATCCTCCCAAGGCTTATTCTAATCCAATTAGGGTTTTTAACTAATCTTGTGCATCCAATATGTGATTTTGAATCATTGGTTGAACATTTAGGTCATTTTCGTCCTCCCTAGGCTTATTCTAATCCAATTAGGGTTTTTAACCAATCTTGTGCATCCAATATGTGATTTTGTGTCATTGGTTGAACATTTAGGTCATTTTCGTCCTCCCTAGGCTTATTCTAATCCAATTAGGGTTTTTAACCAATCTTTTGCAACCAATATGTGATTTTGTGTCATTTTGTGTCATTGGTTGAACATTTAGGTCATTTTCGTCCTCCCTAGGCTTATTCTAATCCAATTAGGGTTTTTAACCAATCTTGTGCATCCAATATGTGATTTTGTGTCATTGGTTGAACATTTAGGTCATTTTCGTCCTCCCTAGGCTTATTCTAATCCAATGAGGGTTTTTAACCAATCTTGTGCATCCAATATGTGATTTTGTGTCATTGGTTGAACATTTAGGTCATTTTCGTCCTCCCTAGGCTTATTCTAATCCAATTAGGGTTTTTAACCAATCTTGTGCATCCAATATGTGATTTTGTGTCATTGGTTGAACATTTAGGTCATTTTCGTCCTCCCTAGGCTTATTCTAATCCAATTAGGGTTTTTAACCAATCTTGAGCATCCAATATGTGATTTTGTGTAATTTTGTGTCATTGGTTGAACATTTAGGTCATTTTCGTCCTCCCTAGGCTTATTCTAATCCAATTAGGGTTTTTAACCAATCTTGTGCATCCAATATGTGATTTTGTGTCATTTTGTGTCATTGGTTGAACTTTTAGGTCATTTTCATCCTCCCTAGGCTTATTCTAATCCAATTAGGGGTTTTAACCAATCTTGTGCATCCAATATGTCATTTTGTGTCATTGGTTGAACATTTAGGTTATTTTCGCCCTCCCTAAGCTAATTCTAATCCAATTAGGGTTTTTAACCAATCTTGTGCATCCAATATGTGATTTTGTGTCATTGGTTGAACATTTAGGTCATTTTCGTCCTCCCTAGGCTTATTCTAATCCAATTAGGGTTTTTAACCAATCTTGTGCATATAATAAGTGATTTTGTGTTATTGGTAATCCAATTAGGTCATTTTCGTCCTCGCTAGGATTATTCTAATCCAATTAGGGTTTTTAACCAATCTTGTGCATCCAATATGTGATTTTGTGTCATTGGTTGAACATTTAGGTCATTTTCGTCCTCCCTAGGCTTATTCTAATCCAATTAGGGTTTTTAACCAATCTTGTGCAACCAATATGTGATTTTGTGTAATTTTGTGTCATTGGTTGAACATTTAGGTCATTTTCGTCCTCCCTAGGGTTATTCTAATCCAATTAGGGTTTTTAACCAATCTTGTGCATCCAATATGTGATTTTGTGTCATTGGTTGAACATTTAGGTCATTTTCGTCCTCCCTAGGCTTATTCTAATCCAATTAGGGTTTTTAACCAATCTTGTGCATCCAATATGTGATTTTGTGTCATTGGTTGAACACTTAGGTCATTTTCGTCCTCCCTAGGCTTATTCTAATCCAATTAGGGTTTTAAACCAATCTTGTGCATCCAATATGTGATTTTGTTTCATTTTGTGTCGTTGGTTGAACATATAGATCATTTTCGTCCTCCATAGGCTTATTCTAATCCAATTAGGGTTTTTAACCAATCTTGTGCATCCAATATGTGATTTTCTGTCATTTTGTGTCATTGGTTGAACATTTAGGTCATTTTCGTCCTCCCTAGGCTTATTCTAATCCAATTAGGGTTTTTAACCAATCTTGTGCATCCAATATGTGATTTTGTGTCATTGGTTGAACATTTAGGTCATTTTCGTCCTCCCTAGGCTTATTCTAATCCAATTAGGGTTTTTAACCAATCTTGTGCATCCAGTATGTGATTTTGTGTCATTTTGTGTCGTTGGTTGAACATATAGATCATTTTCGTCCTCCATAGCCTTATTCTAATCCAATTAGGGTTTTTAACCAATCTTGTGCATCCAATATGTGATTTTGTGTCATTGGTTGAACATTTAGGTCATTTTCGTCCTCCCTAGGCTTATTCTAATCCAATTAGGGTTTTTAACCAATCCTGTGCATCCAATATGTGATTTTGTGTCATTGGTTGAACATTTAGGTCATTTTCGTCCTCCCTAGGCTTATTCTAATCCAATTAGGGTTTTTAACCAATCCTGTGCATCCAATATGTGATTTTGTGTCATTTGTTGAACATTTAGGTCATTTTTGTCCTCCCTAGGATTATTCTAATCCAATTAGAGTTATTAACCAATCTTGTGCATCCAATTAGTGATTTTGTGTCATTGGTTGAACATTTAGGTCATTTTCGTCTTCCAAAGGCTTATTCTAATCCAATTAGGGTTTTTAACCAATCTTGTGCATCCAATTAGTTATTTTGTGTCATTGGTTGAACATTTAGGTCATCTTCGTCCTCCCTAGGCTTATTCTAATCCAATTAGGGTTTTTAACCAATCTTGTGCATCCAATATGTGATTTTGTGTCATTGGTTGAACATTTAGGTCATTTTCGTCTTCCAAAGGCTTATTCTAATCCAATTAGGGTTTTTAACCAATCTTGTGCATGCAATATGTGATTTTGTGTCATTTGTTGAACATTTAGGTCATTTTCGTCCTCCCTACGATTATTCTAATCCAATTAGGGTTTTTAACCAATCTAGTGCATCCAATATGTGATTTTGTGTCATTTGTTGAACATTTAGGTCATTTTCGTCCTCCCTAGGCTTATTCTAATCCAATTAGGGTTTTTAACCAATCTTGTGCATCACATTTGTAATTTTGTGTCATTGGTTGAACATTTAGGTCATTTTTGTCATCCACTGACTTATTCTAACCCACGTAGGGTTTTTAACCAATCTTGTGCATCCAATTAGTGATTTTGTGTCATTGGTTGAACATTTAGGTCATTTTCGTCCTCCCAAGGCTTATTCTAATCCAATTAGGGTTTTTAACCAATCTTGTGCATCCAATATGTGATTTTGTGTCATTGGTTGAACATTTAGGTCATTTTCGTCTTCCAAAGGCTTATTCTAATCCAATTAGGGTTTTTAACCAATCTTGTGCATGCAATATGTGATTTTGTGTCTTTTGTTGAACATTTAGGTCATTTCCGTTCTCCCTACGATTATTCTAATCCAATTAGGGTTTTTAACCAATCTAGTGCATCCAATATGTGATTTTGTGTCATTTGTTGAACATTTAGGTCATTTTCGTCCTCCCTAGGATTATTCTAATCCAATTAGGGTTTTTAACCAATCTTGTGCATCACATTTGTAATTTTGTGTCATTGGTTGAACATTTAGGTCATTTTTGTTATCCACTGACTTATTCTAACCCACGTAGGGTTTTTAACCAATCTTGTGCATCCAATTAGTGATTTTGTGTCCTTGGTTGAACATTTAGGTCATTTTCATCCTCCCAAGGCTTATTCTAATCCAATTAGGGTTTTTAACTAATCTTGTGCATCCAATATGTGATTTTGTATCATTGGTTGAACATTTAGGTCATTTTCGTCCTCCCTAGGCTTATTCTAATCCAATTAGGGTTTTTAACCAATCTTGTGCATCCAATATGTGATTTTGTGTCATTGGTTGAACATTTAGGACATTTTCGTCTTCCAAAGGCTTATTCTAATCCAATTAGGGTTTTTAACCAATCTTGTGCATGCAATATGTGATTTTGTGTCATTTGTTGAACATTTAGGTCATTTTCGTCCTCCCTACGATTATTCTAATCCAATTAGGGTTTTTAACCAATCTAGTGCATCCAATATGTGATTTTGTGTCATTTGTTGAACTTTTAGGTCATTTTCGTCCTCCCTAGGATTATTCTAATCCAATTAGGGTTTTTAACCAATCTTGTGCATCACATTTGTAATTTTGTGTCATTGGTTGAACATTTAGGTCATTTTTGTCATCCACTGACTTATTCTAACCCACGTAGGGTTTTTAACCAATCTTGTGCATCCAATTAGTGATTTTGTGTCATTGGTTGAACATTTAGGTCATTTTCTTCCTCCCAAGGCTTATTCTAATCCAATTAGGGTTTTTAACTAATCTTGTGCATCCAATATGTGATTTTGTATCATTGGTTGAACATTTAGGTCATTTTCGT
>JBBPBQ010000008.1:26625383-26647517 GCA_037974755.1 Cicer yamashitae | reverse complement strand
ATTTAGGTCATTTTCGTCTTCCAAAGGCTTATTCTAATCCAATTAGGGTTTTTAACCAATCTTGTGCATGCAATGTGTGATTTTGTGTCATTTGTTGAACATTTAGGTCATTTTCGTCCTCCCTACGATTATTCTAATCCAATTAGGGTTTTTAACCAATCTAGTGCATCCAATATGTGATTTTGTGTCATTTGTTGAACATTTAGGTCATTTTCGTCCTCCCTAGGATTATTCTAATCCAATTAGGGTTTTTAACCAATCTTGTGCATCACATTTGTAATTTTGTGTCATTGGTTGAACATTTAGGTTATTTTTGTCATCCACTGACTTATTCTAACCCACGTAGGGTTTTTAACCAATCTTGTGCATCCAATTAGTGATTTTGTGTCATTGGTTGAACATTTAGGTCATTTTCGTCCTCCCAAGGCTTATTCTAATCCAATTAGGGTTTTTAACCAATCTTGTGCATCCAATATGTGATTTTGTGTCATTGGTTGAACATTTAGGTCATTTTCGTCTTCCAAAGGCTTATTCTAATCCAATTAGGGTTTTTAACCAATCTTGTGCATCCAATATGTGATTTTGTGTGATTTGTTGAACATTTAGGTCATTTTCGTCCTCCGTACGATTATTCTAATCCAATAAGGGTTTTTAACAAATCTTGTGCATCCAATAAGTGATTTTGTGTCATTGGTTGAACATTTCGGTCATTTTCGTCCTCCCTAGGCTTATTCTAATCCAATTAAGGTTTTTAACCAATCTTGTGCATCCAATTAGTTATTTTGTGTCATTGGTTGAACATTTAGGTTATTTTCGTCCTCCCAACGCTTATTCTAATCCAATTAGGTTTTTAACTAATCTTGTGCATCCAATATGTGATTTTGTGTCATTGGTTGAACATTTAGGTCATTTTCGTCCTCCCTAGGCTTATTCTAATCCAATTAGGGTTTTTAACCAATCTTGTGCATCCAATTAGTGATTTTGTGTCATTGGTTGAACATTTAGGTCATTTTCATCCTCCCTAGTCTTATTCTAATCCAATTAGGGTTTTTAACCAATCTTGTGCATCCAAGATGTGATTTTGTGTCATTTGTTGAACATTTAGGTCATTTTCGTCCTCCCTAGGATTATTCTAATCCAATTTGGCTTTTTAACCAATCTTGTGCATCGAATTAGTGATTTTGTGTCATTGGTTGAACATTTAGGTCATTTTCGTCCTCCCAAGTTTTTTTTAATCCAATTAAGGTTTTTAACTAATCTTGTGCATCCAATATGTGATTTTGTGTCATTGGTTGATCATTTAGGTCATTTTCGTCTTCCAAAGGCTTATTCTAATCCAATTAGGGTTTTTAACCAATCTTGTGCATCCAATATGTGATTTTGTGTCATTGGTTGAACATTTAGGTCATTTTCGTCTTCCAAAGGCTTATTCTAATCCAATTAGGGTTTTTAACCAATCTTGTGCATGCAATATGTGATTTTGTGTCATTGGTTGAACATTTAGGTCATTTTCGTCTTCCAAAGGCTTATTCTAATCCAATTAGGGTTTTTAACCAATCTTGTGCATCACATTTGTAATTTTGTGTCATTGGTTGAACATTTAGGTCATTTTTGTCATCCACTGACTTATTCTAACCCACGTAGGGTTTTTAACCAATCTTGTGCATCCAATTAGAGATTTTGTGTCATTGGTTGAACATTTAGGTCATTTTCGTCCTCCCAAGGCTTATTCTAATCCAATTAGGGTTTTTAACCAATCTTGTGCATCCAATATGTGATTTTGTGTCATTGGTTGAACATTTAGGTCATTTTCGTCCTCCATAGGCTTATTCTAATCCAATTAGGGTTTTTAACCAATCTTGTGCATCCAATATGTGTTTTTGTGTCATTGGTTGAACATTTAGGTCATTTTCGTCCTCCATAGGCTTATTCTAATCCAATTAGGGTTTTTAACCAATCTTGTGCATCCAATATGTGATTTTGTGTCATTGGTTGAACATTTAGGTCATTTTCGTCCTCCCAAGGCTTATTCTAATCCAATTAGGGTTTTTAACCAATCTTGTGCATCCAATATGTGATTTTGTGTCATTGGTTGAACATTTAGGTCATTTTCGTCTTCCAAAGGCTTATTCTAATCCAATTAGGGTTCTTAACCAATCTAGTGCATCCAATATGTGATTTTGTGTGATTTGTTGAACATTTAGGTCACTTTCGTCCTCCGTACGATTATTCTAATCCAATTAGGGTTTTTAACCAATCTGGTGCATCCAATTTGTAATTTTGTGTCATTGGTTGAACATTTAGGTCATTTTTGTCATTCTTGGACTTATTCTAACCCACGTAGGGTTTTTAACCAATCTTGTGCATCCAATTAGTGATTTTGTGTCATTGGTTGATCATTTAGGTCATTTTCGTCCTCCCAAGGCTTATTCTAATCCAATTAGGGTTTTTAACTAATCTTGTGCAACCAATATGTGATTTTGTATCATTGGTTGAACATTTAGGTCATTTTCGTACTCCCTAGACTTATTGTAATCCAATTAGGGTTTTTCACAAATCTTATGCATCCAATAAGTGATTTTGTGTCATTGGTTGAACATTTCGGTCATTTTTGTCCTCCCTGGGCTTATTCTAATCCAATTAGGGTTTTTAACCAATCTTGTGCATCCAATTAGTTATTTTGTGTCATTGGTTGAACATTTAGGTCATTTTCGTCCTCCCAAGGCTTATTCTAATCCAATTAGGGTTTTTAACTAATCTTGTGCATCCAATATGTGATTTTGTGTCATTGGTTGAACATTTAGGTCATTTTCATCCTCCCTAGTCTTATTCTAATCCAATTAGGGTTTTTAACCAATCTTGTGCATCCAATATGTGATTTTGTGTCATTTGTTGAACATTTAGGTCATTTTTGTCCTCCCTAGGATTATTCTAATCCAATTAGAGTTATTAACCAATCTTGTGCATCCAATTAGTGATTTTGTGTCATTGGTTGAACATTTAGGTCATTTTCGTCTTCCAAAGGCTTATTCTAATCCAATTAGGGTTTTTAACCAATCTTGTGCATCCAATTAGTTATTTTGTGTCATTGGTTGAACATTTAGGTCATCTTCGTCCTCCCTAGGCTTATTCTAATCCAATTAGGGTTTTTAACCAATCTTGTGCATCCAATATGTGATTTTGTGTCATTGGTTGAACATTTAGGTCATTTTCGTCTTCCAAAGGCTTATTCTAATCCAATTAGGGTTTTTAACCAATCTTGTGCATGCAATATGTGATTTTGTGTCATTTGTTGAACATTTAGGTCATTTTCGTCCTCCCTACGATTATTCTAATCCAATTAGGGTTTTTAACCAATCTAGTGCATCCAATATGTGATTTTGTGTCATTTGTTGAACATTTAGGTCATTTTCGTCCTCCCTAGGATTATTCTAATCCAATTAGGGTTTTTAACCAATCTTGTGCATCACATTTGTAATTTTGTGTCATTGGTTGAACATTTAGGTCATTTTTGTCATCCACTGACTTATTCTAACCCACGTAGGGTTTTTAACCAATCTTGTGCATCCAATTAGTGATTTTGTGTCATTGGTTGAACATTTAGGTCATTTTCGTCCTCCCTAGGCTTATTCTAATCCAATTAGGGTTTTTCACCAATCCTGTGCATCCAATATGTGATTTTGTGTCATTTGTTGAACATTTAGGTCATTTTTGTCCTCCCTAGGATTATTCTAATCCAATTAGGGTTTTTAACCAATCTTGTGCATCCAATTAGTGATTTTGTGTCATTGGTTGAACATTTAGATCATTTTCGTCCTCCCAAGTTTTTTTTTAATCCAATTAGGGATTTTAACCAATCTTGTGCATCCAATTTGTAATTTTGTGTCATTGGTTGAACATTTAGGTCATTATTGTCATCCACTGAGTTATTCTAACCCAATTAGGGTTTTTAACCAATCTTGTGCATCCAATTAGTGATTTTGTGTCATTGGTTGAACATTTAGTTCATTTTCGTCTTCCAAAGGCTTATTCTAATCCAATTAGGGTTTTTAACCAATCTTGTGCATGCAATATGCGATTTTGTGTCATTTGTTGAACATTTAGGTCATTTTCGTCCTCCCTACGATTATTCTAATCCAATTAGGGTTTTTAACCAATCTAGTGCATCCAATATGTGATTTTGTGTCATTTGTTGAACATTTAGGTCATTTTCGTCCTCCCTAGGATTATTCTAATCCAATTAGGGTTTTTAACCAATCTTGTGCATCACATTTGTAATTTTGTGTCATTGGTTGAACATTTAGGTCATTTTTGTCATCCACTGACTTATTCTAACCCACGTAGGGTTTTTAACCAATCTTGTGCATCCAATTAGTGATTTTGTGTCATTGGTTGAACATTTAGGTCATTTTCGTCCTCCCAAGGCTTATTCTAATCCAATTAGGGTTTTTAACCAATCTTGTGCATCCAATATGTGATTTTGTGTCATTGGTTGAACATTTAGGTCATTTTCGTCTTCCAAAGGCTTATTCTAATCCAATTAGGGTTTTTAACCAATCTTGTGCATGCAATATGTGATTTTGTGTCTTTTGTTGAACATTTAGGTCATTTCCGTCCTCCCTACGATTATTCTAATCCAATTAGGGTTTTTAACCAATCTAGTGCATCCAATATGTGATTTTGTGTCATTTGTTGAACATTTAGGTCATTTTCGTCCTCCCTAGGATTATTCTAATCCAATTAGGGTTTTTAACCAATCTTGTGCATCACATTTGTAATTTTGTGTCATTGGTTGAACATTTAGGTCATTTTTGTTATCCACTGACTTATTCTAACCCACGTAGGGTTTTTAACCAATCTTGTGCATCCAATTAGTGATTTTGTGTCATTGGTTGAACATTTAGGTCATTTTCATCCTCCCAAGGCTTATTCTAATCCAATTAGGGTTTTTAACTAATCTTGTGCATCCAATATGTGATTTTGAATCATTGGTTGAACATTTAGGTCATTTTCGTCCTCCCTAGGCTTATTCTAATCCAATTAGGGTTTTTAACCAATCTTGTGCATCCAATATGTGATTTTGTGTCATTGGTTGAACATTTAGGACATTTTCGTCTTCCAAAGGCTTATTCTAATCCAATTAGGGTTTTTAACCAATCTTGTGCATGCAATATGTGATTTTGTGTCATTTGTTGAACATTTAGGTCATTTTCGTCCTCCTTACGATTATTCTAATCCAATTAGGGTTTTTAACCAATCTAGTGCATCCAATATGTGATTTTGTGTCATTTGTTGAACATTTAGGTCATTTTCGTCCTCCCTAGGATTATTCTAATCCAATTAGGGTTTTTAACCAATCTTGTGCATCACATTTGTAATTTTGTGTCATTGGTTGAACATTTAGGTCATTTTTGTCATCCACTGACTTATTCTAACCCACGTAGGGTTTTTAACCAATCTTGTGCATCCAATTAGTGATTTTGTGTCATTGGTTGAACATTTAGGTCATTTTCGTCCTCCCTAGGCTTATTCTAATCCAATTAGGGTTTTTCACCAATCCTGTGCATCCAATATGTGATTTTGTGTCATTTGTTGAACATTTAGGTCATTTTTGTCCTCCCTAGGATTATTGTAATCCAATTAGGGTTTTTAACCAATCTTGTGCATCCAATTAGTGATTTTGTGTCATTGGTTGAACATTTAGATCATTTTCGTCCTCCCAAGTTTTTTTTTAATCCAATTAGGGATTTTAACCAATCTTGTGCATCCAATTTGTAATTTTGTGTCATTGGTTGAACGTTTAGGTCATTATTGTCATCCACTGAGTTATTCTAACCCAATTAGGGTTTTTAACCAATCTTGTGCATCCAATTAGTGATTTTGTGTCATTGGTTGAACATTTAGTTCATTTTCGTCTTCCAAAGGCTTATTCTAATCCAATTAGGGTTTTTAACCAATCTTGTGCATGCAATATGCGATTTTGTGTCATTTGTTGAACATTTAGGTCATTTTCGTCCTCCCTACGATTATTCTAATCCAATTAGGGTTTTTAACCAATCTAGTGCATCCAATATGTGATTTTGTGTCATTTGTTGAACATTTAGGTCATTTTCGTCCTCCCTAGGATTATTCTAATCCAATTAGGGTTTTTAACCAATCTTGTGCATCACATTTGTAATTTTGTGTCATTGGTTGAACATTTAGGTCATTTTTGTCATCCACTGACTTATTCTAACCCACGTAGGGTTTTTAACCATTCTTGTGCATCCAATTAGAGATTTTGTGTCATTGGTTGAACATTTAGGTCATTTTCGTCCTCCCAAGGCTTATTCTAATCCAATTAGGGTTTTTAACTAATCTTGTGCATCCAATATGTGATTTTGTATCATTGGCTGAACATTTAGCTCATTTTCGTCCTCCCTAGGCTTATTCTAATCCAATTAGGGTTTTTAACCAATCTTGTGCATCCAATATGTGATTTTGTGTCATTGGTTGAACATTTAGGTCATTTTCGTCTTCCAAAGGCTTATTCTAATCCAATTAGGGTTTTTAACCAATCTTGTGCATGCAATATGTGATTTTGTGTCATTGGTTGAACATTTAGGTCATTTTCGTCTTCCAAAGGCTTATTCTAATCCAATTAGGGTTTTTAACCAATCTTGTGCATCACATTTGTAATTTTGTGTCATTGGTTGAACATTTAGGTCATTTTTGTCATCCACTGACTTATTCTAACCCACGTAGGGTTTTTAACCAATCTTGTGCATCCAATTAGAGATTTTGTGTCATTGGTTGAACATTTAGGTCATTTTCGTCCTCCCAAGGCTTATTCTAATCCAATTAGGGTTTTTAACCAATCTTGTGCATCCAATATGTGATTTTGTGTCATTGGTTGAACATTTAGGTCATTTTCGTCCTCCCAAGGCTTATTCTAATCCAATTAGGGTTTTTAACCAATCTTGTGCATCCAATATGTGATTTTATGTCATTGGTTGAACATTTAGTTCATTTTCGTCCTCCCTAAGCTTATTCTAATCCAATTAGGGTTTTTAACCAATCTTGTGCATCCAATATGTGATTTTGTGTCATTTTGTGTCATTGGTTGAACATTTAGGTCATTTTCGTCCTCCCTAGGCTTATTCTAATCCAATTAGGGTTTTAACCAATCTTGTGCATCCAATATGTGATTTTGTGTCATTGGTTGAACATTTAGGTCATTTTCGTCCTCCCTAGGCTTATTCTAATCCAATTAGGGTTTTTAACCAATCTTGTGCATCCAATATGTGATTTTGTGTCATTGGTTGAACATTTAGGTCATTTTCGTCCTCCCTAGGCTTATTCTAATCCAATTAGGGATTTTAACCAATCTTTTGCATCCAATATGTGATTTTGTGTCATTTTGTGTCATTGGTTGACCATTTAGGTCATTTTCGTCCTCCCTAGACTTATTCTAATCCAATTAGGGTTTTTAACCAATCTTGTGCATCCAATATGTGATTTTGTGTCATTGGTTGAACATTTAGGTCATTTTCGTCCTCCCTAGGCTTATTCTAATCCAATTAAGGTTTTTAACCAATCTTGTGCTTCCAATATGTGATTTTGTGTGATTTTGTGCCATTGGTTGAACATTTAGGTAATTTTCGTCCTCCCTAGGCTTATTCTAATCCAATTAAGGTTATTAACCAATCTTGTGCATCCAATGTGTGATTTTGTGTCATTTTGTGTCATTGGTTGAACATTTAGGTCATTTTCGTCCTCCCTATGCTCTTTTTAATCCAATTAGGGTTTTTAACCAATCTTGTGCATCCAATATGTAATTTTGTGTCATTGGTTGAACATTTAGGTCATTTTCGTCCTCCCTAGGCTTATTCTAATCCTATTAGGGTTTTTGACCAATCTTTTGCATCCAATATGTGATTTTGTGTCATTTTGTGTCATTGGTTGAACATTTAGGTCATTATCGCCTTCCCTAGGCTTATTCTAATCCAGTTAGGGTTTTTAACCAATCTTGTGCATCCAATATGTGATTTTGTGTCATTTTGTGTCATTGGTTGAACATTTAGGTCATTTTCGTCCTCCCTAGGCTTATTCTAATCCAATTAAGGTTTTTAACCAATCTTGTGCATCCAATGTGTGATTTTGTGTCATTTTTTGTCATTGGTTAAACATTTAGGTCATTTTCGTCCTCCCTATGCACTTTTTAATCCAATTAGGATTTTTGACCAATCTTGTGCATCCAATATGTGATTTTGTGTCATTGGTTGAACATTTAGGTCATTTTCGTCCTCCCTAGGCTTATTCTAATCCAATTAGGGTTTTTAACCAATGTTGTGCATCCAATATGTGATTTTGTGTCATTTTGTGTCATTGGTTGAACATTTAGGTCATTTCGTCCTCCCTAGGCTTATTCTAATCCAATTAGGGTTTTTAACTAATCTTGTGCATCCAATATGTGATTTTTTGTCATTTTGTGTCATTGGTTGAACATTTAGGTCATTTTCGTCCTCCCTAGGCTTATTCTAATCCAATTAGGGTTTTTAACTAATCTTGTGCATCCAATATGTGATTTTGTGTCATTTTGTGTCATTGGTTGAACATTTAAGTCATTTTCGTCCTCCCTAGGCTTATTCTAATCCAATTAGGGTTTTTAACCAATCTTGTGCATCCAATATGTGATTTTGTGTCATTGGTTGAACATTTAGGTCATTTTCGTCCTCCCAAGGCTTATTCTAATCCAATTAGGGTTTTTAACCAATCTTGTGCATCCAATATGTGATTTTGTGTCATTGGTTGAACATTTAGGTCATTTTCGTCTTCCAAAGGCTTATTCTAATCCAATTAGGGTTCTTAACCAATCTAGTGCATCCAATATGTGATTTTGTGTGATTTGTTGAACATTTAGGTCACTTTCGTCCTCCGTACGATTATTCTAATCCAATTAGGGTTTTTAACCAATCTGGTGCATCCAATTTGTAATTTTGTGTCATTGGTTGAACATTTAGGTCATTTTTGTCATTCTTGGACTTATTCTAACCCACGTAGGGTTTTTAACCAATCTTGTGCATCCAATTAGTGATTTTGTGTCATTGGTTGATCATTTAGGTCATTTTCGTCCTCCCAAGGCTTATTCTAATCCAATTAGGGTTTTTAACTAATCTTGTGCAACCAATATGTGATTTTGTATCATTGGTTGAACATTTAGGTCATTTTCGTACTCCCTAGACTTATTGTAATCCAATTAGGGTTTTTCACAAATCTTATGCATCCAATAAGTGATTTTGTGTCATTGGTTGAACATTTCGGTCATTTTTGTCCTCCCTGGGCTTATTCTAATCCAATTAGGGTTTTTAACCAATCTTGTGCATCCAATTAGTTATTTTGTGTCATTGGTTGAACATTTAGGTCATTTTCGTCCTCCCAAGGCTTATTCTAATCCAATTAGGGTTTTTAACTAATCTTGTGCATCCAATATGTGATTTTGTATCATTGGTTGAACATTTAGGTCATTTTCGTCCTCCCTAGGCTTATTCTAATCCAATTAGGGTTTTTAACCAATCTTGTGCATCCAATATGTGATTTTGTGTCATTGGGTGAACATTTAGGTCATTTTCGTCTTCCAAAGGCTTATTCTAATCCAATTAGGGTTTTTAACCAATCTTGTGCATGCAATATGTGATTTTGTGTCATTTGTTGAACATTTAGGTCATTTTCGTCCTCCCTACGATTATTCTAATCCAATTAGGGTTTTTAACCAATCCAGTGCATCCAATATGTGATTTTGTGTCATTTGTTGAACATTTAGGTCATTTTCGTCCTCCCTAGGATTATTCTAATCCAATTAGGGTTTTTAACCAATCTTGTGCATCACATTTGTAATTTTGTGTCATTGGTTGAACATTTAGGTCATTTTTGTCATCCACTGACTTATTCTAACCCACGTAGGGTTTTTAACCAATCTTGTGCATCCAATTAGAGATTTTGTGTCATTGGTTGAACATTTAGGTCATTTTCGTCCTCCCAAGGCTTATTCTAATCCAATTAGGGTTTTTAACTAATCTTGTGCATCCAATATGTGATTTTGTATCATTGGCTGAACATTTAGCTCATTTTCGTCCTCCCTAGGCTTATTCTAATCCAATTAGGGTTTTTAACCAATCTTGTGCATCCAATATGTGATTTTGTGTCATTGGTTGAACATTTAGGTCATTTTCGTCTTCCAAAGGCTTATTCTAATCCAATTAGGGTTTTTAACCAATCTTGTGCATGCAATATGTGATTTTGTGTCATTGGTTGAACATTTAGGTCATTTTCGTCTTCCAAAGGCTTATTCTAATCCAATTAGGGTTTTTAACCAATCTTGTGCATGCAATGTGTGATTTTGTGTCATTTGTTGAACATTTAGGTCATTTTCGTCCTCCCTACGATTATTCTAATCCAATTAGGGTTTTTAACCAATCTAGTGCATCCAATATGTGATTTTGTGTCATTTGTTGAACATTTAGGTCATTTTCGTCCTCCCTAGGATTATTCTAATCCAATTAGGGGTTTTAACCAATCTTGTGCATCACATTTGTAATTTTGTGTCATTGGTTGAACATTTAGGTCATTTTTGTCATCCACTGACTTATTCTAACCCACGTAGGGTTTTTAACCAATCTTGTGCATCCAATTAGTGATTTTGTGTCATTGGTTGAACATTTAGGTCATTTTCGTCCTCCCTAGGCTTATTCTAATCCAATTAGGGTTATTAACTAATCTTGTGCATCCAATATGTGATTTTGTGTCATTGGTTGAACATTTAGGTCATTTTCCTCCTCCCTAGTCTTATTCTAATCCAATTAGGGTTTTTAACCAATCTAGTGCATCCAATATGTGATTTTGTGTCATTTGTTGAACATTTAGGTCATTTTCATCCTCCCTTGGATTATTCTAATCCAATTAGGGTTTTTAACCAATCCTGTGCATCCAATATGTGATTTTGTGTCATTTGTTGAACATTTAGGTCATTTTTGTCCTCCCAAGGCTTATTCTAATCCAATTAGGGTTTTTAACCAATCTTGTGCATCCAATATGTGATTTTGTGTCATTGGTTGAACATTTAGGTCATTTTCGTCCTCCGTAGGCTTATTCTAATCCAATTAGGGTTTTTAACCAATCCTGTTCATCCAATATGTGATTTTGTGTCATTTGTTGAACATTTATGACATTTTTGTCCTCCCTAGGATTATTCTAATCCAATTAGAGTTATTAACCAATCTTGTGCATCCAATTAGTGATTTTGTGTCATTGGTTGAACATTTAGGTCATTTTCGTCCTCCCAAGGCTTATTCTAATCCAATTAGGGTTTTTAACCAATCTTGTGCATCCAATATGTGATTTTGTGTCATTGGTTGAACATTTAGGTCATTTTTGTCATCCTTGGACTTATTCTAATCCAATTAGGGTTTTTAACCAATCTTGTGCATCCAATTAGTGATTTTGTGTCATTGGTTGAACATTTAGGTCATTTTCGTCCTCCGTAAGCTTATTCTAATCCAATTAGGGTTTTTAACCAATCCTGTGCATCCAATATGTGATTTTGTGTCATTTGTTGAACATTTAGGTCATTTTTGTCCTCCCTAGGATTATTCTAATCCAATTAGAGTTATTAACCAATCTTGTGCATCCAATTAGTGATTTTGTGTCATTGGTTGAACATTTAGGTCATTTTCGTCCTCCCAAGGCTTATTCTAATCCAATTAGGGTTTTTAACCAATCCTGTGCATCCAATATGTGATTTTGTGTCATTGGTTGAACATTTAGGACATTTTCGCATTCCAAAGGCTTAATCTCATCCAATTAGGGTTTTTAACCAATCTTGTGCATCCAATATTTCAATTTGTGTCATTGGTTGAACATTTAGGTCATTTTCATCCTCCCTAGTCTTATTCTAATCCAATTAGGGTTTTTAACCAATCTTGTGCATCCAATATGTGATTTTGTGTCATTGGTTGAACATTTAGGTCATTTTCGTCCTCCCAACGCTTATTCTAATCCAATTAGGGTTTTTAACCAATCTTGTGCATCCAATATGTGATTTTGTGTCATTGGTTGAACATTTAGGTCATTTTTGTCATCCTTGGACTTATTCTAATCCAATTAGGGTTTTTAACCAATCTTGTGCATCCAATTAGTGATTTTGTGTCATTGGTTGAACATTTAGGTCATTCTCCTCCTCCCAAGGCTTATTCTAATCCAATTAGGGTTTTTAACTAATCTTGTGCATCCAATATGTGATTTTGTGTCATTGGTTGAACATTTAGGTCATTTTCGTCCTCCCTAGGCTTATTCTAATCCAATTAGGGTTTTTAACCAATCCTGTGCATCCAATATGTGATTTTGTGTCATTTGTTGAACATTTAGGTCATTTTTGTCCTCCCTATGATTATTCTAATCCAATTAGAGTTATTAACCAATCTTGTGCATCCAATTAGTGATTTTGTGTCATTGGTTGAACATTTAGGTCATTTTCGTCTTCCAAAGGCTTATTCTAATCCAATTAGGGTTTTTAACCAATCTTGTGCATCCAATATGTGATTTTGTGTCATTGGTTGAACATTTAGGTCATTTTCGTCCTCCCTAGGCTTATTCTAATCCAATTAGGGTTTTTAACCAATCCTATGCATCCAATATGTGATTTTGTGTCATTTGTTGAACATTTAGGTCATTTTTGTCCTCCCTAGGATTATTCTAATCCAATTAGAGTTATTAACCAATCTTGTGCATCCAATTAGTGATTTTGTGTCATTGGTTGAACATTTAGGTCATTTTCGTCTTCCAAAGGCTTATTCTAATCCAATTAGGGTTTTTAACCAATCTTGTGCATCCAATATGTGATTTTGTGTCATTGGTTGAACATTTAGGTCATTTTCGTCCTCCCTAGGCTTATTCTAATCCAATTAGGGTTTTTAACCAATCTTGTGCATCCAATATGTGATTTTGTACCATTGGTTGAACATTTAGGTCATTTTCGTCCTCCCTAGCCTTATTCTAATCCAATTATGGTTTTTAACCAATCTTGTGCATCCAATATGTGATTTTGTGTCATTTTGGGTCATTGGTTTAACATATAGGTCATTTTCGTCCTACCTAGACTTATTCTAATCCAATTAGGGTTTTTAACCAATCTTGTGCTTCCAATATGTGATTTTGTGTCATTGGTTGAA
Source organism: Cicer yamashitae (assembly GCA_037974755.1). Classification (NCBI taxonomy): domain Eukaryota; kingdom Viridiplantae; phylum Streptophyta; class Magnoliopsida; order Fabales; family Fabaceae; genus Cicer; species Cicer yamashitae. The sequence continues at coordinate 26,634,312 of JBBPBQ010000008.1, read as the reverse complement.
CATTTAGGTCATTTTCGTCCTCCCTAGGCTTATTCTAATCCAATTAGGGTTTTTAACCAATCTTGTGCATCCAATATGTGATTTTGTGTCATTGGTTGAACATTTAGGTCATTTTCGTCCTCCCTAGGCTTATTCTAATCCAATTAGGGTTTTTAACCAATCTTGTGCATCCAATATGTGATTTTGTGTCATCAGTTGAACATTTTGGTCATTTTCGTCCTCCCTAGGCTTATTCTAATCCAATTAGGGTTTTTAACCAATCTTGTGCATCCAATATGTGATTTTGTGTCATTTTGTGTCATCGGTTGAACATTTAGGTCATTTTTCGTCCTCCCTAGGCTTATTCTAATCCAATTAGGGTTTTTAACCAATCTTGTGCATCTAATATGTGATTTTGTGTCATTTTGTGTCATCGGTTGAACATGTTGGTCATTTTCGTCCTCCCTAGGCTTATTCTAATCCAATTAGGGTTTTTAACCAATCTTGTGCATCCAATATGTGATTTTGTGTCATTGGTTGAACATTTAGGTCATTTTCGTCCTCCCTAGGCTTATTCTAATCCAATTAGGGTTTTTAACCAATCTTGTGCATCCAATATGTGATTTTGTGTCATTTTGTGTCATTGGTTGAACATTTAGGTCATTTTCGTCCTCCCTAGGCTTATTTTAATCCAATCAGGGTTTTTAACCAATCTTGTGCATCCAATATGTGATTTTGTGTCATTGGTTGAACATTTAGGTCATTTTCGTCCACCCTAGGGTTATTCTTATCCAATTAGGGTTTTTAACCAATCTTGTGCATCCAATATGTGATTTTGTACCATTGGTTGAACATTTAGGTCATTTTCGTCCTCCCTAGCCTTATTCTAATCCAATTAGGGTTTTTAACCAATCTTGTGCATCCAATATGTGATTTTGTGTCATTTTGGGTCATTGGTTGAACATATAGGTCATTTTCGTCCTCCCTAGGCTTATTCTAATCCAATTAGGGTTTTTAACCAATCTTGTGCATCCAATATGTGATTTTGAGTCATTGGTTAAACATTTAGGTCATTTTCGTCCTCCCTATGCTTATTCTAATCCAATTAAGGTTTTTAACCAATCTTGTGCTTCCAATATGTGATTTTGTGTCATTTTGTGTCATTTGTTGAACATTTAGGTCATTTTCGTCCTGCATAGGCTTATTCTAATGCAATTAGGGTTTTTAACCAATCTTGTGCATCCAATATGTGATTTTGTGTCATTGGTTGAACATTTAGGTCAAATTCGTCCTCCCTAGGGTTATTCTTATCCAATTAGGGTTTTTAAGCAATCTTGTGCATCCAATATGTGATTTTGTGTCATTTTGTGTCATTGGTTGAACATTTAGGTCATTTTCGTCCTCCCAAGGCTTATTCTAATCCAATCAGGGTTTTTAACCAATCTTGTGCATCCAATATGTGATTTTGTGTCATTGGTTGAACATTTAGGTCATTTTCGTCCTCCCTAGGGTTATTCTTATCCAATTAGGGTTTTTAACCAATCTTGTGCATCCAATATGTGATTTTGTGTCATTTTGCGTCATTGGTTGAACATTTAGGTCATTTTCGTCCTCCCAAGGCTTATTCTAATCCAATTAGGGTTTTTAACCAATCTTGTGCATCCAATATGTGATTTTGTGTCATTGGTTGAACATTTACGTCATTTTCGTCCTCCCTAGGCTTATTCTAATCCAATTAGGGTTTTTAACCAATCCTGTGCATCCAATATGTGATTTTGTGTCATTGGTTGAACATTTAGGACATTTTCGCATTCCAAAGGCTTAATCTCATCCAATTAGGGTTTTTAACCAATCTTGTGCATCCAATATTTCAATTTGTGTCATTGGTTGAACATTTAGGTCATTTTCATCCTCCCTAGTCTTATTCTAATCCAATTAGGGTTTTTAACCAATCTTGTGCATCCAATATGTGATTTTGTGTCATTGGTTGAACATTTAGGTCATTTTCGTCCTCCCAAGGCTTATTCTAATCCAATTAAGGTTTTTAACCAATCTTGTGCATCCAATATGTGATTTTGTGTCATTGGTTGAACATTTAGGTCATTTTTGTCATCCTTGGACTTATTCTAATCCAATTAGGGTTTTTAACCAATCTTGGGCATCCAATTAGTGATTTTGTGTCATTGGTTGAACATTTAGGTCATTTTCGTCCTCCCAACGCTTATTCTAATCCAATTAGGGTTTTTAACTAATCTTGTGCATCCAATATGTGATTTTGTGTCATTGGTTGAACATTTAGGTCATTTTCGTCCTCCGTAGGCTTATTCTAATCCAATTAGGGTTTTTAACCAATCCTGTGCATCCAATATGTGATTTTGTGTCATTTTTGAACATTTAGGTCATTTTTGTCCTCCCTAGGATTATTCTAATTCAATTAGAGTTATTAACCAATCTTGTGCATCCAATTAGTGATTTTGTGTCATTGGTTGAACATTTAGGTCATTTTCGTCTTCCAAAGGCTTATTCTAATCCAATTAGGGTTTTTAACCAATCTTGTGCATGCAATATGTGATTTTGTGTCATTTGTTGAACATTTAGGTCATTTTCGTCCTCCCTACGATTATTCTAATCCAATTAGGGTTTTTAACCAATCTAGTGCATCCAATATGTGATTTTGTGTCATTTGTTGAACATTTAGGTCATTTTCGTCCTCCCTAGGATTATTCTAATCCAATTAGGGTTTTTAACCAATCTTGTGCATCACATTTGTAATTTTGTGTCATTGGTTGAACATTTAGGTCTTTTTTGTCATCCACTGACTTATTCTAACCCACGTAGGGTTTTTAACCAATCCTGTGCATCCAATAAGTGATTTTGTGTCATTGGTTGAACATTTCGGTCATTTTCGTCCTCCCTAGGCTTATTCTAATCCAATTAGGGTTTTTAACCAATCTTGTGCATCCAATATGTGATTTTGTGTCATTGGTTGAACATTTAGGTCATTTTTGTCATCCTTTGACTTATTCTAATCCAATTAGGGTTTTTAACCAATCTTGTGCATCCAATTAGTGATTTTGTGTCATTGGTTGAACATTTAGGTCATTTTCATCCTCCCTAGTCTTATTCTAATCCAATTAGGGTTTTTAACCAATCTTGTGCATCCAATATGTGATTTTGTGTCATTGGTTGAACATTTAGGTCATTTTTGTCATCCTTTGACTTATTCTAATCCAATTAGGGTTTTTAACCAATCTTGTGCATCCAATTAGTGATTTTGTGTCATTGGTTGAACATTTAGGTCATTTTCGTCCTCCGTAGGCTTATTCTAATCCAATTAGGGTTTTTAACCAATCCTGTGCATCCAATATGTGATTTTGTGTCATTTGTTGAACATTTAGGTCATTTTTGTCCTCCCTAGGATTATTCTAATCCAATTAGAGTTATTAACCAATCTTGTGCATCCAATTAGTGATTTTGTGTCATTGGTTGAACATTTAGGTCATTTTCGTCCTCCCAAGTCTTATTCTAATCCAATTAGGGTTTTTAACCAATCTTGTGCATCCAATATGTGATTTTGTGTCATTGGTTGAACATTTAGGTCATTTTCGTCCTCCGTAGGCTTATTCTAATCCAATTAGGGTTTTTAACCAATCCTGTGCATCCAATATGTGATTTTGTGTCATTTTTGAACATTTAGGTCATTTTTGTCCTCCCTAGGATTATTCTAATTCAATTAGAGTTATTAACCAATCTTGTGCATCCAATTAGTGATTTTGTGTCATTGGTTGAACATTTAGGTCATTTTCGTCCTCCCAAGGCTTATTCTAATCCAATTAGGGTTTTTAACCAATCTTGTGCATCCAATATGTGATTTTGTGTCATTGGTTGAACATTTAGGTCATTTTCGTCCTCCCTAGGCTTATTCTAATCCAATTAGGGTTTTTAACCAATCCTGTGCATCCAATATGTGATTTTGTGTCATTTGTTGAACATTTAGGTCATTTTTGTCCTCCCTAGGATTATTCTAATCCAATTAGAGTTATTAACCAATCTTGTGCATCCAATTAGTGATTTTGTGTCATTGGTTGAACATTTAGGTCATTTTCGTCTTCCCAAGTCTTATTCTAATCCAATTAGGGTTTTTAACCAATCTTGTGCATCCAATATGTGATTTTGTGTCATTGGTTGAACATTTAGGTCATTTTCGTCCTCCGTAGGCTTATTCTAATCCAATTAGGGTTTTTAACCAATCCTGTGCATCCAATATGTGATTTTGTGTCATTTGTTGAACATTTAGGTCATTTTTGTCCTCCCTAGGATTATTCTAATCCAATTAGAGTTATTAACCATTCTTGTGCATCCAATTAGTGATTTTGTGTCATTGGTTGAACATTTAGGTCATTTTCGTCCTCCCAAGGCTTATTCTAATCCAATTAGGGTTTTTAACCAATCTTGTGCATCCAATATGTGATTTTGTGTCATTTGTTGAACATTTAGGTCATTTTTGTCCTCCCTAGGATTATTCTAATCCAATTAGAGTTATTAACCAATCTTGTGCATCCAATTAGTGATTTTGTGTCATTGGTTGAACATTTAGGTCATTTTCGTCCTCCCAAGGCTTATTCTAATCCAATTAGGGTTTTTAACCAATCTTGTGCATCCAATATGTGATTTTGTGTCATTGGTTGAACATTTAGGTCATTTATGTCATCCTTGGACTTATTCTAATCCAATTAGGGTTTTTAACCAATCTTGTGCATCCAATTAGTGATTTTGTGTCATTGGTTGAACATTTAGGTCATTTTCGTCCTCCGTAGGCTTATTCTAATCCAATTAGGGTTTTTAACCAATCCTGTGCATCCAATATGTGATTTTGTGTCATTGGTTGAACATTTAGGTCATTTTTGTCATCCTTTGACTTATTCTAATCCAATTAGGGTTTTTAACCAATCTTGTGCATCCAATTAGTGATTTTGTGTCATTGGTTGAACATTTAGGTCATTTTCGTCCTCCGTAGGCTTATTCTAATCCAATTAGGGTTTTTAACCAATCTTGTGCATCCAATATGTGATTTTGTGTCATTGGTTGAACATTTAGGTCATTTTCGTCCTCCCTAGGCTTATTCTAATCCAATTAGGGTTTTTAACCAATCCTGTGCATCCAATATGTGATTTTGTGTCATTGGTTGAACATTTAGGTCATTTTCGTCCTCCCTAGGCTTATCCTAATCCAATTAGGGTTTTTAACCAATCATGTGCATCCAATATGTGATTTTGTCTCATTGGTTGAACATTTAGGTCATTTTCGCATTCCAAAGGCTTATTCTCATCCAATTAGGGTTTTTAACCAATCTTGTGCATCCAATATTTCATTTTGTGTCATTGGTTGAACATTTAGGTCATTTTCATCCTCCCTAGTCTTATTCTAATCCAATTAGGGTTTTTAACCAATCTTGTGCATCCAATATGTGATTTTGTGTCATTGGTTGAACATTTAGGTCATTTTCGTCCTCCGTAGGCTTATTCTAATCCAATTAGGGTTTTTAACCAATCCTGTGCATCCAATATGTGATTTTGTGTCATTTTTGAACATTTAGGTCATTTTTGTCCTCCCTAGGATTATTCTAATTCAATTAGAGTTATTAACCAATCTTGTGCATCCAATTAGTGATTTTGTGTCATTGGTTGAACATTTAGGTCATTTTCGTCCTCCCAAGGCTTATTCTAATCCAATTAGGGTTTTTAACCAATCTTGTGCATCCAATATGTGATTTTGTGTCATTGGTTGAACATTTAGGTCATTTTCGTCCTCCCTAGGCTTATTCTAATCCAATTAGGGTTTTTAACCAATCCTGTGCATCCAATATGTGATTTTGTGTCATTGGTTGAACATTTAGGTCATTTTCGTCCTCCCTAGGCTTATTCTAATCCAATTAGGGTTTTTAACCAATCCTGTGCATCCAATATGTGATTTTGTGTCATTTGTTGAACATTTAGGTCATTTTTGTCCTCCCTAGGATTATTCTAATCCAATTAGAGTTATTAACCAATCTTGTGCATCCAATTAGTGATTTTGTGTCATTGGTTGAACATTTAGGTCATTTTCGTCTTCCAAAGGCTTATTCTAATCCAATTAGGGTTTTTAACCAATCTTGTGCATCCAATATGTGATTTTGTGTCATTGGTTGAACATTTAGGTCATTTTCGTCCTCCCAAGGCTTATTCTAATCCAATTAGGGTTTTTAACCAATCTTGTTCATCCAATATGTGATTTTGTGTCATTGGTTGAACATTTAGGTCATTTTTGTCATCCTTGGACTTATTCTAATCCAATTAGGGTTTTTAACCAATCTTGTGCATCCAATTAGTGATTTTGTGTCATTGGTTGAACATTTAGGTCATTTTCGTCCTCCCAACGCTTATTCTAATCCAATTAGGGTTTTTAACCAATCTTGTGCATCCAATATGTGATTTTGTGTCATTGGTTGAACATTTAGGTCATTTTTGTCATCCTTTGACTTATTCTAATCCAATTAGGGTTTTTAACCAATCTTGTGCATCCAATTAGTGATTTTGTGTCATTGGTTGAACATTTAGGTCATTTTCGTCCTCCCTAGGCTTATTCTAATCCAATTAGGGTTTTTAACCAATCTTGTGCATCCAATATGTGATTTTGTGTCATTGGTTGAACATTTACGTCATTTTCGTCCTCCCTAGGCTTATTCTAATCCAATTAGGGTTTTTAACCAATCCTGTGCATCCAATATGTGATTTTGTGTCATTGGTTGAACATTTAGGACATTTTCGCATTCCAAAGGCTTAATCTCATCCAATTAGGGTTTTTAACCAATCTTGTGCATCCAATATTTCACTTTGTGTCATTGGTTGAACATTTAGGTCATTTTCATCCTCCCTAGTCTTATTCTAATCCAATTAGGGTTTTTAACCAATCTTGTGCATCCAATATGTGATTTTGTGTCATTGGTTGAACATTTAGGTCATTTTCGTCCTCCCAACGCTTATTCTAATCCAATTAGGGTTTTTAACCAATCTTGTGCATCCAATATGTGATTTTGTGTCATTGGTTGAACATTTAGGTCATTTTTGTCATCCTTGGACTTATTCTAATCCAATTAGGGTTTTTAACCAATCTTGGGCATCCAATTAGTGATTTTGTGTCATTGGTTGAACATTTAGGTCATTTTCGTCCTCCCAACGCTTATTCTAATCCAATTAGGGTTTTTAACTAATCTTGTGCATCCAATATGTGATTTTGTGTCATTGGTTGAACATTTAGGTCATTTTCGTCCTCCGTAGGCTTATTCTAATCCAATTAGGGTTTTTAACCAATCCTGTGCATCCAATATGTGATTTTGTGTCATTTTTGAACATTTAGGTCATTTTTGTCCTCCCTAGGATTATTCTAATTCAATTAGAGTTATTAACCAATCTTGTGCATCCAATTAGTGATTTTGTGTCATTGGTTGAACATTTAGGTCATTTTCGTCTTCCAAAGGCTTATTCTAATCCAATTAGGGTTTTTAACCAATCTTGTGCATGCAATATGTGATTTTGTGTCATTTGTTGAACATTTAGGTCATTTTCGTCCTCCCTACGATTATTCTAATCCAATTAGGGTTTTTAACCAATCTAGTGCATCCAATATGTGATTTTGTGTCATTTGTTGAACATTTAGGTCATTTTCGTCCTCCCTAGGATTATTCTAATCCAATTAGGGTTTTTAACCAATCTTGTGCATCACATTTGTAATTTTGTGTCATTGGTTGAACATTTAGGTCTTTTTTGTCATCCACTGACTTATTCTAACCCACGTAGGGTTTTTAACCAATCCTGTGCATCCAATAAGTGATTTTGTGTCATTGGTTGAACATTTCGGTCATTTTCGTCCTCCCTAGGCTTATTCTAATCCAATTAGGGTTTTTAACCAATCTTGTGCATCCAATATGTGATTTTGTGTCATTGGTTGAACATTTAGGTCATTTTTGTCATCCTTTGACTTATTCTAATCCAATTAGGGTTTTTAACCAATCTTGTGCATCCAATTAGTGATTTTGTGTCATTGGTTGAACATTTAGGTCATTTTCATCCTCCCTAGTCTTATTCTAATCCAATTAGGGTTTTTAACCAATCTTGTGCATCCAATATGTGATTTTGTGTCATTGGTTGAACATTTAGGTCATTTTTGTCATCCTTTGACTTATTCTAATCCAATTAGGGTTTTTAACCAATCTTGTGCATCCAATTAGTGATTTTGTGTCATTGGTTGAACATTTAGGTCATTTTCGTCCTCCGTAGGCTTATTCTAATCCAATTAGGGTTTTTAACCAATCCTGTGCATCCAATATGTGATTTTGTGTCATTTGTTGAACATTTAGGTCATTTTTGTCCTCCCTAGGATTATTCTAATCCAATTAGAGTTATTAACCAATCTTGTGCATCCAATTAGTGATTTTGTGTCATTGGTTGAACATTTAGGTCATTTTCGTCCTCCCAAGTCTTATTCTAATCCAATTAGGGTTTTTAACCAATCTTGTGCATCCAATATGTGATTTTGTGTCATTGGTTGAACATTTAGGTCATTTTCGTCCTCCGTAGGCTTATTCTAATCCAATTAGGGTTTTTAACCAATCCTGTGCATCCAATATGTGATTTTGTGTCATTTGTTGAACATTTAGGTCATTTTTGTCCTCCCTAGGATTATTCCAATCCAATTAGAGTTATTAACCAATCTTGTGCATCCAATTAGTGATTTTGTGTCATTGGGTTAACATTTAGGTCATTTTCGTCCTCCCAAGGCTTATTCTAATCCAATTAGGGTTTTTAACCAATCTTGTGCATCCAATATGTGATTTTGTGTCATTGGTTGAACATTTAGGTCATTTTCGTCCTCCCTAGGCTTATTCTAATCCAATTAGGGTTTTTAACCAATC
>JBBPBQ010000008.1:26612683-26624883 GCA_037974755.1 Cicer yamashitae | reverse complement strand
TGTGATTTTGTGTCATTGGTTGAACATTTAGGTCATTTTCGTCTTCCAAAGGCTTATTCTAATCCAATTAGGGTTTTTAACCAATCTTGTCCATCCAATATGTGATTTTGTGTCATTGGTTGAACATTTAGGTCATTTTCGTCCTCCCTAGGCTTATTCTAATCCAATTAGGGTTTTTAACCAATCCTGTGCATCCAAATGTGATTTTGTGTCATTGGTTGAACATTTAGGACATTTTCGCATTCCAAAGGCTTAATCTCATCCAATTAGGGTTTTTAACCAATGTTGTGCATCCAATATTTCATTTTGTGTCATTGGTTGAACATTTAGGTCATTTTCATCCTCCCTAGTCTTATTCTAATCCAATTAGGGTTTTTAACCAATCTTGTGCATCCAATATGTGATTTTGTGTCATTGGTTGAACATTTAGGTCATTTTCGTCCTCCGTAGGCTTATTCTAATCCAATTAGGGTTTTTAACCAATCCTGTGCATCCAATATGTGATTTTGTGTCATTTGTTGAACATTTAGGTCATTTTTGTCCTCCCTAGGATTATTCTAATCCAATTAGAGTTATTAACCAATCTTGTGCATCCAATTAGTGATTTTGTGTCATTGGTTGAACATTTAGGTCATTTTCGTCTTCCAAAGGCTTATTCTAATCCAATTAGGGTTTTTAACCAATCTTGTGCATCCAATTAGTTATTTTGTGTCATTGGTTGAACATTTAGGTCATCTTCGTCCTCCCTAGGCTTATTCTAATCCAATTAGGGTTTTTAACCAATCTTGTGCATCCAATATGTGATTTTGTGTCATTGGTTGAACATTTAGGTCATTTTCGTCATCGCTAGGCTTATTCTAATCCAATTAGGATTTTTAACCAATCTTGTGCATCCAATATGTGATTTTGTGTCATTTTGTGTCATTGGTTGAACATTTAGGTCATTTTCGTCCTCCCTAGGCTTATTCTAATCCAATAAGGGTTTTTAACCAATCTTGTGCATCCAATATGTAATTTTGTGTCATTTTGTGTCATTGGTTGAACATTTAGGTCATTTTCGTCCTCCCTAGGCTTATTCTATTCCAATAAGGGTTTTTAACCAATCTTGTGCATCCAATATGTGATTTTGTGTCATTGGTTGAACATTTAGGTCATTTTCGTCCTCCCTAGGCTTATTCTAATCCAATTAGGGTTTTTAACCAATCTTGTGCATCCAATATGTGATTTTGTGTCATTGGTTGAACATTTAGGTCATTTTCGTCCTCCCTAGGCTTATTCTAATCCAATTAGGGTTTTTAACCAATCTTGTGCATCCAATATGTGATTTTGTCTCATTGCTTGAACATTTAGATCATTTTCGTCCTCCCTAGGCTTATTCTAATCCAATTAGGGTTTTTAACCAATCTTGTGCATCCAATATGTGATTTTGTGCATTTTGTGTCATTGGTTGAACATTTAGGTCATTTTCGTCCTCCCTAGGCTTATTCTAATCCAATTAGGGTTTTTAACCAATCTTGTGCATCCAATATGTGATTTTGTGTCATTGGTTGAACATATAGGTCATTTTCGTCCTCCATAGGCTTATTCTAATCCAATTAGCGTTTTTAACCAATCTTGTGCATCCAATATGTGATTTTGTGTCATTGGTTGAACATTTAGGTCATTTTCGTCCTCCCTAGGCTTATTCTAATCCAATTAGGGTTTTTAACCAATCTTGTGCATCCAATATGTGATTTTGTGATTGGTTGAATATTTAGGTCATTTTCGTCCTCCCTAAGCTTATTCTAATCCAATTAGGGTTTTTAACCAATCTTGTGCATCCAATATGTGATTTTGTGTCATTGGTTGAACATTTAGGTCATTTTCGTCCTCCCTAGGCTTATTCTAATCCAATTAGGGTTTTTAACCAATCTTGTGCATCCAATATGTGATTTTGTGTCATTGGTTGAACACTTAGGTCATTTTCGTCCTCCCTAGGCTTATTCTAATCCAATTAGGGTTTTAAACCAATCTTGTGCATCCAATATGTGATTTTGTTTCATTTTGTGTCGTTGGTTGAACATATAGATCATTTTCGTCCTCCATAGGCTTATTCTAATCCAATTAGGGTTTTTAACCAATCTTGTGCATCCAATATGTGATTTTCTGTCATTTTGTGTCATTGGTTGAACATTTAGGTCATTTTCGTCCTCCCTAGGCTTATTCTAATCCAATTAGGGTTTTTAACCAATCTTGTGCATCCAATATGTGATTTTGTGTCATTGGTTGAACATTTAGGTCATTTTCGTCCTCCCTAGGCTTATTCTAATCCAATTAGGGTTTTTAACCAATCTTGTGCATCCAATATGTGATTTTATGTGATTTTGTGTCATTGGTTGAACATTTAGGTCATTTTCGTCCTCCCTAGGCTTATTCTAATCCAATTAGGGTTTTTAACCAATCTTGTGCATCCAATATGTGATTTTGTGTCATTTTGTGTCATTGGTTGAACATTTAGGTCATTTTCGTCCTCCCTAGGCTTATTCTAATACAATTACGATTTTTAACTAATCTTGTGCATCCAATATGTGATTTTGTGTCATTTTGTGTCATTGGTTGAACATTTAGGTCATTTTTGTCGTCCCTAGGCTTATTCTAATCCAATTAGGGTTTTTAACAAATCTTGTGCATCCAATATGTGATTTTGTGTCCTTGGTTGAACATTTAGGTCATTTTTGTCCTCCCTGGGCTTATTCTAATCCAGTTAGGGTTTTTAACCAATCTTGTGCATCCAATATGTGATTTTGTGTCATTGGTTGAACATTTAGGTCATTTTCGTCCTCCCTAGGCTTATTCTAATCCAATTAGGGTTTTTAACCAATCTTGTGCATCCAATATGTGATTTTGTGTCATTGGTTGAACATTTAGGTCATTTTGGTCCACCCTAGGCTTATTCTAATCCAATTAGGGTTTTTAACCAATCTTGTGCATCCAATATGTGATTTTGTGTCATTGGTTGAACATTTAGGTCATTTTCGTCCTCCCTAGGCTTATTCTAATCCAATTAGGGTTTTTAACCAATCTTGTGCATCCAATATGTGATTTTGTGTCATCGGTTGAATATTTAGGTCATTTTTGTCCTCCCTAGGCTTATTCTAATCCAATTAGGGTTTTTAACCAATCTTGTGCATCCAATATGTGATTTTGTGTCATTGGTTGAACATTTAGGTCATTTTCGTCCTCCCTAGGCTTATTCTAATCCAATTAGGGTTTTTAACCAATCTTGTGCATCCAATATGTGATTTTGTGTCATTGGTTGAACATTTAGGTCATTTTCGTCCTCCCTAGGCTTATTCTAATCCAATTAGGGTTTTTAACCAATCTTGTGCATCCAATATGTGATTTTGTGTCATTTTGTGTCATTGCTTGAACATTTAGGTCATTTTCGCCCTCCCTAAGCTTATTCTAATCCAATTAGGGTTTTTAACCAATCTTGTGCATCCAATATGTGATTTTGTGTCATTGGTTGAACATTTAGGTCATTTTCGTCCTCCCTAGGCTTATTCTAATCCAATTAGGGTTTTTAACCAATCTTGTGCATCCAATATGTGATTTTGTGTCATCAGTTGAACATTTTGGTCATTTTCGTCCTCCCTAGGCTTATTCTAATCCAATTAGGGTTTTTAACCAATCTTGTGCATCCAATATGTGATTTTGTGTCATTTTGTGTCATCGGTTGAACATTTAGGTCATTTTTCGTCCTCCCTAGGCTTATTCTAATCCAATTAGGGTTTTTAACCAATCTTGTGCATCTAATATGTGATTTTGTGTCATTTTGTGTCATCGGTTGAACATGTTGGTCATTTTCGTCCTCCCTAGGCTTATTCTAATCCAATTAGGGTTTTTAACCAATCTTGTGCATCCAATATGTGATTTTGTGTCATTGGTTGAACATTTAGGTCATTTTCGTCCTCCCTAGGCTTATTCTAATCCAATTAGGGTTTTTAACCAATCTTGTGCATCCAATATGTGATTTTGTGTCATTTTGTGTCATTGGTTGAACATTTAGGTCATTTTCGTCCTCCCTAGGCTTATTTTAATCCAATCAGGGTTTTTAACCAATCTTGTGCATCCAATATGTGATTTTGTGTCATTGGTTGAACATTTAGGTCATTTTCGTCCACCCTAGGGTTATTCTTATCCAATTAGGGTTTTTAACCAATCTTGTGCATCCAATATGTGATTTTGTACCATTGGTTGAACATTTAGGTCATTTTCGTCCTCCCTAGCCTTATTCTAATCCAATTAGGGTTTTTAACCAATCTTGTGCATCCAATATGTGATTTTGTGTCATTTTGTGTCATTGGTTGAACATTTAGGTCATTTTCGTCCTCCCAAGGCTTATTCTAATCCAATTAGGGTTTTTAACCAATCTTGTGCATCCAATATGTGATTTTGTGTCATTGGTTGAATATTTAGGTCATTTTCGTCCTCCCTAGGCTTATTCTAATCCAATTAGGGTTTTCAACCAATCATGTGCATCCAATATGTGATTTTGGTTGAACATTTAGGTCATTTTCATCCTCCCTAGTCTTATTCTAATCCAATTAGGGTTTTTAACCAATCTTGTGCATCCAATATGTGATTTTGTGTCATTTGTTGAACATTTAGGTCATTTTCGTCCTCCTTAGGATTATTCTAATCCAATTAGGGTTTTTAACCAATCTTGTGCATCCAATTTGTGATTTTGTGTCATTTGTTGAACATTTACGTCATTTACGTCCTCCCTAGGATTATTCTAATCCAATTAGGGTTTTTAACCAATCTTGTGCATCCAATTTGTGATTTTGTGTCATTGGTTGAACATTTAGGTCATTTTCGTCTTCGAAAGGCTTATTCTAATCCAATTAGGGTTTTTAACCAATCTTGTGCATCCAATATGTCATTTTGTGTCATTGGTTGAACATTTAGGTCATTTTCATCCTCCCTAGTCTTATTCTAATCCAATTAGGGTTTTTAACCAATCTTGTGCATCCAATATGTGATTTTTTGTCATTTGTTGAACATTTAGGTCATTTTCGTCCTCCCTAAGATTATTCTAATCCAATTAGGGTTTTTAACCAATCTTTTGCATCCAATTAGTGATTTTGTGTCATTGGTTAAACATTTAGGTCATTTTCGTCCTCCCAAGTTTTTTATTAATCCAATTAGAGTTTTTAACCAATCATGTGCAACCAATATGTGATTTTGTGTCATTGGTTGAACATTTAGGTCATTTTCGCCTTCCAAAGGCTTATTCTAATCCAATTTGGGTTTTTAACCAATCTTGTGCATCCAATATGTGATTTTGTGTCATTGGTTGAACATTTAGGTCATTTTCGTCCTCCCTAGGCTTATTCTAATCCATTTAGGGTTTTTTAACCACTCTTGTGCATCAAATTAGTGATGTTGTGTCATTGGTTGATCATTTAGGTCACTTTCGTCCTCGCTAGGCTTATTCTAATCCAATTAGGGTTTTTAACTAATCTTGTGCATCCAATATGTGATTTTGTGTCATTGGTTGAACATTTAGGTCATTTTCGTCCTCCCTAGGCTTATTCTAATGCAATTAGGGTTTTTTAACCACTCTTGTGCATCAAATTAGTGATTTTGAGTCATTGGTTGAACATTTAGGTCATTTTCGTCCTCCCAAGGTTTATTCTAATCCAATTAGGGTTTTTAACCAATCTTGTGCATCCAATATGTGATTTTGTGTCATTGGTTGAACATTTAGGTCATTTTTGTCATCCTTGGACTTATTCTAACCCAATTAGGGTTTTTAACCAATCTTGTGCATCCAATTAGTATTTTGTGTCATTGGTTGAACATTTAGGTCATTTTTGTCCTCCCAAGGCTTATTCTAATCCAATTAGGGTTTTTAACTAATCTTGTGCATCCAATATGTGATTTTGTATCATTGGTTGAACATTTAGGTCATTTTCGTCCTCCCTAGGCTTATTGTAATCCAATTAGGGTTTTTAACAAATCTTGTGCATCCAATATGTGATTTTGTGTCATTGGTTGAACATTTCGGTCATTTTCGTCCTCCCTAGGCTTATTCTAATCCAATTAGGGTTTTTAACCAATCTTGTGCATCCAATTAGTGATTTTGTGTCATTGGTTGAACATTTAGGTCATTTTCGTCGTCCCAAGGCTTATTCTAATCCAATTAGGGTTTTTAACCAATCTTGTGCATCCAATATGTGATTTTGTGTCATTGGTTGAACATTTAGGTCATTTTCGTCCTCCCTAGGCTTATTCTAATCCAATTAGGGTTTTTAACCAATCATGTGCATCCAATATGTGATTTTGTCTCATTGGTTGACCATTTAGGTCATTTTCGCATACCAAAGGCTTATTCTCAACCAATTAGGGTTTTTAACCAATCTTGTGCATCCAATATTTCATTTTGTGTCATTGGTTGAACATTTAGGTCATTTTCATCCTCCCTAGTCTTATTCTAATCCAATTAGGGTTTTTA
This sequence comes from Cicer yamashitae, assembly GCA_037974755.1. Taxonomy (NCBI): domain Eukaryota; kingdom Viridiplantae; phylum Streptophyta; class Magnoliopsida; order Fabales; family Fabaceae; genus Cicer; species Cicer yamashitae. The sequence continues at coordinate 26,618,384 of JBBPBQ010000008.1, read as the reverse complement.
ACCAATCTTGTGCATCCAATATGTGATTTTGTGTCATTGGTTGAACATTTAGGTCATTTTTGTCATCCTTGGACTTATTCTAATCCAATTAGGGTTTTTAACCAATCTTGGGCATCCAATTAGTGATTTTGTGTCATTGGTTGAACATTTAGGTCATTTTCGTCCTCCCAACGCTTATTCTAATCCAATTAGGGTTTTTAACTAATCTTGTGCATCCAATATGTGATTTTGTGTCATTGGTTGAACATTTAGGTCATTTTCGTCCTCCGTAGGCTTATTCTAATCCAATTAGGGTTTTTAACCAATCCTGTGCATCCAATATGTGATTTTGTGTCATTTTTGAACATTTAGGTCATTTTTGTCCTCCCTAGGATTATTCTAATTCAATTAGAGTTATTAACCAATCTTGTGCATCCAATTAGTGATTTTGTGTCATTGGTTGAACATTTAGGTCATTTTCGTCCTCCCAAGGCTTATTCTAATCCAATTAGGGTTTTTAACCAATCTTGTGCATCCAATATGTGATTTTGTGTCATTGGTTGAACATTTAGGTCATTTTCGTCCTCCCTAGGCTTATTCTAATCCAATTAGGGTTTTTAACCAATCCTGTGCATCCAATATGTGATTTTGTGTCATTGGTTGAACATTTAGGTCATTTTCGTCCTCCCTAGGCTTATTCTAATCCAATAAGGGTTTTTAACCAATCACGTGCATCCAATATGTGATTTTGTCTCATTGGTTGAACATTTAGGTCATTTTCGCATTCCAAAGGCTTATTCTCATCCAATTAGGGTTTTTAACCAATCTTGTGCATCCAATATTTCATTTTGTGTCATTGGTTGGACATTTAGGTCATTTTCATCCTCCCTAGTCTTATTCTAATCCAATTAGGGTTTTTAACCAATCTTGTGCATCCAATATGTGATTTTGTGTCATTGGTTGAACATTTAGGTCATTTTCGTCCTCCCAAGGCTTATTCTAATCCAATTAGGGTTTTTAACCAATCCTGTGCATCCAATATGTGATTTTGTGTCATTGGTTGAACATTTAGGTCATTTTTGTCCTCCCTAGGATTATTCTAATCCAATTAGAGTTATTAACCAATCTTGTGCATCCAATTAGTGATTTTGTGTCATTGGTTGAACATTTAGGTCATTTTCGTCTTCCAAAGGCTTATTCTAATCCAATTAGGGTTTTTAACCAATCTTGTCCATCCAATATGTGATTTTGTGTCATTGGTTGAACATTTAGGTCATTTTCGTCCTCCCTAGGCTTATTCTAATCCAATTAGGGTTTTTAACCAATCCTGTGCATCCAATATGTGATTTTGTGTCATTGGTTGAACATTTAGGTCATTTTCGCATTCCAAAGGCTTATTCTCATCCAATTAGGGTTTTTAACCAATCTTGTGCATCCAATATGTGATTTTGTGTCATTGGTTGAACATTTAGGTCATTTTCGTCCTCCCTAGGCTTATTCTAATCCAATTAGGGTTTTTAACCAATCTTGTGCATCCAATATGTGATTTTGTGTCATTGGTTGAACATTTAGGTCATTTTCGTCCTCCCTAGGCTTATTCTAATCCAATTAGGGTTTTTAACCAATCTTGTGCATCCAATATGTGATTTTCTGTCATTGGTTGAACATTTAGGTCATTTTCGTCCTCCCTAGGCATATTCTAATCCAATTAGGGTTTTTAACCAATCTTGTGCATCCAATATGTGATTTTGTGTCATTGGTTGAACATTTAGGTCATTTTCGTCCTCCCTAGGCTTATTCTAATCCAATTAGGGTTTTTAACCATACTTGTGCATCCAATATGTGATTTTGTGTCATTTTTTGTCATTGGTTGAACATTTAGGTCATTTTCGTCCTCCCTAGGCTTATTCTAATCCAATTAGGGTTTTTAACCAATCTTGTGCATCCAATATGTGATTTTGTGTCATTTTGTGTCATTGGTTAAACATTTAGGTCATTTTCGTCCTCCCTATGCTCTTTTTAATCCAATTAAGGTTTTTAACCAATCTTGTGCATCCAATATGTGATTTTGTGTCATTGGTTGAACATTTAGGTCATTTTCGTCCTCCCTAGGCTTATTCTAATCCAATTAGGGTTTTTAACCAATCTTGTGCATCCAATATGTGATTTTGTGTCATTTTGTGTCATTGGTTGAACATTTAGGTCATTTTCGTCCTCCCTAGACTTATTCTAATCCAATTATGGTTTTTAACCAATCATGTGCATCCAATATGTGATTTTGTGTCATTTTGTGTTATTGGTTGATCATTTAGGTCATTTTCGTCCTCCCTAGGCTTATTCTAATCCAATTAGGGTTTTTAACCAATCTTGTGCATCCAATATGTGATTTTGTGTCATTGGTTGAACTTTTAGGTCAATTTCGTCCTCCCTAGGCTTATTCTAATCCAATTAGGGTTTTTAACCAATCTTGTGCATCCAATATGTGATTTTGTGTCATTGGTTGAACATTTAGGTCATTTTCGTCCTCCCTAGGCTTATTCTAATCCAATTAGGGTTTTTAACCAATCTTGTGCATCCAATATGTGATTTTGTGTCATCGGTTGAATATTTAGGTCATTTTTGTCCTCCCTAGGCTTATTCTAATCCAATTAGGGTTTTTAACCAATCTTGTGCATCCAATATGTGATTTTGTGTCATTGGTTGAACATTTAGGTCATTTTCGTCCTCCCTAGGCTTATTCTAATCCAATTAGGGTTTTTAACCAATCTTGTGCATCCAATATGTGATTTTGTGTCATTGGTTGAACATTTAGGTCATTTTCGTCCTCCCTAGGCTTATTCTAATCCAATTAGGGTTTTTAACCAATCTTGTGCATCCAATATGAGATTATGTGTCATTGGTTGAACATTTAGGTCATTTTCGTCCTCCCTAGGCTTATTCTAATCCAATTAGGGTTTCTAACCAATCTTGTGCATCCAATATGTGATTTTGTGTCATTCGTTGAACATTTAGGTCATTTTCATCCTCCCTAGGCTTATTCTAATCCAATTAGGGTTTTTAACCAATCTTGTGCATCCAATATGTGATTTTGTGTCATTGGTTGAACATTTAGGTCATTTTCGTCCTCCCTAGGCTTATTCTAATCCAATTAGGGTTTTTAACCAATCTTGTGCATCCAATATGTGATTTTGTGTCATTGGTTGAACATTTAGGTCATTTTCGTCCTCCCTAGGCTTATTCTAATCCAATTAGGGTTTTTAACCAATCTTGTGAATCCAATAAGTGATTTTGTGTCATTGGTTGAACATTTAGGTCATTTTCGTCCTCCCTAGGCTTATTCTAATCCAATTGGGGTTTTTAACCAATCTTGTACATCCAATACGGGATTTTGTGTCATTTGTTGAACATTTAGGTCATTTTCGTCCTCCCTAGGCTTATTCTAATCCAATTAGGGTTTTTAACCATTCTTGTGCATCTCATTAGCGATTTTGTGTCATTGGTTGGACATTTAGGTCATTTTCGTCATCCCTAGACTTATTCTAATCCAATTAGGGTTTTGAACCACTCTTGTGCATCCAATATATGATTTTGTCTCATTGGTTGAACATTTAGGTCATTTTCGTCCTCCATAGGCTTATTCTAATCCAATTAGTGTTTTTAACAAATCTTGTGCATCCAATAAGGGATTTTGTGTCATTGGTTGAACATTTGGGTCATTTTCGTCCTCCCTACGCTCATTCTAATCCAATTAGGGTTTTTAACAAATCTTGTGCATCCAATAAGTGCGTTTGTGTCATTGGTTGAACATTTAGGTCATTTTCGTCCTCCCAAGGCATATTCTAATCCAATTAAGGGTTTTAAACAATCTTATGCATCCAATATGTGATTTTGTGTCATTGGTTAAACATTTAGGTCATTTTCGTCATCCAAAGGCTTATTCTAATCCAATTAGCGTTTTTAACCAATCTTGTGCATCCAATATGTGATTTTGTGTCATTGGTTGAACATTTAGGTGATTTTCGTCCTCCAAAGGCTTATTCTAATCCAATTAGGGTTTTTAACCAATCTTGTGCATCCAATATGTGATTTTGTGTCATTGGTTGAACATTTAGGTCATTTTCGTCCTCCCTAGGCTTATTCTAATCCAATTAGGGTTTTTAACCAATCTTGTGCATCCAATATGTGATTTTGTGTCATTTGTAGAACATTTAGGTCATTTTCGTCCTCCCTAGGATGATTCTAATCCAATTAGGGTTTTTAACCAATCTTGTGAATCCAATTTGTGATTTTGTGTCATTGGTTGAACATTTAGGTCATTTTCGTCATCCTTGGACTTATTCTAATCCAATAAGGATTTTTAACGAATCTTGTGCATCCAATATGTGATTTTGTGTCATTTATAGAACATTTAGGTCATTTTCGTCCTCCAAAGGCTTATTCTAATCCAATTAGGGTTTTTAACCAATCTTGTGCATCCAATATGTGATTTTGTGTCATTGGTTGAACATTTAGGTCATTTTCGTCCTCCCAAGGTTTATTCTAATCCAATTAGGGTTTTTAACCAATCTTGTGCATCCAATATGTGATTTTGTGTCATTGGTTGAACATTTAGGTCATTTTTGTCATCCTTGGACTTATTCTAACCCAATTAGGGTTTTTAACCAATCTTGTGCATCCAATTAGTATTTTGTGTCATTGGTTGAACATTTAGGTCATTTTTGTCCTCCCAACGCTTATTCTAATCCAATTAGGGTTTTTAACTAATCTTGTGCATCCAATATGTGATTTTGTATCATTGGTTGAACATTTAGGTCATTTTCGTCCTCCCTAGGCTTATTGTAATCCAATTAGGGTTTTTAACAAATCTTGTGCATCCAATAAGTGATTTTGTGTCATTGGTTGAACATTTCGGTCATTTTCGTCCTCCCTAGGCTTATTCTAATCCAATTAGGGTTTTTAACCAATCTTGTGCATCCAATTAGTGATTTTGTGTCATTGGTTGAACATTTAGGTCATTTTCGTCTTCCAAAGGCTTATTCTAATCCAATTAGGGTTTTTAACCAATCTTGTGCATCCAACAAGTGATTTTGTGTCATTGGTTGAACATATAGGACATTTTCGTCCTCCCTAGGATTATTCTAATCCAATTAGGGTTTTTAACCAATCTTGTGCATGCAATATGTGATTTTGTGTCATTTGTTGAACATTTAGGTCATTTTCTTCCTCCCTAGGATTATTCTAATCCAATTAGGGTTTTTAACCAATCTTGTGCATCCAATTTGTAATTTTGTGTCATTGGTTGAACATTTAGGTCATTTTTGTCATCCTTGGACTTATTCTAACCCAATTAGGGTTTTTAACCAATCTTGTGCATCCAATTAGTGATTTTGTGTCATTGGTTAACATTTAGGTCATTTTCGTCTTCCAAAGGCTTATTCTAATCCAATTAGGGTTTTTAACCAATCTTGTGCATCCAATATGTGATTTTGTGTCATTTGTTGAACATATAGGTCTTTTTCGTCCTCCCTAGGATAATTCTAATCCAATTAGGGTTTTTAACTAATCTTGTGCATCCAATTAGTGATTTTGTTTCATTGGTTGAACGATTAGGTCATTTTCGTCCTCCAAAGTTTTTTTTTAATCCAATTAGGGTTTTTAACCAAACTTGTGCATCCAATATGTGATTTTGTGTCATTGGTTGAACATTTAGGTCATTTTCGTC
>JBBPBQ010000008.1:26536486-26596837 GCA_037974755.1 Cicer yamashitae | reverse complement strand
TCTATTCTAATTCATAAGGATGGGAACGCTAAGGCCGAATACGTTCGAAAATTACATGAGAAGGTAAAGGCACAAATCGAAAAGAAAGTGGATAGCTATGCTCGACAAGCTAATAAAGGAAGAAAAAAGGTTGTATTTGAGCCAGGTGACTGGGTTTGGGTTCATTTAAGGAAGGAAAGATTTCCTTCTCAAAGAAAATCTAAGCTTCAACCAAGGGGCGATGGACCTTTTCAAGTGCTGTCCAAAATTAATGATAATGCCTACAAAATAGATCTTCCAGGTGAGTATGGTGTTAGTCCTACTTTTAATGTGGCTGATTTGTCTCCGTATGATGCAGATGAAGAAGATTGCAATTTGAGGGCAAATTCAGTTCAAGAAGGAGGGAATGATGAGGAACTAGAATGCATAACAAAGGAAGGAAGCATAGAAGATATTCAAGGTCTTGGAACTCCAATGACAAGAGCAAGGTCAAAGAAGACAAAGGAGGTTCTAAATAACTTGATAACCACTTTATTTAAAACAAGTACAACTCATGAAGACTTGAAGCCCAAGATAGTCAATTGCTTAATCCAAATTGAAGAAGCTAAGGAATGAAGGCTGATTTTATGTGTTATCAAATTTTAATATTAGTTTTAATTAAAGTAGTAGACTGAATTAGTAAGAAATTTGGGTCTAATTGAAAAAACTTCAGTTGGGCCAAATTTAAATAACTTGTAAGGAGGTGCCACTATAAAAGGCAAACTCTTATCTTGTTTTAGGGGATTTTTTTTAAAACATTATTTTTTTTTGTGAGGCTTTTTGCTCTCTAGAGTTCTTGAAAGAATTCAATTTGAACTTATCAAGGTTCTTAATCCTTGTGGCGTTCTTTTTGGCTTATCAATCCCTAGATTGTGGCGCCATTCTGTTCTTGGTTCTTTTACTGAATAATAATAAGTTTGAGTTTCCTTTACATCAAACCCTAATACACAAATTGTGCCAATTTTCGTGTTCAGTAACCTGTTACCATATCTTGAGTTCTACACACTTGTTTTCGGCGATTCAACATCCTAACTTGCGTTTCAGAACGTCATCTTTCACCTCGTTTTGGAATCGGCCGATTCTGAGTTTCGCAGCTCCGTTTATTGCGTTATCCAGCAATACGCGATTTCTGATTCAATCTGTAAGTCTCCAACCTAGAACGATCTTAAAGTGACTCATTACAAATAGGATCATATCAGGGTTTTTAACCAATCTTGTGCATCCAATATGTCATTTTGTGTCATTGGTTGAACATTTAGGTCATTTTCATCCTCCCTAGTCTTATTCTAATCCAATTAGGGTTTTTAACCAATCTTGTGCATCCAATATGTGATTTTGTGTCATTTGTTGAACATTTAGGTCATTTTCGTCCTCCTTAGGCTTATTCTAATCCAATTAGGGTTTTTAACCAATCTTGTGCATCCAATTAGTGATTTTGTGACATTGGTTGAACATTTAGGTCATTTTCGTCCTCCCAAGGCTTATTCTAATCCAATTAGGGTTTTTAACTAATCTTGTGCATCCAAATGTGATTTTGTGTCATTGGTTGAACATTTAGGTCATTTTCGTCCTCCCTATTCTTATTCTAATCCAATTAGGGTTTTTAACCAATCTTGTGCATCCAATATGTGATTTTGTGTCATTTGTTGAACATTTAGGTCATTTTCGTCCTCCGTAGGAGTATTCTAATCCAATTAGGGTTTTTAACCAATCTTGTGCATCCAATTTGTGATTTTGTGTCGTTGGTTGAACATTTAGGTCATTTTTGTCATCCTTGGACTTATTCTAACCCAATTAGGGTTTTTAACCAATCTTGTGCATCCAATTAGTGATTTGGTGTCATTGGTTGAACATTTAGGTCATTTTCGTCTTGCAAAGGCTTATTCTAATCCAATTAGGGTTTTTAACCAATCTTGTGCATCCAATATGTGATTTTGTGTCATTTGCTGAACATTTAGGTCATTTTCGTCCTCCCTACGATTATTCTAATCCAATTAGGGTTTTTAACCAATCTAGTGCATCCAATATGTGATTTTGTCTCATTTGTTGAACATTTAGGTCATTTTCGTCCTCCCTAGGCTTATTGTAATCCAATTAGGGTTTTTAACAAATCTTGTGCATCCAATAAGTGATTTTGTGTCATTGGTTGAACATTTCGGTCATTTTCGTCCTCCCTAGGCTTATTCTAATCCAATTAGGGTTTTTAACCAATCTTGTGCATCCAATATGTGATTTTGTGTCATTGGTTGAACATTTAGGTCATTTTCGTCCTCCCTAGGCTTATTGTAATCCAATTAGGTTTTTTAACCAATCTTGTGCATCCAATATGTGATTTTGTGTCATTTTGTGTCATTGGTTGAACATTTAGGTCATTTTCAGCCTCCCTAGGCTTATTCTAATTCAATTAGGGTTTTTAACCAATCTTGTGCATTCGATATGTGATTTTGTGTCATTTTGTGTCATTGGTGGAACATTTAGGTCATTTTCGTCCTCCCTAGGCTTATTCTAATCCAATTAGGGTTTTTAACCAATCTTGTGCATCCAATATGTGATTTTGTGTCATTTTGTGTCATTGGTTGAACATTTAGGTCATTTTCGTCATCCCTAGCCTTATTCTAATCCAATTAAGGTTTTTTACCAATCTTGTGCATCCAATATGTGATTTTGTGTCATTGGTTGAACATTTAGGTCATTTTCGTCCTCCCTAGGCTTATTCTAATCCAATTAGGGTTTTTAACCAATCTTGTGCATCCAATATGTGATTTTGTGTCATTTGTTGAACATTTAGGTCATTTTCGTCCTCCGTAGGAGTATTCTAATCCAATTAGGGTTTTTAACCAATCTTGTGCATCCAATTTGTGATTTTGTGTCGTTGGTTGAACATTTAGGTCATTTTTGTCATCCTTGGACTTATTCTAACCCAATTAGGGTTTTTAACCAATCTTGTGCATCCAATTAGTGATTTGGTGTCATTGGTTGAACATTTAGGTCATTTTCGTCCTCCCAAGGCTTATTCTAATCCAATTAGGGTTTTTAACCAATCTTGTGCATCCAATATGTGATTTTGTGTCATTGGTTGAACATTTAGGTCATTTTTGTCCTCCCTAGGCTTATTCTAATCCAATTAGGGTTTTTAACCAATCTTGTGAATCCAATATGTGATTTTGTGTCATTTTGTGTCATTGGTTGAACATTTAGGTCATTTTCGTCCTCCCTAGGCTTATTCTAATCCAATTACGGTTTTTAACCAATCTTGTGCATCCAATATGTGATTTTGTGTCATTGGTCTAACATTTAGGTCATTTTCGTCCTCCCTAGGCTTATTCTAATCCAATTAGGGTTTTTAACCAATCTTGTGCATCCAATATGTGATTTTGTCTCATTGGTTGAACATTTAGGTCATTTTCGTCCTCCCTAGGCTTATTCTAATCCAATTAGGGTTTTTAACCAATCTTGTGCATCCAAATGTGATTTTGTGTCATTGGTTGAACATTTAGGTCATTTTCGTCCTCCCTAGGCTTATTCTAATCCAATTAGGGTTTTTAACCAATCTTGTGCATCCAATATGTGATTTTGTGTCATTGGTTGAACATTTAGGTCATTTTCGTCTTGCAAAGGCTTATTCTAATCCAATTAGGGTTTTTAACCAATCTTGTGCATCCAATATGTGATTTTGTGTCATTTGCTGAACATTTAGGTCATTTTCGTCCTCCCTACGATTATTCTAATCCAATTAGGGTTTTTAACCAATCTAGTGCATCCAATATGTGATTTTGTCTCATTTGTTGAACATTTAGGTCATTTTCGTCCTCCCTAGGATTATTCTAATCCAATTAGGGTTTTTAACCAATCTTGTGCATCCAATTTGTAATTTTGTGTCATTGGTTGAACATTTAGGTCATTTTTGTCATCCACTGACTTATTCTAACCCAATTAGGGTTTTTAACCAATCTTGTGCATCCAATTAGTGATTTTGTGTCACTGGTTGAACATTTAGGTCACTTTCGTCCTCCCAAGGCTTATTCTAATCCAATTAGGGTTTTTAACTAATCTTTTGCATCCAATATGTGATTTTGTATCATTGGTTGCACATTTAGGTCATTTTCGTCCTCCCTAGGCTTATTGTAATCCAATTAGGGTTTTTAACAATCTTGTGCATCCAATAAGTGATTTTGTGTCATTGGTTGAACATTTAGGTCATTTTCGTCCTCCTTAGGCTTATTCTAATCCAATTAGGGTTTTTAACCAATCTTGTGCATCCAATTAGTGATTTTGTGACATTGGTTGAACATTTAGGTCATTTTCGTCCTCCCAAGGCTTATTCTAATCCAATTAGGGTTTTTAACTAATCTTGTGCATCCAAATGTGATTTTGTGTCATTGGTTGAACATTTAGGTCATTTTCGTCCTCCCTATTCTTATTCTAATCCAATTAGGGTTTTTAACCAATCTTGTGCATCCAATATGTGATTTTGTGTCATTTGTTGAACATTTAGGTCATTTTCGTCCTCCGTAGGAGTATTCTAATCCAATTAGGGTTTTTAACCAATCTTGTGCATCCAATTTGTGATTTTGTGTCGTTGGTTGAACATTTAGGTCATTTTTGTCATCCTTGGACTTATTCTAACCCAATTAGGGTTTTTAACCAATCTTGTGCATCCAATTAGTGATTTGGTGTCATTGGTTGAACATTTAGGTCATTTTCGTCTTGCAAAGGCTTATTCTAATCCAATTAGGGTTTTTAACCAATCTTGTGCATCCAATATGTGATTTTGTGTCATTTGCTGAACATTTAGGTCATTTTCGTCCTCCCTACGATTATTCTAATCCAATTAGGGTTTTTAACCAATCTAGTGCATCCAATATGTGATTTTGTCTCATTTGTTGAACATTTAGGTCATTTTCGTCCTCCCTAGGATTATTCTAATCCAATTAGGGTTTTTAACCAATCTTGTGCATCCAATTTGTAATTTTGTGTCATTGGTTGAACATTTAGGTCATTTTTGTCATCCACTGACTTATTCTAACCCAATTAGGGTTTTTAACCAATCTTGTGCATCCAATTAGTGATTTTGTGTCACTGGTTGAACATTTAGGTCATTTTCGTCCTCCCAAGGCTTATTCTAATCCAATTAGGGTTTTTAACTAATCTTGTGCATCCAATATGTGATTTTGTGTCATTGGTTGAACATTTAGGTCATTTTCGTCCTCCCAAGGCTTATTCTAATCCAATTAGGGTTTTTAACTAATCTTGTGCATCCAATATGTGATTTTGTGTCATTGGTTGAACATTTAGGTCATTTTCGTCCTCCCTAGGATGATTGTAATCCAATTAGGGTTTTTAACCAATCTTGTGCACCCAATTTGTGATTTTGTGTCATTGGTTGAAAATTTAGGTCATTTTCGTCACCCTTGGACTTATTCTAATCCAATTAGGGTTTTTAACAAATCTTGTGCATCAATTATGTGATTTTGTGTCATTTGTTGAACATTTAGGTCATTTTCGTCCTCCCTAGGCTTATTCTAATCCAATTAGGGTTTTTAACCAATCTTGTGCATCTAATTAGTGATTTTGTGTCATTGGTTGAACATTTAAGTCATTTTCGTCATCCCTAGGCTTATTCTAATCCAATTAGGGTTTTTAACCAATCTTGTGCATCCAATATGTGATTTTGTGTCATTGGTTGAACATTTAGGTCATTTTCGTCCTCCCTAGGCTTATTCTAATCCAATTAGGGTTTTTAACTAATCTTGTGCATCCAATATGTGATTTTGTGTCATTGGTTGAACATTTAGGTCATTTTCGTCCTCCCTAGGCTTATTCTAATCCAATTAGGGTTTTTAACCAATCTTGTGCAACCAATATGTGATTTTGTGTCATTGGTTGAACATTAAGGTCATTTTCGTCCTCCGTAGGCTTATTCTAATCCAATTTGGGTTTTTAACCAATCTTGTGCATCCAATATGTGATTTTGTGTCATTGGTTGAACATTTAGGTCATTTTCGTCCTCCCTAGGCTTATTCTAATCCAATTAGGGTTTTTAACCAATCTTGTGCATCCAATATGTGATTTTGTGTCATTTGTTGAACATTTAGGTCATTTTCGTCCTCCGTAGGAGTATTCTAATCCAATTAGGGTTTTTAACCAATCTTGTGCATCCAATTTGTGATTTTGTGTCGTTGGTTGAACATTTAGGTCATTTTTGTCATCCTTGGACTTATTCTAACCCAATTAGGGTTTTTAACCAATCTTGTGCATCCAATTAGTGATTTGGTGTCATTGGTTGAACATTTAGGTCATTTTCGTCCTCCCAAGGCTTATTCTAATCCAATTAGGGTTTTTAACCAATCTTGTGCATCCAATATGTGATTTTGTGTCATTGGTTGAACATTTAGGTCATTTTCGTTCTACCTAGGCTTATTCTAATCCAATTAGGGTTTTTAACCAATCTTGTGCATCCAATATGTGATTTTGTGTCATTTGTTGAACATTTAGGTCATTTTCGTCCTCCGTAGGAGTATTCTAATCCAATTAGGGTTCTTAACAAATCTTGTGCATCCAATTTGTGATTTTGTGTCGTTGGTTGAACATTTAGGTCATTTTTGTCATCCTTGGACTTATTCTAACCCAATTAGGGTTTTTAACCAATCTTGTGCATCCAATTAGTGATTTTGTGTCATTGGTTGAACATTTAGGTCATTTTCGTCCTCCCAAGGCTTATTCTAATCCAATTAGGGTTTTTAACCAATCTTGTGCATCCAATATGTGATTTTGTGTCATTGGTTGAACATTTAGGTCATTTTCGTTCTACCTAGGCTTATTCTAATCCAATTAGGGTTTTTAACCAATCTTGTGCATCCAATATGTGATTCTGTGTCATTTGTTGATCATTTAGGTCATTTTCGTCCTCCAAAGGCTTATTCTAATCCTATTAGGGTTTTTAAACAATCTTGTTCATCCAATTTGTGATTTTGTGTCATTGGTTGAACATTTAGGTCATTTTTGTCATCCTTGGACTTATTCTAACCCAATTAGGGTTTTTAACCAATCTTGTGCATCCAATTTGTGATTTTGTGTCATTGGTTGAACATTTAGGTCATTTTCGTCCTCCCAAGGCTTATTCTAATCCAATTAGGGTTTTTAACTAATCTTGTGCATCCAATATGTGATTTTGTGTCATTGGTTGAACATTTAGGTCATTTTTGTCATCCTTGGACTTATTCTAATCCAATTAGGGTTTTTAACCAATCTTGTGCATCCAATTTGTAATTTTGTGTCATTGGTTGAACATTTAGGTCATTTTTGTCATCCACTGACTTATTCTAACCCAATTAGGGTTTTTAACCAATCTTGTGCATCCAATTAGTGATTTTATGTCATTGGTTGAACATTTAGGTCATTTTCGTCGTCCCAAGGCTTATTCTAATCCAATTAGGGTTTTTAACTAATATTGTGCATCCAATATGTGATTTTGTATCATTGGTTGAACATTTAGGTCATTTTCGTCCTCCCTAGGCTTATTGTAATCCAATTAGGGTTTTTAACAAATCATGTGCATCCAATAAGTGATTTTGTGTCATTGGTTGAACATTTCGGTCATTTTCGTCCTCCCTAGGCTTATTCTAATCCAATTAGGGTTTTTAACCAATCTTGTGCATCCAATATGTGATTTTGTGTCATTGGTTGAACATTTAGGTCATTTTTGTCATCCTTGGACTTATTCTAATCCAATTAGGGTTTTTAACCAATCTTGGGCATCCAATTAGTGATTTTGTGTCATTGGTTGAACATTTAGGTCATTTTCGTCCTCCCAACGCTTATTCTAATCCAATTAGGGTTTTTAACTAATCTTGTGCATCCAATATGTGATTTTGTGTCATTGGTTGAACATTTAGGTCATTTTCGTCCTCCGTAGGCTTATTCTAATCCAATTAGGGTTTTTAACCAATCCTGTGCATCCAATATGTGATTTTGTGTCATTTTTGAACATTTAGGTCATTTTTGTCCTCCCTAGGATTATTCTAATTCAATTAGAGTTATTAACCAATCTTGTGCATCCAATTAGTGATTTTGTGTCATTGGTTGAACATTTAGGTCATTTTCGTCCTCCCAAGGCTTATTCTAATCCAATTAGGGTTTTTAACCAATCTTGTGCATCCAATATGTGATTTTGTGTCATTGGTTGAACATTTAGGTCATTTTCGTCCTCCCTAGGCTTATTCTAATCCAATTAGGGTTTTTAACCAATCCTGTGCATCCAATATGTGATTTTGTGTCATTGGTTGAACATTTAGGTCATTTTCGTCCTCCCTAGGCTTATTCTAATCCAATAAGGGTTTTTAACCAATCACGTGCATCCAATATGTGATTTTGTCTCATTGGTTGAACATTTAGGTCATTTTCGCATTCCAAAGGCTTATTCTCATCCAATTAGGGTTTTTAACCAATCTTGTGCATCCAATATTTCATTTTGTGTCATTGGTTGGACATTTAGGTCATTTTCATCCTCCCTAGTCTTATTCTAATCCAATTAGGGTTTTTAACCAATCTTGTGCATCCAATATGTGATTTTGTGTCATTGGTTGAACATTTAGGTCATTTTCGTCCTCCCTAGGCTTATTCTAATCCAATTAGGGTTTTTAACCAATCTTCTGCATCCAATATGTGATTGTGTCATTGGTTGAACATTTAGGTCATTTTCGTCCTCCCTAGGCTTATTCTAATCCAATTAGGGTTTTTAACCAATCTTGTGCATCCAATATGTGATTTTATGTCATTTTGTGTCATTGGTTGAACATTTAGGTCATTTTCGTCCTCCCTAGACTTATTCTAATCCAATTAGGGTTTTTAACCAATCTTGTGCATCCAATATGTGATTTTGTGTCATTGGTTGAACACTTAGGTCATTTTCGTCCTCCCTAGACTTATTCTAATCCAAATAGGGTTTTTAACCAATCTTGTGCATCCAATATGTGATTTTGTGTCATTGGTTGTACATTTAGGTCATTTTCGTCCTCCCTAGGCTTATTCTAATCCAATTAGGGTTTTTAACCAATCTTGTGCATCCAATATGTGATTTTGTGTCATTTTGTGTCATTGGTTGAACATTTAGGTCATTTTCGTCCTCCCTAGGCTTATTCTAATCCAATTAAGGTTTTTAACCAATCTGATGCATCCAATATGTGATTTTGTGTCATTTTGTGTCATTGGTTGAACATTTAGGTCATTTTCGTCCACCCTAGGCTTATTCTAATCCAATTAGGGTTTTTAACCAATCTTGTGCATCCAGTATGTGATTTTGTGTCATTGGTTGAACATTTAGGTCATTTTTGTCCTCCCTAGGCTTATTCTAATCCAATTAAGGTTTTTAACCAATCTTGGGAATCCAATATGTGATTTTGCGTCATTGGTTGAACATTTAGGTCATTTTCGTCCTCCCTAGGCTTATTCTAATCCAATTAGGGTTTTTAACCAATCTTGTGCATCCAATATGTGATTTTGTGTCATTGGTTGAACATTTAGGTCATTTTCGTCTTCCAAAGGCTTATTCTAATCCAATTAGGGTTTTTAACCAATCTTGTGCATCCAATATGTGATTTTGTGTCATTTGCTGAACATTTAGGTCATTTTCGTCCTCCCTAGGCTTATTCTAATCCAATTAGGGTTTTTAACCAATCTTGTGCATCCAATTAGTGATTTTGTGTCATTGGTTGAACATTTAGGTCATTTTCGTCCTCCCAACACTTATTCTAATCCAATTAGGGTTTTTATCTAATCTTGTGCATCCAATATGTGATTTTGTGTCATTGGTTGAACATTTAGGTCATTTTCGTCCTCCCAAGGCTTATTCTAATCCAATTAGGGTTTTTAACTAATCTTGTGCATCCAAATGTGATTTTGTGTCATTGGTTGAACATTTAGGTCATTTTCGTCCTCCCTAGGCTTATTCTAATCCAATTAGGGTTTTTAACCAATCTTGTGCATCCAATTAGTGATTTTGTGTCATTGGTTGAACATTTAGGTCATTTTCGTCCTCCCAACGCTTATTCTAATCCAATTAGGGTTTTTAACTAATCTTGTGCATCCAATATGTGATTTTGTGTCATTGGTTAAACATTTAGGTCATTTTCGTCCTCCCTAGGCTTATTCTAATCCAATTAGGGTTTTTAACCAATCTTGTGCATCCAATTAGTGATTTTGTGTCATTGGTTGAACATTTAGGTCATTTTCGTCCTCCCAACGCTTATTCTAATCCAATTAGGGTTTTTAACTAATCTTGTGCATCCAGTATGTGATTTTGTGTCATTGGTTGAACATTTAGGTCATTTTCGTCCTCCCTAGGCTTATTCTAATCCAATTAGGGTTTTTAACCAATCTTGTGCATCCGATATGTGATTTTGTGTCATTGGTTGAACATTTAGGTCATTTTCGTCTTGCAAAGGCTTATTCTAATCCAATTAGGGTTTTTAACCAATCTTGTGCATCCAATATGTGATTTTGTGTCATTTGCTGAACATTTAGGTCATTTTCGTCCTCCCTACGATTATTCTAATCCAATTAGGGTTTTTAACCAATCTAGTGCATCCAATATGTGATTTTGTCTCATTTGTTGAACATTTAGGTCATTTTCGTCCTCCCTAGGATTATTCTAATCCAATTAGGGTTTTTAACCAATCTTGTGCATCCAATTTGTAATTTTGTGTCATTGGTTGAACATTTAGGTCATTTTTGTCATCCACTGACTTATTCTAACCCAATTAGGGTTTTTAACCAATCTTGTGCATCCAATTAGTGATTTTGTGTCACTGGTTGAACATTTAGGTCACTTTCGTCCTCCCAAGGCTTATTCTAATCCAATTAGGGTTTTTAACTAATCTTTTGCATCCAATATGTGATTTTGTATCATTGGTTGCACATTTAGGTCATTTTCGTCCTCCCTAGGCTTATTGTAATCCAATTAGGGTTTTTAACAATCTTGTGCATCCAATAAGTGATTTTGTGTCATTGGTTGAACATTTAGGTCATTTTCGTCCTCCTTAGGCTTATTCTAATCCAATTTGGGTTTTTAACCAATCTTGTGCATCCAATTAGTGATTTTGTGACATTGGTTGAACATTTAGGTCATTTTCGTCCTCCCAAGGCTTATTCTAATCCAATTAGGGTTTTTAACTAATCTTGTGCATCCAAATGTGATTTTGTGTCATTGGTTGAACATTTAGGTCATTTTCGTCCTCCCTATTCTTATTCTAATCCAATTAGGGTTTTTAACCAATCTTGTGCATCCAATATGTGATTTTGTGTCATTTGTTGAACATTTAGGTCATTTTCGTCCTCCGTAGGAGTATTCTAATCCAATTAGGGTTTTTAACCAATCTTGTGCATCCAATTTGTGATTTTGTGTCGTTGGTTGAACATTTAGGTCATTTTTGTCATCCTTGGACTTATTCTAACCCAATTAGGGTTTTTAACCAATCTTGTGCATCCAATTAGTGATTTGGTGTCATTGGTTGAACATTTAGGTCATTTTCGTCTTGCAAAGGCTTATTCTAATCCAATTAGGGTTTTTAACCAATCTTGTGCATCCAATATGTGATTTTGTGTCATTTGCTGAACATTTAGGTCATTTTCGTCCTCCCTACGATTATTCTAATCCAATTAGGGTTTTTAACCAATCTAGTGCATCCAATATGTGATTTTGTCTCATTTGTTGAACATTTAGGTCATTTTCGTCCTCCCTAGGATTATTCTAATCCAATTAGGGTTTTTAACCAATCTTGTGCATCCAATTTGTAATTTTGTGTCATTGGTTGAACATTTAGGTCATTTTTGTCATCCACTGACTTATTCTAACCCAATTAGGGTTTTTAACCAATCTTGTGCATCCAATTAGTGATTTTGTGTCACTGGTTGAACATTTAGGTCATTTTCGTCCTCCCAAGGCTTATTCTAATCCAATTAGGGTTTTTAACTAATCTTTTGCATCCAATATGTGATTTTGTATCATTGGTTGCACATTTAGGTCATTTTCGTCCTCCCTAGGCTTATTGTAATCCAATTAGGGTTTTTAACAATCTTGTGCATCCAATAAGTGATTTTGTGTCATTGGTTGAACATTTAGGTCATTTTCGTCCTCCTTAGGCTTATTCTAATCCAATTAGGGTTTTTAACCAATCTTGTGCATCCAATTAGTGATTTTGTGACATTGGTTGAACATTTAGGTCATTTTCGTCCTCCCAAGGCTTATTCTAATCCAATTAGGGTTTTTAACTAATCTTGTGCATCCAAATGTGATTTTGTGTCATTGGTTGAACATTTAGGTCATTTTCGTCCTCCCTATTCTTATTCTAATCCAATTAGGGTTTTTAACCAATCTTGTGCATCCAATATGTGATTTTGTGTCATTTGTTGAACATTTAGGTCATTTTCGTCCTCCGTAGGAGTATTCTAATCCAATTAGGGTTTTTAACCAATCTTGTGCATCCAATTTGTGATTTTGTGTCATTGGTTGAACATTTAGGTCATTTTTGTCATCCTTGGACTTATTCTAACCCAATTAGGGTTTTTAACCAATCTTGTGCATCCAATTAGTGATTTTGTGTCATTGGTTGAACATTTAGGTCATTTTCGTCCTCCCAAGGTTTATTCTAATCCAATTAGGGTTTTTAACCAATCTTGTGCATCCAATATGTGATTTTGTGTCATTGGTTGAACATTTAGATCATTTTTGTCTTCCAAAGGCTTATTCTAATCCAATTAGGGTTTTTAACAAATCTTGTGCATCCAATAAGTGATTTTGTGTCATTGGTTGAACATTTCGGTCATTTTCGTCCTCCCTAGGCTTATTCTAATCCAATTAGGGTTTTTAACCAATCTTGTGCATCCAATATGTGATTTTGTGTCATTGGTTGAACATTTAGGTCATTTTCGTCATCCTTCGACTTATTCTAATCTAATTAGGGTTTTTTAACCAATCTTGTGCATCAAATTAGTGATTTTGTGTCATTGGTTGAACATTTAGGTCATTTTCGTCCTCCCAAGGCTTATTCTAATCCAATTAGGGTTTTTAACCAATCTTGTGCATCCAATATGTGATTTTGTGTCATTGGTTGAACATTTAGGTCATTTTCGTCCTCCCAAGGCTTATTCTAATCCAATTAGGGTTTTTAACTAATCTTGTGCATCCAATATGTGATTTTGTATCATTGGTTGAACATTTAGGTCATTTTCGTCTTCCCTAGGATTATTCTAATCCAATTAGGGTTTTTAACCAATCTTGGGCATCCAATTTGTAATTTTGTGTCATTGGTTGAACATTTAGGTCATTTTTGTCATCCACTGACTTATTCTAACCCAATTAGGGTTTTTAACCAATCTTGTGCATCCAATTGGTGATTTTGTGTCATTGGTTGAACATTTAGGTCATTTTCGTCCTCCCAAGGCTTATTCTAATCCAATTAGGGTTTTTAACTAATCTTGTGCATCCAATATGTGATTTTGTGTCATTGGTTGAACATTTAGGTCATTTTCGTCCTCCTTAGGCTTATTCTAATCCAATTAGGGTTTTTAACCAATCTTGTGCATCCAATTAGTTATTTTGTGTCATTGGTTGAACATTTAGGTCATTTTCGTCCTCCCAAGGCTTATTCTAATCCAATTAGGGTTTTTAACTAATCTTGTGCATCCAATATGTGATTTTGTGTCATTGGTTGAACATTTAGGTCATTTTCGTCCTCCCTAGGCTTATTGTAATCCAATTAGGGTTTTTAACAAATCTTGTGCATCCAATAAGTGATTTTGTGTCATTGGTTGAACATTTCGGTCATTTTCGTCCTCTCTAGGCTTATTCTAATCCAATTAGGGTTTTTAACCAATCTTGTGCATCCAATTAGTGATTTTGTGTCATTGGTTGAACATTTAGGTGATTTTCGTCGTCCCAAGGCTTATTCTAATCCAATTAGGGTTTTTAACCAATCTTGTGCATCCAATATGTGATTTTGTGTCATTGGTTGAACATTTAGGTCATTTTCGTCCTCCGTACGATTATTCTAATCCAATTAGGGTTTTTAACCAATCTAGTGCATCCAATATGTGATTTTGTGTCATTTGTTGAACATTTAGGTCATTTTAATCCTCCCTAGGATTATTCTAATCCAATTAGGGTTTTTAACTAATCTTGTGCATCCAATTTGTAATTTTGTGTCATTGGTTGAACATTTAGGTCATTTTTGTCATCCTTGGACTTATTCTAACCCAATTAGGGTTTTTAACCAATCTTTTGCATCCAATTAGTGATTTTGTGTCATTGGTTGAACATTTAGGTCATTTTCCTCCAACCAAGGCTTATTCTAATCCAATTAGGGTTTTTAACTAATCTTGTGCATCCAATATGTGATTTTGTATCATTGGTTGAACATTTAGGTCATTTTCGTCCTCCCTAGGCTTATTGTAATCCAATTAGGGTTTTTAACAAATCTTGTGCATCCAATAAGTGATTTTGTGTCATTGGTTGAACATTTCGGTCATTTTCGTGCTCCCTAGGCTTATTCTAATCCAATTAAGGTTTTTAACCAATCTTGTGCATCCAATTAGTTATTTTGTGTCATTGGTTGAACATTTAGGTCATTTTCGTCCTCCCAAGGCTTATTCTAATCCAATTAGGGTTTTTAACTAATCTTGTGCATCCAATATGTGATTTTGTATCAATTGTTGAACATTTAGGTCATTTTCGTCCTCCGTAGGCTTATTCTAATCCAATTAGGGTTTTTAACCAATCTTGTGCATCCAATTAGTGATTTTGTGTCATTGGTTGAACATTTAGGTCATTTTCGTCTTCCAAAGGCTTATTCTAATCCAATTAGGGTTTTTAACCAATCTTGTGCATCCAACAAGTGATTTTGTGTCATTGGTTGAACATATAGGACATTTTCGTCCTCCCTAGGATTATTCTAATCCAATTAGGGTTTTTAACCAATCTTGTGCATGCAATATGTGATTTTGTGTCATTTGTTGAACATTTAGGTCATTTTCTTCCTCCCTAGGATTATTCTAATCCAATTAGGGTTTTTAACCAATCTTGTGCATCCAATTTGTAATTTTGTGTCATTGGTTGAACATTTAGGTCATTTTTGTCATCCTTGGACTTATTCTAACCCAATTAGGGTTTTTAACCAATCTTGTGCATCCAATTAGTGATTTTGTGTCATTGGTTGAACATTTAGGTCATTTTTGTCCTCCCAAGGCTTATTCTAATCCAATTAGGGTTTTTAACCAATCTTGTGCATCCAATATGTGATTTTGTGTCATTGGTTGAACATTTAGGTCATTTTCGTCCTCCCTAGGCTTATTCTAATCCAATTAGGGTTTTTAACAAAACTTGTGCATCCAATATGTGATTTTGTGTCATTGGTTGAACATTTAGGTCATTTTCGTCCTCCCTAGGCTTATTCTAATCCAATTAGGGTTTTTAACCAATCTTGTGCATCCAATATGTGATTTTGTGTCATTGATTGAACATTTAGGTCATTTTCGTCTTCCAAAGGTTTATTGTAATCCAATTAGGGTGTTTAACCAATCTAGTGCATCCAATATGTGATTTTGTGTCATTTGTTGAACATTTAGGTCATTTTCGTCCTCCCAACGCTTATTCTAATCCAATTAGGGTTTTTAACTAATCTTGTGCATCCAGTATGTGATTTTGTGTCATTGGTTGAACATTTAGGTCATTTTCGTCCTCCCAAGGCTTATTCTAATCCAATTAGGGTTTTTAACCAATCTTGTGCATCCAATATGTGATTTTGTGTCATTGGTTGAACATTTAGGTCATTTTTGTCATCCTTGGACTTATTCTAATCCAATTAGGGTTTTTAACCAATCTTGTGCCTCCAATTAGTGATTTTGTGTCATTGGTTGAACATTTAGGTCATTTTCGTCCTCCCAACGCTTATTCTAATCCAATTAGGGTTTTTAACTAATCTTGTGCATCCAATATGTGATTTTGTGTCATTGGTTGAACATTTAGGTCATTTTCATCCTCCCTAGTCTTATTCTAATCCAATTAGGGTTTTTAACCAATCTTGTGCATCCAATATGTGATTTTGTGTCATTTGTTGAACATTTAGGTCATTTTCGTCCTCCTTAGGATTATTCTAATCCAATTAGGGTTTTTAACCAATCTTGTGCATCCAATTTGTGATTTTGTGTCATTTGTTGAACATTTACGTCATTTTCGTCCTCCCTAGGATTATTCTAATCCAATTAGGGTTTTTAACCAATCTTGTGCATCCAATTTGTGATTTTGTGTCATTGGTTGAACATTTAGGTCATTTTCGTCTTCGAAAGGCTTATTCTAATCCAATTAGGGTTTTTAACCAATCTTGTGCATCCAATATGTCATTTTGTGTCATTGGTTGAACATTTAGGTCATTTTCATCCTCCCTAGTCTTATTCTAATCCAATTAGGGTTTTTAACCAATCTTGTGCAACCAATATGGGATTTTTTGTCATTTGTTGAACATTTAGGTCATTTTCGTCCTCCCTAAGATTATTCTAATCCAATTAGGGTTTTTAACCAATCTTCTGCATCCAATTAGTGATTTTGTGTCATTGGTTAAACATTTAGGTCATTTTCGTCCTCCCAAGGTTTTTTTTAATCCAATTAGAGTTTTTAACCAATCATGTGCAACCAATATGTGATTTTGTGTCATTGGTTGAACATTTAGGTCATTTTCGCCTTCCAAAGGCTTATTCTAATCCAATTTGGGTTTTTAACCAATCTTGTGCATCCAATATGTGATTTTGTGTCATTTGTTGAACATTTAGGTCATTTTCGTCCTCCCTAGAATTATTCTAATCCAATTAGGGTTTTTAACCAATCTTGTGCATCGAATTTGTGATTTTGTGTCGTTGGTTGAACATTTAGGTCATTTTTGTCATCCTTGGACTTATTCTAACCCAATTAGGGTTTTTAACCAATCTTGTGCATCCAATTAGTATTTTGTGTCATTGGTTGAACATTTAGGTCATTTTTGTCCTCCCAAGGCTTATTCTAATCCAATTAGGGTTTTTAACTAATCTTGTGCATCCAATATGTGATTTTGTATCATTGGTTGAACATTTAGGTCATTTTCGTCCTCCCTAGGCTTATTGTAATCCAATTAGGGTTTTTAACAAATCTTGTGCATCCAATAAGTGATTTTGTGTCATTGGTTGAACATTTAGGTCATTTTCGTCCTCCCTAGGCTTATTCTAATCCAATTAGGGTTTTTAACCAATCTTGTGCATCCAATTAGTGATTTTGTGTCATTGGTTGAACATTTAGGTCATTTTTGTCCTCCCAACGCTTATTCTAATCCAATTAGGGTTTTTAACTAATCTTGTGCATCCAATATGTGATTTTGTGTCATTGGTTGAACATTTAGGTCATTTTCGTCCTCCCTAGGCTTATTCTAATCCAATTAGGGTTTTTAACCAATCTTGTGCATCCAATTAGTGATTTTGTGTCATTGGTTGAACATTTAGGTCATTTTTGTCCTCCCAAGGCTTATTCTAATCCAATTAGGGTTTTTAACTAATCTTGTGCATCCAATATGTGATTTTGTATCATTGGTTGAACATTTAGGTCATTTTCGTCCTCCCTAGGCTTATTGTAATCCAATTAGGGTTTTTAACAAATCTTGTGCATCCAATAAGTGATTTTGTGTCATTGGTTGAACATTTCGGTCATTTTCGTCCTCCCTAGGCTTATTCTAATCCAATTAGGGTTTTTAACCAATCTTGTGCATCCAAATGTGATTTTGTGTCATTGGTTGAACATTTAGGTCATTTTCGTCCTCCCTAGGCTTATTCTAATCCAATTAGGGTTTTTAACCAATCTTGTGCATCCAATTAGTGATTTTGTGTCATTGGTTGAACATTTAGGTCATTTTCGTCCTCCCTAGGATTATTCTAATCCAATTAGGGTTTTTAACCAATCTTGTGCATCCAATTTGTAATTTTGTGTCATTGGTTGAACATTTAGGTCATTTTTGTCATCCACTGACTTATTCTAACCCAATTAGGGTTTTTAACCAATCTTGTGCATCCATTTAGTGATTTTGTGTCATTGGTTGAACATTTAGGTCATTTTCGTCCTCCCAAGGCTTATTCTAATCCAATTAGGGTTTTTAACTAATCTTGTGCATCCAATATGTGATTTTGTGTCATTGGTTGAACATTTAGGTCATTTTCTTCCTCCCTAGTCTTATTCTAATCCAATTAGGGTTTTTAACCAATCTTGTGCATCCAATATGTGATTTTGTGTCATTTGTTGAACATTTAGCTCATTTTCGTCCTCCCTAGGATTATTCTAATCCAATTAGGGTTTTTAACCAATCTTGTGCAATCAATTTGTGATTTTGTGTCATTGGTTGAACATTTAGGTCATTTTTGTCATCCTTGGACTTATTCTAATCCAATTAGGGTTTTTAACCAATCTTGAGCATCCAATTAGTGATTTTGTGTCATTGGTTGAACATTTAGGTCATTTTCGTCCTCCCAACGCTTATTCTAATCCAATTAGGGTTTTTAACTAATCTTGTGCATCCAATATGTGATTTTGTGTCATTGGTTGAACATTTAGGTCATTTTCATCCTCCCTAGTCTTATTCTAATCCAATTAGGGTTTTTAACCAATCTTGTGCATCCAATATGTGATTTTGTGTCATTGGTTGAACATTTAGGTCATTTTCGTCCTCCCTAGGATTATTCTAATCCAATTAGGGTTTTTAACCAATCTTGTGCATCCAATTTGTGATTTTGTGTCATTGGTTGAACATTTAGGTCATTTTTGTCATCCACTGACTTATTCTAACCCAATTAGGGTTTTTAACCAATCTTGTGCATCCAATTAGTGATTTTGTGTCACTGGTTGAACATTTAGGTCATTTTCGTCCTCCCAAGGCTTATTCTAATCCAATTAGGGTTTTTAACTAATCTTGTGCATCCAATATGTGATTTTGTGTCATTGGTTGAACATTTAGGTCATTTTCGTCCTCCCAAGGCTTATTCTAATCCAATTAGGGTTTTTAACCAATCTTGTGCATCCAATATGTGATTTTGTGTCATTTGTTGAACATTTAGGTCATTTTCGTCCTCCAAAGGCTTATTCTAATCCTATTAGGGTTTTTAACCAATCTTGTGCATCCAATTTGTGATTTTGTGTCATTGGTTGAACATTTAGGTAATTTTTCTCATCCTTGGACTTATTCTAATCCAATTAGGGTTTTTAACCAATCTTGTGCATCCAATTAGGGATTTTGTGTCATTGGTTGAACATTTAGGTCATTTTCGTTCTACCTAGGCTTATTCTAATCCAATTAGGGTTTTTAACCAATCTTGTGCATCCAATATGTGATTTTGTGTCATTTGTTGAACATTTAGGTCATTTTCGTCCTCCAAAGGCTTATTCTAATCCTATTAGGGTTTTTAACCAATCTTGTGCATCCAATATGTGATTTGGTGTCATTGGTTGAACATTTAGGTCATTTTCGTTCTACCTAGGCTTATTCTAATCCAATTAGGGTTTTTAACCAATCTTGTGCATCCAATATGTGATTTTGTGTCATTTGTTGAACATTTAGGTCATTTTCGTCCTCCAAAGGCTTATTCTAATCCTATTAGGGTTTTTAACCAATCTTGTGCATCCAATTTGTGATTTTGTGTCATTGGTTGAACATTTAGGTCATTTTTGTCATCCTTGGACTTATTCTAACCCAATTAGGGTTTTTAACCAATCTTGATCATCCAATTTGTGATTCTGTGTCATTGGTTGAACATTTAGGTCATTTTCGTCCTCCCAAGGCTTATTCTAATCCAATTAGGGTTTTTAACTAATCTTGTGCATCCAATATGTGATTTTGTGTCATTGGTTGAACATTTAGGTCATTTTCGTCCTCCCTAGGCTTATTCTAATCCAATTAGGGTTTTTAACCAATATTGTGCATCCAATATGTGATTTTGTGTCATTGGTTGAACATTTAGGTCATTTTCGTCTTGCAAAGGCTTATTCTAATCCAATTAGGGTTTTTAACCAATCTTGTGCATCCAATATGTGATTTTGTGTCATTTGCTGAACATTTAGGTCATTTTCGTCCTCCCTACGATTATTCTAATCCAATTAGGGTTTTTAACCAATCTAGTGCATCCAATATGTGATTTTGTCTCATTTGTTGAACATTTAGGTCATTTTCGTCCTCCCTAGGATTATTCTAATCCAATTAGGGTTTTTAACCAATCTTGTGCATCCAATTTGTAATTTTGTGTCATTGGTTGAACATTTAGGTCATTTTTGTCATCCACTGACTTATTCTAACCCAATTAGGGTTTTTAACCAATCTTGTGCATCCAATTAGTGATTTTGTGTCACTGGTTGAACATTTAGGTCATTTTCGTCCTCCCAAGGCTTATTCTAATCCAATTAGGGTTTTTAACTAATCTTTTGCATCCAATATGTGATTTTGTATCATTGGTTGCACATTTAGGTCATTTTCGTCCTCCCTAGGCTTATTGTAATCCAATTAGGGTTTTTAACAATCTTGTGCATCCAATAAGTGATTTTGTGTCATTGGTTGAACATTTAGGTCATTTTCGTCCTCCTTAGGCTTATTCTAATCCAATTAGGGTTTTTAACCAATCTTGTGCATCCAATTAGTGATTTTGTGACATTGGTTGAACATTTAGGTCATTTTCGTCCTCCCAAGGCTTATTCTAATCCAATTAGGGTTTTTAACTAATCTTGTGCATCCAAATGTGATTTTGTGTCATTGGTTGAACATTTAGGTCATTTTCGTCCTCCCTATTCTTATTCTAATCCAATTAGGGTTTTTAACCAATCTTGTGCATCCAATATGTGATTTTGTGTCATTTGTTGAACATTTAGGTCATTTTCGTCCTCCGTAGGAGTATTCTAATCCAATTAGGGTTTTTAACCAATCTTGTGCATCCAATTTGTGATTTTGTGTCGTTGGTTGAACATTTAGGTCATTTTTGTCATCCTTGGACTTATTCTAACCCAATTAGGGTTTTTAACCAATCTTGTGCATCCAATTAGTGATTTGGTGTCATTGGTTGAACATTTAGGTCATTTTCGTCTTGCAAAGGCTTATTCTAATCCAATTAGGGTTTTTAACCAATCTTGTGCATCCAATATGTGATTTTGTGTCATTTGCTGAACATTTAGGTCATTTTCGTCCTCCCTACGATTATTCTAATCCAATTAGGGTTTTTAACCAATCTAGTGCATCCAATATGTGATTTTGTCTCATTTGTTGAACATTTAGGTCATTTTCGTCCTCCCTAGGATTATTCTAATCCAATTAGGGTTTTTAACCAATCTTGTGCATCCAATTTGTAATTTTGTGTCATTGGTTGAACATTTAGGTCATTTTTGTCATCCTTGGACTTATTCTAACCCAATTAGGGTTTTTAACCAATCTTGTGCATCCAATTAGTGATTTTGTGTCATTGGTTGAACATTTAGGTCATTTTCGTCCTCCCAACGCTTATTCTAATCCAATTAGGGTTTTTAACTAATCTTGTGCATCCAATATGTGATTTTGTGTCATTGGTTGAACATTTAGGTCATTTTCGTCCTCCCTAGACTTATTCTAATCCAATTAGGGTTTTTAACCAATCTTGTGCATCCAATATGTGATTTTGTGTCATTGGTTGAACATTTAGGTCATTTTTGTCCTCCCTAGGCTTATTCTAATCCAATTAGGGTTTTTAATCAATCTTGTGCATCCAATATGTGATTTTGTGTCATTGGTTGAACATTTAGGTCATTTTCGTTCTACCTAGGCTTATTCTAATCCAATTAGGGTTTTTAACCAATCTTGTGCATCCAATATGTGATTTTGTGTCATTTGTTGAACATTTAGGTCATTTTCGTCCTCCAAAGGCTTATTCTAATCCTATTAGGGTTTTTAACCAATCTTGTGCATCCAATATGTGATTTGGTGTCATTGGTTGAACATTTAGGTCATTTTCGTTCTACCTAGGCTTATTCTAATCCAATTAGGGTTTTTAACCAATCTTGTGCATCCAATATGTGATTTTGTGTCATTTGTTGAACATTTAGGTCATTTTCGTCCTCCAAAGGCTTATTCTAATCCTATTAGGGTTTTTAACCAATCTTGTGCATCCAATTTGTGATTTTGTGTCATTGGTTGAACATTTAGGTCATTTTTGTCATCCTTGGACTTATTCTAACCCAATTAGGGTTTTTAACCAATCTTGTGCATCCAATTTGTGATTTTGTGTCATTGGTTGAACATTTAGGTCATTTTCGTCCTCCGAAGGCTTATTCTAA
This sequence comes from Cicer yamashitae, assembly GCA_037974755.1. Classification (NCBI taxonomy): domain Eukaryota; kingdom Viridiplantae; phylum Streptophyta; class Magnoliopsida; order Fabales; family Fabaceae; genus Cicer; species Cicer yamashitae. Next base: position 26,574,474 of record JBBPBQ010000008.1, on the reverse strand, counting down.
TCCAATTAGGGTTTTTAACTAATCTTGTGCATCCAATATGTGATTTTGTGTCATTGGTTGAACATTTAGGTCATTTTCGTCCTCCCTAGGCTTATTCTAATCCAATTAGGGTTTTTAACTAATCTTGTGCATCCAATATGTGATTTTGTGTCATTTTGTGTTATTGGTTGAACATTTAGGTCATTTTCGTCCTCCCTAGGCTTATTCTAATCCAATTAGGGTTTTTAACCAATCTTGTGCATCCAATATGTGATTTTTTGTCATTTTGTGTCATTGGTTGAACATTTAGGTCATTTTCGTCCTCCCAAGGCTTATTCTAATCCAATTAGGGTTTTTAACCAATCTTGTGCATCCAATATGTGATTTTGTGTCATTGGTTGAACATTTAGGTCATTTTCGTTCTACTTAGGCTTATTCTAATCCAATTAGGGTTTTTAACCAATCTTGTGCATCCAATATGTGATTTTGTGTCATTTGTTGAACATTTAGGTCATTTTCGTCCTCCGTAGGAGTATTCTAATCCAATTAGGGTTTTTAACCAATCTTGTGCATCCAATTTGTGATTTTGTGTCGTTGGTTGAACATTTAGGTCATTTTTGTCATCCTTGGACTTATTCTAACCCAATTAGGGTTTTTAACCAATCTTGTGCATCCAATTAGTGATTTGGTGTCATTGGTTGAACATTTAGGTCATTTTCGTCCTCCCAAGGCTTATTCTAATCCAATTAGGGTTTTTAACCAATCTTGTGCATCCAATATGTGATTTTGTGTCATTGGTTGAACATTTAGGTCATTTTCGTTCTACCTAGGCTTATTCTAATCCAATTAGGGTTTTTAACCAATCTTGTGCATCCAATATGTGATTTTGTGTCATTTGTTGAACATTTAGGTCATTTTCGTCCTCCGTAGGAGTATTCTAATCCAATTAGGGTTCTTAACAAATCTTGTGCATCCAATTTGTGATTTTGTGTCGTTGGTTGAACATTTAGGTCATTTTTGTCATCCTTGGACTTATTCTAACCCAATTAGGGTTTTTAACCAATCTTGTGCATCCAATTAGTGATTTTGTGTCATTGGTTGAACATTTAGGTCATTTTCGTCCTCCCAAGGCTTATTCTAATCCAATTAGGGTTTTTAACCAATCTTGTGCATCCAATATGTGATTTTGTGTCATTTGTTGAACATTTAGGTCATTTTCGTCCTCCCTAGGCTTATTCTAATCCAATTAGGGTTTTTAACCAATCTTGTGCATCCAATTAGTGATTTTGTGTCATTGGTTGAACATTTAGGTCATTTTCGTCCTCCCAACGCTTATTCTAATCCAATTAGGGTTTTTAACTAATCTTGTGCATCCAGTATGTGATTTTGTGTCATTGGTTGAACATTTAGGTCATTTTCGTCCTCCCTAGGCTTATTCTAATCCAATTAGGGTTTTTAACCAATCTTGTGCATCCAATATGTGATTTTGTGTCATTGATTGAACATTTAGGTCATTTTCGTCTTCCAAAGGTTTATTGTAATCCAATTAGGGTGTTTAACCAATCTAGTGCATCCAATATGTGATTTTGTGTCATTTGTTGAACATTTAGGTCATTTTCGTCCTCCCAACGCTTATTCTAATCCAATTAGGGTTTTTAACTAATCTTGTGCATCCAGTATGTGATTTTGTGTCATTGGTTGAACATTTAGGTCATTTTCGTCCTCCCAAGGCTTATTCTAATCCAATTAGGGTTTTTAACCAATCTTGTGCATCCAATATGTGATTTTGTGTCATTGGTTGAACATTTAGGTCATTTTCGTCTTCCAAAGGCTTATTCTAATCCAATTAGGGTTTTTAACCAATCTTGTGCATCCAATATGTGATTTTGTGTGATTTGTTGAACATTTAGGTCATTTTCGTCCTCCGTACGATTATTCTAATCCAATAAGGGTTTTTAACAAATCTTGTGCATCCAATAAGTGATTTTGTGTCATTGGTTGAACATTTCGGTCATTTTCGTCCTCCCTAGGCTTATTCTAATCCAATTAGGGTTTTTAACCAATCTTGTGCATCCAATATGTCATTTTGTGTCATTGGTTGAACATTTAGGTCATTTTCATCCTCCCTAGTCTTATTCTAATCCAATTAGGGTTTTTAACCAATCTTGTGCATCCAATTTGTGATTTTGTGTCATTTGTTGAACATTTAGGTCATTTTCGTCCTCCCTAGGATTATTCTAATCCAATTAGGGTTTTTAACCAATCTTGTGCATCCAATTTGTGATTTTGTGTCATTGGTTGAACATTTAGGTCATTTTTGTCATCCACTGACTTATTCTAACCCAATTAGGGTTTTTAACCAATCTTGTGCATCCAATTAGTGATTTTGTGTCACTGGTTGAACATTTAGGTCATTTTCGTCCTCCCAAGGCTTATTCTAATCCAATTAGGGTTTTTAACTAATCTTGTGCATCCAATATGTGATTTTGTATCATTGGTTGCACATTTAGGTCATTTTCGTCCTCCCTAGGCTTATTGTAATCCAATTAGGGTTTTTAACAATCTTGTGCATCCAATAAGTGATTTTGTGTCATTGGTTGAACATTTAGGTCATTTTCGTCCTCCTTAGGCTTATTCTAATCCAATTAGGGTTTTTAACCAATCTTGTGCATCCAATTAGTGATTTTGTGACATTGGTTGAACATTTAGGTCATTTTCGTCCTCCCAAGGCTTATTCTAATCCAATTAGGGTTTTTAACTAATCTTGTGCATCCAAATGTGATTTTGTGTCATTGGTTGAACATTTAGGTCATTTTCGTCCTCCCTATTCTTATTCTAATCCAATTAGGGTTTTTAACCAATCTTGTGCATCCAATATGTGATTTTGTGTCATTTGTTGAACATTTAGGTCATTTTCGTCCTCCGTAGGAGTATTCTAATCCAATTAGGGTTTTTAACCAATCTTGTGCATCCAATTTGTGATTTTGTGTCGTTGGTTGAACATTTAGGTCATTTTTGTCATCCTTGGACTTATTCTAACCCAATTAGGGTTTTTAACCAATCTTGTGCATCCAATTAGTGATTTGGTGTCATTGGTTGAACATTTAGGTCATTTTCGTCTTGCAAAGGCTTATTCTAATCCAATTAGGGTTTTTAACCAATCTTGTGCATCCAATATGTGATTTTGTGTCATTTGCTGAACATTTAGGTCATTTTCGTCCTCCCTACGATTATTCTAATCCAATTAGGGTTTTTAACCAATCTAGTGCATCCAATATGTGATTTTGTCTCATTTGTTGAACATTTAGGTCATTTTCGTCCTCCCTAGGCTTATTGTAATCCAATTAGGGTTTTTAACAAATCTTGTGCATCCAATAAGTGATTTTGTGTCATTGGTTGAACATTTCGGTCATTTTCGTCCTCCCTAGGCTTATTCTAATCCAATTAGGGTTTTTAACCAATCTTGTGCATCCAAATGTGATTTTGTGTCATTGGTTGAACATTTAGGTCATTTTCGTCCTCCCTAGGCTTATTCTAATCCAATTAGGGTTTTTAACCAATCTTGTGCATCCAATTAGTGATTTTGTGTCATTGGTTGAACATTTAGGTCATTTTTGTCCTCCCAACGCTTATTCTAATCCAATTAGGGTTTTTAACTAATCTTGTGCATCCAATATGTGATTTTGTGTCATTGGTTGAACATTTAGGTCATTTTCGTCCTCCCTAGGCTTATTCTAATCCAATTAGGGTTTTTAACCAATCTTGTGCATCCAATTAGTGATTTTGTGTCATTGGTTGAACATTTAGGTCATTTTCGTCCTCCCAACGCTTATTCTAATCCAATTAGGGTTTTTAACTAATCTTGTGCATCCAATAAGTGATTTTGTGTCATTGGATGAATATTTAGGTCATTTTCGTCCTCCCTACGCATATTCTAATCCAATTAAGGTTTTTAATAAATCTTGTGCATCCAATATGTGATTTTTGTGTCATTGGTTGAACATTTAGGTCATTTTCGTCCTCCAAAGGCTTATTCTAATCCTATTAGGGTTTTTAACCAATCTTGTGCATCCAATATGTGATTTTGTGTCATTGGTTGAACATTTAGGTCATTTTCGTTCTACCTAGGCTTATTCTAATCCAATTAGGGTTTTTAACCAATCTTGTGCATCCAATATGTGATTTTGTGTCATTTGTTGAACATTTAGGTCATTTTCGTCCTCCAAAGGCTTATTCTAATCCTATTAGGGTTTTTAACCAATCTTGTGCATCCAATATGTGATTTGGTGTCATTGGTTGAACATTTAGGTCATTTTCGTTCTACCTAGGCTTATTCTAATCCAATTAGGGTTTTTAACCAATCTTGTGCATCCAATATGTGATTTTGTGTCATTTGTTGAACATTTAGGTCATTTTCGTCCTCCAAAGGCTTATTCTAATCCTATTAGGGTTTTTAACCAATCTTGTGCATCCAATTTGTGATTTTGTGTCATTGGTTGAACATTTAGGTCATTTTTGTCATCCTTGGACTTATTCTAACCCAATTAGGGTTTTTAACCAATCTTGTGCATCCAATTAGTGATTTTGTGTCATTGGTTGAACATTTAGGTCATTTTCGTCCTCCCAAGGCTTATTCTAATCCAATTAGGGTTTTTAACTAATCTTTTGCATCCAATATGTGATTTTGTGTCATTGGTTGAACATTTAGGTCATTTTCGTCCTCCCTAGGCTTATTCTAATCCAATTAGGGTTTTTAACAAATCTTGTGCATCCAATAAGTGATTTTGTGTCATTGGTTGAACATTTAGGTCATTTTCGTCCTCCCTAGGCTTATTCTAATCCAATTAGGGTTTTTAACCAATCTTGTGCATCCAATTAGTGATTTTGTGTCATTGGTTGAACATTTAGGTCATTTTCGTCCTCCCAACGCTTATTCTAATCCAATTAGGGTTTTTAACTAATCTTGTGCATCCAGTATGTGATTTTGTGTCATTGGTTGAACATTTAGGTCATTTTCGTCCTCCCTAGGCTTATTCTAATCCAATTAGGGTTTTTAACCAATCTTGTGCATCCAATATGTGATTTTGTGTCATTGATTGAACATTTAGGTCATTTTCGTCTTCCAAAGGTTTATTGTAATCCAATTAGGGTGTTTAACCAATCTAGTGCATCCAATATGTGATTTTGTGTCATTTGTTGAACATTTAGGTCATTTTCGTCCTCCCAACGCTTATTCTAATCCAATTAGGGTTTTTAACTAATCTTGTGCATCCAGTATGTGATTTTGTGTCATTGGTTGAACATTTAGGTCATTTTCGTCCTCCCAAGGCTTATTCTAATCCAATTAGGGTTTTTAACCAATCTTGTGCATCCAATATGTGATTTTGTGTCATTGGTTGAACATTTAGGTCATTTTCGTTCTACTTAGGCTTATTCTAATCCAATTAGGGTTTTTAACCAATCTTGTGCATCCAATATGTGATTTTGTGTCATTTGTTGAACATTTAGGTCATTTTCGTCCTCCGTAGGAGTATTCTAATCCAATTAGGGTTTTTAACCAATCTTGTGCATCCAATTTGTGATTTTGTGTCGTTGGTTGAACATTTAGGTCATTTTTGTCATCCTTGGACTTATTCTAACCCAATTAGGGTTTTTAACCAATCTTGTGCATCCAATTAGTGATTTGGTGTCATTGGTTGAACATTTAGGTCATTTTCGTCCTCCCAAGGCTTATTCTAATCCAATTAGGGTTTTTAACCAATCTTGTGCATCCAATATGTGATTTTGTGTCATTGGTTGAACATTTAGGTCATTTTTGTCCTCCTTGGACTTATTCTAATCCAATTAGGGTTTTTAACCAATCTTGTGCATCCAATTAGTGATTTTGTGTCATTGGTTGAACATTTAGGTCATTTTCGTCCTCCCAACGCTTATTCTAATCCAATTAGGGTTTTTAACTAATCTTGTGCATCCAATATGTGATTTTGTGTCATTGGTTGAACATTTAGGTCATTTTCGTCTTCCAAAGGCTTATTCTAATCCAATTAGGGTTTTTAACCAATCTTGTGCATCCAATATGTGATTTTGTGTCATTTGTTGAACATTTAGGTCATTTTCGTCCTCCCAACGCTTATTCTAATCCAATTAGGGTTTTTAACTAATCTTGTGCATCCAATATGTGATTTTGTGTCATTGGTTGAACATTTAGGTCATTTTCGTCCTCCCTAGGCTTATTCTAATCCAATTAGGGTTTTTAACCAATCTTGTGCATCCAATATGTGATTTTGTGTCATTGATTGAACATTTAGGTCATTTTCGTCTTCCAAAGGTTTATTGTAATCCAATTAGGGTGTTTAACCAATCTTGTGCATCCAATATGTGATTTTGTGTCATTGGTTGAACATTTAGGTCATTTTCGTCCTCCCTATTCTTATTCTAATCCAATTAGGGTTTTTAACCAATCTTGTGCATCCAATATGTGATTTTGTGTCATTTGTTGAACATTTAGGTCATTTTCGTCCTCCGTAGGAGTATTCTAATCCAATTAGGGTTTTTAACCAATCTTGTGCATCCAATTTGTGATTTTGTGTCGTTGGTTGAACATTTAAGTCATTTTTGTCATCCTTGGACTTATTTTAACCCAATTAGGGTTTTTAACCAATCTTGTGCATCCAATTAGTGATTTGGTGTCATTGGTTGAACATTTAGGTCATTTTCGTCTTGCAAAGGCTTATTCTAATCCAATTAGGGTTTTTAACCAATCTTGTGCATCCAATATGTGATTTTGTGTCATTTGCTGAACATTTAGGTCATTTTCGTCCTCCCTACGATTATTCTAATCCAATTAGGGTTTTTAACCAATCTAGTGCATCCAATATGTGATTTTGTCTCATTTGTTGAACATTTAGGTCATTTTCGTCCTCCCTAGGCTTATTGTAATCCAATTAGGGTTTTTAACAAATCTTGTGCATCCAATAAGTGATTTTGTGTCATTGGTTGAACATTTCGGTCATTTTCGTCCTCCCTAGGCTTATTCTAATCCAATTAGGGTTTTTAACCAATCTTGTGCATCCAAATGTGATTTTGTGTCATTGGTTGAACATTTAGGTCATTTTCGTCCTCCCTAGGCTTATTCTAATCCAATTAGGGTTTTTAACCAATCTTGTGCATCCAATTAGTGATTTTGTGTCATTGGTTGAACATTTAGGTCATTTTTGTCCTCCCAACGCTTATTCTAATCCAATTAGGGTTTTTAACTAATCTTGTGCATCCAATATGTGATTTTGTGTCATTGGTTGAACATTTAGGTCATTTTCGTCCTCCCTAGGCTTATTCTAATCCAATTAGGGTTTTTAACCAATCTTGTGCATCCAATTAGTGATTTTGTGTCATTGGTTGAACATTTAGGTCATTTTCGTCCTCCCAACGCTTATTCTAATCCAATTAGGGTTTTTAACTAATCTTGTGCATCCAATAAGTGATTTTGTGTCATTGGATGAATATTTAGGTCATTTTCGTCCTCCCTACGCATATTCTAATCCAATTAAGGTTTTTAATAAATCTTGTGCATCCAATATGTGATTTTTGTGTCATTGGTTGAACATTTAGGTCATTTTCGTCCTCCAAAGGCTTATTCTAATCCTATTAGGGTTTTTAACCAATCTTGTGCATCCAATATGTGATTTTGTGTCATTGGTTGAACATTTAGGTCATTTTCGTTCTACCTAGGCTTATTCTAATCCAATTAGGGTTTTTAACCAATCTTGTGCATCCAATATGTGATTTTGTGTCATTTGTTGAACATTTAGGTCATTTTCGTCCTCCAAAGGCTTATTCTAATCCTATTAGGGTTTTTAACCAATCTTGTGCATCCAATATGTGATTTGGTGTCATTGGTTGAACATTTAGGTCATTTTCGTTCTACCTAGGCTTATTCTAATCCAATTAGGGTTTTTAACCAATCTTGTGCATCCAATATGTGATTTTGTGTCATTTGTTGAACATTTAGGTCATTTTCGTCCTCCAAAGGCTTATTCTAATCCTATTAGGGTTTTTAACCAATCTTGTGCATCCAATTTGTGATTTTGTGTCATTGGTTGAACATTTAGGTCATTTTTGTCATCCTTGGACTTATTCTAACCCAATTAGGGTTTTTAACCAATCTTGTGCATCCAATTAGTGATTTTGTGTCATTGGTTGAACATTTAGGTCATTTTCGTCCTCCCAACGCTTATTCTAATCCAATTAGGGTTTTTAACTAATCTTGTGCATCCAATATGTGATTTTGTGTCATTGGTTGAACATTTAGGTCATTTTCGTCCTCCCTAGACTTATTCTAATCCAATTAGGGTTTTTAACCAATCTTGTGCATCCAATATGTGATTTTGTGTCATTGGTTGAACATTTAGGTCATTTTTGTCCTCCCTAGGCTTATTCTAATCCAATTAGGGTTTTTAACCAATCTTGTGCAACCAATATGTGATTTTGTGTCATTGGTTGAACATTTAGGTCATTTTCTTCCTCCCTCGGCTTATTCTAATCCAATTTGGGCTTTTAACCAATCTTGTGCATCCAATATGTGATTTTGTGTCATTGGTTGAACATTTAGGTCATTTTCGTCCTCCCTAGGCTTATTCTAATCCAATTAGGGTTTTTAACCAATCTTGTGCATCCAATATGTGATTTTGTGTCATTTGTTGAACATTTAGGTCATTTTCGTCCTCCGTAGGAGTATTCTAATCCAATTAGGGTTTTTAACCAATCTTGTGCATCCAATTTGTGATTTTGTGTCGTTGGTTGAACATTTAGGTCATTTTTGTCATCCTTGGACTTATTCTAACCCAATTAGGGTTTTTAACCAATCTTGTGCATCCAATTAGTGATTTGGTGTCATTGGTTGAACATTTAGGTCATTTTCGTCCTCCCAAGGCTTATTCTAATCCAATTAGGGTTTTTAACCAATCTTGTGCATCCAATATGTGATTTTGTGTCATTGGTTGAACATTTAGGTCATTTTCGTTCTACCTAGGCTTATTCTAATCCAATTAGGGTTTTTAACCAATCTTGTGCATCCAATATGTGATTTTGTGTCATTTGTTGAACATTTAGGTCATTTTCGTCCTCCGTAGGAGTATTCTAATCCAATTAGGGTTCTTAACAAATCTTGTGCATCCAATTTGTGATTTTGTGTCGTTGGTTGAACATTTAGGTCATTTTTGTCATCCTTGGACTTATTCTAACCCAATTAGGGTTTTTAACCAATCTTGTGCATCCAATTAGTGATTTTGTGTCATTGGTTGAACATTTAGGTCATTTTCGTCCTCCCAAGGCTTATTCTAATCCAATTAGGGTTTTTAACCAATCTTGTGCATCCAATATGTGATTTTGTGTCATTGGTTGAACATTTAGGTCATTTTCGTCCTACCTAGGCTTATTCTAATCCAATTAGGGTTTTTAACCAATCTTGTGCATCCAATATGTGATTTTGTGTCATTGGTTGAACATTTAGGTCATTTTCGTCCTCCCTAGGCTTATTCTATTCCAATTAGGGTTTTTAACCAATCTTGTGCATCCAATATGTGATTTTGTGTCATTGGTTGAACATTTAGGTCATTTTCGTCCTCCCTAGGCTTATTCTAATCCAATTAGGGTTTTTAACCAATCATGTGCATCCAATATGTGTTTTTGTGTCATTGGTTGAACATTTAGGTCATTTTCGTCCTCCCTAGGCTTATTCTAATCCAATTAGGGTTTTTAACCAATCTTGTGCATCCAATTAGTGATTTTGTGTCATTGGTTGAACATTTAGGTCATTTTCGTCCTCCCAACGCTTATTCTAATCCAATTAGGGTTTTTACCTAATCTTGTGCATCCAATATGTGATTTTGTGTCATTGGTTGAACATTTAGGTCATTTTCGTCCTCCCAAGGCTTATTCTAATCCAATTAGGGTTTTTAACTAATCTTGTGCATCCAAATGTGATTTTGTGTCATTGGTTGAACATTTAGGTCATTTTCGTCCTCCCTAGGCTTATTCTAATCCAATTAGGGTTTTTAACCAATCTTGTGCATCCAATATGTGATTTTGTGTCATTGGTTGAACATTTAGGTCATTTTCGTCTTGCAAAGGCTTATTCTAATCCAATTAGGGTTTTTAACCAATCTTGTGCATCCAATATGTGATTTTGTGTCATTTGCTGAACATTTAGGTCATTTTCGTCCTCCCTACGATTATTCTAATCCAATTAGGGTTTTTAACCAATCTAGTGCATCCAATATGTGATTTTGTCTCATTTGTTGAACATTTAGGTCATTTTCGTCCTCCCTAGGATTATTCTAATCCAATTAGGGTTTTTAACCAATCTTGTGCATCCAATTTGTAATTTTGTGTCATTGGTTGAACATTTAGGTCATTTTTGTCATCCACTGACTTATTCTAACCCAATTAGGGTTTTTAACCAATCTTGTGCATCCAATTAGTGATTTTGTGTCACTGGTTGAACATTTAGGTCATTTTCGTCCTCCCAAGGCTTATTCTAATCCAATTAGGGTTTTTAACTAATCTTTTGCATCCAATATGTGATTTTGTATCATTGGTTGCACATTTAGGTCATTTTCGTCCTCCCTAGGCTTATTGTAATCCAATTAGGGTTTTTAACAATCTTGTGCATCCAATAAGTGATTTTGTGTCATTGGTTGAACATTTAGGTCATTTTCGTCCTCCTTAGGCTTATTCTAATCCAATTAGGGTTTTTAACCAATCTTGTGCATCCAATTAGTGATTTTGTGACATTGGTTGAACATTTAGGTCATTTTCGTCCTCCCAAGGCTTATTCTAATCCAATTAGGGTTTTTAACTAATCTTGTGCATCCAAATGTGATTTTGTGTCATTGGTTGAACATTTAGGTCATTTTCGTCCTCCCTATTCTTATTCTAATCCAATTAGGGTTTTTAACCAATCTTGTGCATCCAATATGTGATTTTGTGTCATTTGTTGAACATTTAGGTCATTTTCGTCCTCCGTAGGAGTATTCTAATCCAATTAGGGTTTTTAACCAATCTTGTGCATCCAATTTGTGATTTTGTGTCGTTGGTTGAACATTTAGGTCATTTTTGTCATCCTTGGACTTATTCTAACCCAATTAGGGTTTTTAACCAATCTTGTGCATCCAATTAGTGATTTTGTGTCATTGGTTGAACATTTAGGTCATTTTCGTCCTCCCAAGGCTTATTCTAATCCTATTAGGGTTTTTAACCAATCTTGTGCATCCAATTTGTGATTTTGTGTCATTGGTTGAACATTTAGGTCATTTTTGTCATCCTTGGACTTATTCTAACCCAATTAGGGTTTTTAACGAATCTTGTGCATCCAATATGTGATTTTGTGTCATTTGTTGAACATTTAGGTCATTTTCGTCCTCCCTAGGCTTATTCTAATCCAATTAGGGTTTTTAACCAATCTTGTGCATCCAATTAGTGATCTTGTGTCATTGGTTGAACATTTAGGTCATTTTCGTCCTCCCAACGCTTATTCTAATCCAATTAGGGTTTTTAACTAATCTTGTGCATCCAATATGTGATTTTGTGTCATTGGTTAAACATTTAGGTCATTTTCGTCCTCCCTAGGCTTATTCTAATCCAATTAGGGTTTTTAACCAATCTTGTGCATCCAATTAGTGATTTTGTGTCATTGGTTGAACATTTAGGTCATTTTCGTCCTCCCAACACTTATTCTAATCCAATTAGGGTTTTTATCTAATCTTGTGCATCCAATATGTGATTTTGTGTCATTGGTTGAACATTTAGGTCATTTTCGTCCTCCCAAGGCTTATTCTAATCCAATTAGGGTTTTTAACTAATCTTGTGCATCCAAATGTGATTTTGTGTCATTGGTTGAACATTTAGGTCATTTTCGTCCTCCCTATTCTTATTCTAATCCAATTAGGGTTTTTAACCAATCTTGTGCATCCAATATGTGATTTTGTGTCATTTGTTGAACATTTAGGTCATTTTCGTCCTCCGTAGGAGTATTCTAATCCAATTAGGGTTTTTAACCAATCTTGTGCATCCAATTTGTGATTTTGTGTCGTTGGTTGAACATTTAGGTCATTTTTGTCATCCTTGGACTTATTCTAACCCAATTAGGGTTTTTAACCAATCTTGTGCATCCAATTAGTGATTTTGTGTCATTGGTTGAACATTTAGGTCATTTTCGTCCTCCCAAGGCTTATTCTAATCCTATTAGGGTTTTTAACCAATCTTGTGCATCCAATTTGTGATTTTGTGTCATTGGTTGAACATTTAGGTCATTTTTGTCATCCTTGGACTTATTCTAACCCAATTAGGGTTTTTAACGAATCTTGTGCATCCAATATGTGATTTTGTGTCATTTGTTGAACATTTAGGTCATTTTCGTCCTCCCTAGGCTTATTCTAATCCAATTAGGGTTTTTAACCAATCTTGTGCATCCAATTAGTGATCTTGTGTCATTGGTTGAACATTTAGGTCATTTTCGTCCTCCCAACGCTTATTCTAATCCAATTAGGGTTTTTAACTAATCTTGTGCATCCAATATGTGATTTTGTGTCATTGGTTAAACATTTAGGTCATTTTCGTCCTCCCTAGGCTTATTCTAATCCAATTAGGGTTTTTAACCAATCTTGTGCATCCAATTAGTGATTTTGTGTCATTGGTTGAACATTTAGGTCATTTTCGTCCTCCCAAAGATTATTCTAATCCAATTAGGGTTTTTAACCAATCTTGTGCATCCAATATGTGATTTTGTGTCATTGGTTGAACATTTAGGTCATTTTCGTCCTCCCTAGGCTTATTCTAATCCAATTAGGGTTTTTAACCAATCTTGTGCATCCAATATGTGATTTTGTGTCATTGGTTGAACACTTAGGTCATTTTCGTCCTCCCTAGGCTTATTCTAATCCAATTAGGGTTTTAAACCAATCTTGTGCATCCAATATGTGATTTTGTTTCATTTTGTGTCGTTGGTTGAACATATAGATCATTTTCGTCCTCCATAGGCTTATTCTAATCCAATTAGGGTTTTTAACCAATCTTGTGCATCCAATATGTGATTTTCTGTCATTTTGTGTCATTGGTTGAACATTTAGGTCATTTTCGTCCTCCCTAGGCTTATTCTAATCCAATTAGGGTTTTTAACCAATCTTGTGCATCCAATATGTGATTTTGTGTCATTGGTTGAACATTTAGGTCATTTTCGTTCTACCTAGGCTTATTCTAATCCAATTAGGGTTTTTAACCAATCTTGTGCATCCAATATGTGATTTTGTGTCATTTGTTGAACATTTAGGTCATTTTCGTCCTCCGTAGGAGTATTCTAATCCAATTAGGGTTTTTAACCAATCTTGTGCATCCAATTTGTGATTTTGTGTCGTTGGTTGAACATTTAGGTCATTTTTGTCATCCTTGGACTTATTCTAACCCAATTAGGGTTTTTAACCAATCTTGTGCATCCAATTAGTGATTTGGTGTCATTGGTTGAACATTTAGGTCATTTTCGTCCTCCCAAGGCTTATTCTAATCCAATTAGGGTTTTTAACCAATCTTGTGCATCCAATATGTGATTTTGTGTCATTGGTTGAACATTTAGGTCATTTTCGTTCTACTTAGGCTTATTCTAATCCAATTAGGGTTTTTAACCAATCTTGTGCATCCAATATGTGATTTTGTGTCATTTGTTGAACATTTAGGTCATTTTCGTCCTCCGTAGGAGTATTCTAATCCAATTAGGGTTTTTAACCAATCTTGTGCATCCAATTTGTGATTTTGTGTCGTTGGTTGAACATTTAGGTCATTTTTGTCATCCTTGGACTTATTCTAACCCAATTAGGGTTTTTAACCAATCTTGTGCATCCAATTAGTGATTTGGTGTCATTGGTTGAACATTTAGGTCATTTTCGTCTTGCAAAGGCTTATTCTAATCCAATTAGGGTTTTTAACCAATCTTGTGCATCCAATATGTGATTTTGTGTCATTTGCTGAACATTTAGGTCATTTTCGTCCTCCCTACGATTATTCTAATCCAATTAGGGTTTTTAACCAATCTAGTGCATCCAATATGTGATTTTGTCTCATTTGTTGAACATTTAGGTCATTTTCGTCCTCCCTAGGCTTATTGTAATCCAATTAGGGTTTTTAACAAATCTTGTGCATCCAATAAGTGATTTTGTGTCATTGGTTGAACATTTCGGTCATTTTCGTCCTCCCTAGGCTTATTCTAATCCAATTAGGGTTTTTAACCAATCTTGTGCATCCAAATGTGATTTTGTGTCATTGGTTGAACATTTAGGTCATTTTCGTCCTCCCTAGGCTTATTCTAATCCAATTAGGGTTTTTAACCAATCTTGTGCATCCAATTAGTGATTTTGTGTCATTGGTTGAACATTTAGGTCATTTTTGTCCTCCCAACGCTTATTCTAATCCAATTAGGGTTTTTAACTAATCTTGTGCATCCAATATGTGATTTTGTGTCATTGGTTGAACATTTAGGTCATTTTCGTCCTCCCTAGGCTTATTCTAATCCAATTAGGGTTTTTAACCAATCTTGTGCATCCAATTAGTGATTTTGTGTCATTGGTTGAACATTTAGGTCATTTTCGTCCTCCCAACGCTTATTCTAATCCAATTAGGGTTTTTAACTAATCTTGTGCATCCAATAAGTGATTTTGTGTCATTGGATGAATATTTAGGTCATTTTCGTCCTCCCTACGCATATTCTAATCCAATTAAGGTTTTTAATAAATCTTGTGCATCCAATATGTGATTTTTGTGTCATTGGTTGAACATTTAGGTCATTTTCGTCCTCCAAAGGCTTATTCTAATCCTATTAGGGTTTTTAACCAATCTTGTGCATCCAATATGTGATTTTGTGTCATTGGTTGAACATTTAGGTCATTTTCGTTCTACCTAGGCTTATTCTAATCCAATTAGGGTTTTTAACCAATCTTGTGCATCCAATATGTGATTTTGTGTCATTTGTTGAACATTTAGGTCATTTTCGTCCTCCAAAGGCTTATTCTAATCCTATTAGGGTTTTTAACCAATCTTGTGCATCCAATATGTGATTTGGTGTCATTGGTTGAACATTTAGGTCATTTTCGTTCTACCTAGGCTTATTCTAATCCAATTAGGGTTTTTAACCAATCTTGTGCATCCAATATGTGATTTTGTGTCATTTGTTGAACATTTAGGTCATTTTCGTCCTCCAAAGGCTTATTCTAATCCTATTAGGGTTTTTAACCAATCTTGTGCATCCAATTTGTGATTTTGTGTCATTGGTTGAACATTTAGGTCATTTTTGTCATCCTTGGACTTATTCTAACCCAATTAGGGTTTTTAACCAATCTTGTGCATCCAATTAGTGATTTTGTGTCATTGGTTGAACATTTAGGTCATTTTCGTCCTCCCAAGGCTTATTGTAATCCAATTAGGGTTTTTAACCAATCTTGTGCATCCAATATGTGATTTTGTGTCATTGGTTGAACATTTAGGTCATTTTCGTCCTCCCTAGGCTTATTCTAATCCAATTAGGGTTTTTAACCAATCTTGTGCATACAATATGTCATTTTGTGTCATTTTGTGTCATTGGTTGAACATTTAGTTCATTTTCGTCCTCCCTAGGCTTATTCTAATCCATTTAGGGTTTTTAACCAATCTTGTGCATCCAATATGTGATTTTGTGTCATTTTGTGTCATTGGTTGAACATTTAGGTCATTTTCGTCCTCCCTAGGCTTATTCTAATCCAATTAGGGTTTTTAACCAATCTTGTGCATCCAATTTGTGATTTTGTGTCATTGGTTGAACATTTAGGTCATTTTTGTCATCCTTGGACTTATTCTAATCCAATTAGGGTTTTTAACCAATCTTGTGCATCCAATTTGTAATTTTGTGTCATTGGTTGAACATTTAGGTCATTTTTGTCGTCCACTGACTTATTCTAACCCAATTAGGGTTTTTAACCAATCTTGTGCATCCAATTAGTGATTTTGTGTCATTGGTTGAACATTTAGGTCATTTTCGTCCTCCCGAGGCTTATTCTAATCCAATTAGGGTTTTTAACTAATCTTATGCATCCAATATGTGATTTTGTATCATTGGTTGAACATTTAGGTCATTTTCGTCCTCCCTAGGCTAATTGTAATCCAATTAGCGTTTTTAACAAATCATGTGCATCCAATAAGTGATTTTGTGTCATTGGTTGAACATTTAGGTCATTTTCGTCCTCCCTAGGCTTATTCTAATCCAATTAGGGTTTTTAACCAATCTTGTGCATCCAATTAGTGATTTTGTGTCATTGGTTGAACATTTAGGTCATTTTCGTCCTCCCAAAGATTATTCTAATCCAATTAGGGTTTTTAACCAATCTTGTGCATCCAATATGTGATTTTGTGTCATTGGTTGAACATTTAGGTCATTTTCGTCCTCCCTAGGCTTATTCTAATCCAATTAGGGTTTTTAACCAATCATGTGCATCCAATATGTGTTTTTGTGTCATTGGTTGAACATTTAGGTCATTTTCGTCCTCCCTAGGCTTATTCTAATCCAATTAGGGTTTTTAACCAATCTTGTGCATCCAATTAGTGATTTTGTGTCATTGGTTGAACATTTAGGTCATTTTCGTCCTCCCAACGCTTATTCTAATCCAATTAGGGTTTTTAACTAATCTTGTGCATCCAATATGTGATTTTGTGTCATTGGTTAAACATTTAGGTCATTTTCGTCCTCCCTAGGCTTATTCTAATCCAATTAGGGTTTTTAACCAATCTTGTGCATCCAATTAGTGATTTTGTGTCATTGGTTGAACATTTAGGTCATTTTCGTCCTCCCAACGCTTATTCTAATCCAATTAGGGTTTTTACCTAATCTTGTGCATCCAATATGTGATTTTGTGTCATTGGTTGAACATTTAGGTCATTTTCGTCCTCCCAAGGCTTATTCTAATCCAATTAGGGTTTTTAACTAATCTTGTGCATCCAAATGTGATTTTGTGTCATTGGTTGAACATTTAGGTCATTTTCGTCCTCCCTAGGCTTATTCTAATCCAATTAGGGTTTTTAACCAATCTTGTGCATCCAATATGTGATTTTGTGTCATTGGTTGAACATTTAGGTCATTTTCGTCTTGCAAAGGCTTATTCTAATCCAATTAGGGTTTTTAACCAATCTTGTGCATCCAATATGTGATTTTGTGTCATTTGCTGAACATTTAGGTCATTTTCGTCCTCCCTACGATTATTCTAATCCAATTAGGGTTTTTAACCAATCTAGTGCATCCAATATGTGATTTTGTCTCATTTGTTGAACATTTAGGTCATTTTCGTCCTCCCTAGGATTATTCTAATCCAATTAGGGTTTTTAACCAATCTTGTGCATCCAATTTGTAATTTTGTGTCATTGGTTGAACATTTAGGTCATTTTTGTCATCCACTGACTTATTCTAACCCAATTAGGGTTTTTAACCAATCTTGTGCATCCAATTAGTGATTTTGTGTCACTGGTTGAACATTTAGGTCATTTTCGTCCTCCCAAGGCTTATTCTAATCCAATTAGGGTTTTTAACTAATCTTGTGCATCCAATATGTGATTTTGTGTCATTGGTTGAACATTTAGGTCATTTTCGTCCTCCCAAGGCTTATTCTAATCCAATTAGGGTTTTTAACTAATCTTGTGCATCCAATATGTGATTTTGTGTCATTTGTTGAACATTTAGGTCATTTTCGTCCTCCCTAGGCTTATTCTAATCCAATTAGGGTTTTTAACCAATCTTGTGCACCCAATTTGTGATTGTGTCATTGGTTGAAAATTTAGGTCATTTTCGTCACCCTTGGACTTATTCTAATCCAATTAGGGTTTTTAACGAATCTTGTGCATCCAATATGTGATTTTGTGTCATTTGTTGAACATTTAGGTCATTTTCGTCCTCCCTAGGCTTATTCTAATCCAATTAGGGTTTTTAACCAATCTTGTGCATCCAATTAGTGATCTTGTGTCATTGGTTGAACATTTAGGTCATTTTCGTCCTCCCAACGCTTATTCTAATCCAATTAGGGTTTTTAACTAATCTTGTGCATCCAATATGTGATTTTGTGTCATTGGTTAAACATTTAGGTCATTTTCGTCCTCCCTAGGCTTATTCTAATCCAATTAGGGTTTTTAACCAATCTTGTGCATCCAATTAGTGATTTTGTGTCATTGGTTGAACATTTAGGTCATTTTCGTCCTCCCAACGCTTATTCTAATCCAATTAGGGTTTTTACCTAATCTTGTGCATCCAATATGTGATTTTGTGTCATTGGTTGAACATTTAGGTCATTTTCGTCCTCCCAAGGCTTATTCTAATCCAATTAGGGTTTTTAACTAATCTTGTGCATCCAAATGTGATTTTGTGTCATTGGTTGAACATTTAGGTCATTTTCGTCCTCCCTAGGCTTATTCTAATCCAATTAGGGTTTTTAACCAATCTTGTGCATCCAATTAGTGATTTTGTGTCATTGGTTGAACATTTAGGTCATTTTTGTCCTCCCAACGCTTATTCTAATCCAATTAGGGTTTTTAACTAATCTTGTGCATCCAATATGTGATTTTGTGTCATTGGTTGAACATTTAGGTCATTTTCGTCCTCCCTAGGCTTATTCTAATCCAATTAGGGTTTTTAACCAATCTTGTGCATCCAATTAGTGATTTTGTGTCATTGGTTGAACATTTAGGTCATTTTCGTCCTCCCAACGCTTATTCTAATCCAATTAGGGTTTTTAACTAATCTTGTGCATCCAATAAGTGATTTTGTGTCATTGGATGAATATTTAGGTCATTTTCGTCCTCCCTACGCATATTCTAATCCAATTAAGGTTTTTAATAAATCTTGTGCATCCAATATGTGATTTTTGTGTCATTGGTTGAACATTTAGGTCATTTTCGTCCTCCAAAGGCTTATTCTAATCCTATTAGGGTTTTTAACCAATCTTGTGCATCCAATATGTGATTTTGTGTCATTGGTTGAACATTTAGGTCATTTTCGTTCTACCTAGGCTTATTCTAATCCAATTAGGGTTTTTAACCAATCTTGTGCATCCAATATGTGATTTTGTGTCATTTGTTGAACATTTAGGTCATTTTCGTCCTCCGTAGGAGTATTCTAATCCAATTAGGGTTTTTAACCAATCTTGTGCATCCAATTTGTGATTTTGTGTCGTTGGTTGAACATTTAGGTCATTTTTGTCATCCTTGGACTTATTCTAACCCAATTAGGGTTTTTAACCAATCTTGTGCATCCAATTAGTGATTTGGTGTCATTGGTTGAACATTTAGGTCATTTTCGTCCTCCCAAGGCTTATTCTAATCCAATTAGGGTTTTTAACCAATCTTGTGCATCCAATATGTGATTTTGTGTCATTGGTTGAACATTTAGGTCATTTTCGTTCTACCTAGGCTTATTCTAATCCAATTAGGGTTTTTAACCAATCTTGTGCATCCAATATGTGATTTTGTGTCATTTGTTGAACATTTAGGTCATTTTCGTCCTCCGTAGGAGTATTCTAATCCAATTAGGGTTCTTAACAAATCTTGTGCATCCAATTTGTGATTTTGTGTCGTTGGTTGAACATTTAGGTCATTTTTGTCATCCTTGGACTTATTCTAACCCAATTAGGGTTTTTAACCAATCTTGTGCATCCAATTAGTGATTTTGTGTCATTGGTTGAACATTTAGGTCATTTTCGTCCTCCCAAGGCTTATTCTAATCCAATTAGGGTTTTTAACCAATCTTGTGCATCCAATATGTGATTTTGTGTCATTGGTTGAACATTTAGGTCATTTTCGTCCTCCCTAGGCTTTTTCTAATCCAATTAGGGTTTTTAACCAATCTTGTGCATCCAATATGTGATTTTGTGTCATTGGTTGAATATTTAGGTCATTTTCGTCCTCCCTAGGCTTATTCTAATCCAATTAGGGTTTTTAAATAATCTTGTGCATCCAATATGTGATTTTGTGTCATTTTGTGTCTTTTTATGTCATTGGTTGAACATTTAGGTCATTTTCGTCCTCCCTAGGCTTATTCTAATCCAATTAGGGTTTTTAACCAATCTTGTGCATCCAATATGTGATTTTGTGTCATTGGTTGAACATTTAGGTCATTTTCGTGCTCCCTAGGCTTATTCTAATCCAATTAGGGTTTTTAACCAATCTTGTACATCCAATATGTGATTTTGTGTCATTGGTTGAACTTTTAGGTCAATTTCGTCCTCCCTAGGCTTATTCTAATCCAATTAGGGTTTTTAACCGATCTTGTGCATCGAATATGTGATTTTTTGTCATTTTGTGTCATTGGTTGAACATTTAGGTCATTGTCGTCCTCCCTAGGCTTATTCCAATCCAACTAGGGTTTTTAACCAATCTTGTGCATCCAATATGTGATTTTGTGTCATTGGTTGAACATTTAGGTCATTTTCGTCCTCCCTAGGCTTATTCTAATCCAATTAGGGTTTTTAACCAATCTTGTGCATCCAATATGTGATTTTGTGTCATTTGTTGAACATTTAGGTCATTTTCGTCCTCCGTAGGAGTATTCTAATCCAATTAGGGTTTTTAACCAATCTTGTGCATCCAATTTGTGATTTTGTGTCGTTGGTTGAACATTTAGGTCATTTTTGTCATCCTTGGACTTATTCTAACCCAATTAGGGTTTTTAACCAATCTTGTGCATCCAATTAGTGATTTGGTGTCATTGGTTGAACATTTAGGTCATTTTCGTCTTGCAAAGGCTTATTCTAATCCAATTAGGGTTTTTAACCAATCTTGTGCATCCAATATGTGATTTTGTGTCATTTGCTGAACATTTAGGTCATTTTCGTCCTCCCTACGATTATTCTAATCCAATTAGGGTTTTTAACCAATCTAGTGCATCCAATATGTGATTTTGTCTCATTTGTTGAACATTTAGGTCATTTTCGTCCTCCCTAGGATTATTCTAATCCAATTAGGGTTTTTAACCAATCTTGTGCATCCAATTTGTAATTTTGTGTCATTGGTTGAACATTTAGGTCATTTTTGTCATCCACTGACTTATTCTAACCCAATTAGGGTTTTTAACCAATCTTGTGCATCCATTTAGTGATTTTGTGTCATTGGTTGAACATTTAGGTCATTTTCGTCCTCCCAAGGCTTATTCTAATCCAATTAGGGTTTTTAACCAATCTTGTGCATCCAATATGTGATTTTGTGTCATTGGTTGAACATTTAGGTCATTTTCGTCCTCCATAGGCTTATTCTAATCCAATTAGGGTTTTTAACCAATCATGTGCATCCAATATGTGATTTTGTGTCATTGGTTGAACATTTAGGTCATTTTCGTCCTCCCTAGGCTTATTCTAATCCAATTAGGGTTTTTAACCAATCTTGTGCATCCAATTAGTGATTTTGTGTCATTGGTTGAACATTTAGGTCATTTTCGTCCTCCCAACGCTTATTCTAATCCAATTAGGGATTTTAACTAGTCTTGTGCATCCAATATGTTATTTTGTGTCATTGGTTGAACATTTAGGTCATTTTCGTCCTCCCTAGGCTTATTCTAATCCAATTAGGGTTTTTAACCAATCTTGTGCATCCAATATGTGATTTTGTGTCATTGGTTGAACATTTAGGTCATTTTCATCCTCCCTAGACTTATTCTAATCCAATTAGGGTTTTTAACCAATCTTGTGCATCCAATATGTGATTTAGTGTCATTGGTTGAACATTTAGGTCATTTTCGTCCTCCCTAGGCTTATTCTAATCGAATTAGGGTTTTTAACCAATCTTGAGCATCCAATATGTGATTTTGTGTCATTTTGTGTCATTGGTTGAACATTTAGGTCATTTTCGTCCTCCCTAGGCTTATTCTAATCCAATTAGGGTTTTTAACCAATCTTGTGCATCCAATATGTGATTTTGTGACATTTTGTGTCATCAGTTGAACATTTAGGTCTTTTTCGTCCTCCCTAGGCTTATTCTAATCCAATTAAGGTTTTTAACCAATCTTGTGCATCCAATATGTGATTTTGTGTCATTTTGTGTCATTGGTTGAACATTTAGGTCATTTTCGTCCTCCCTAGGCTTATTCTAATCCAATTAGGGTGTTTAACCAATCTTGTGCATCCAATATGTGATTTTGTGTCCTTGGTTGCACATTTAGGTCATATTCGTTCTCCCTAGGCTTATTCTAATCCAATTAGGGTTTTTAACCAATCTTGTGCATCCAATATGTGATTTTGTGTCATTGGTTGAACATTTAGGTTATTTTCGTCCTCCCTAGGCTTATTCTAATCCAATTTGGGTTTTTAACCAATCTTGTGCATCCAATATGTGATTTTGTGCTATTTTGTGTCATTGGTTGAACATTTAACTCATTTTCGTCCTCCCTAAGCTTATTCTAATCCAATAAGGGTTTTTAACCAATCTTGTGCATCCAATATGTGATTTTGTGTCATTTTGTGTCATTTGTTGAACGTTTAGGTCATTTTCGTCCTCCCTAGGCTTATTCTAATCCAATTAGGGTTTTTAACCAATCTTGTGCATCCAATATGTGATTTTGTGTCATTTTGTGTCATTTTGTGTCATTTTTTGAACATTTAGGTCATTTTCGTCCTCCTATGCTTATTCTAATCCAATTAGGGTTTTTAGCCAATCTTGTGCATCCAATAAGTGATTTTGTGTCATTGGTTGAACATTTTTGTCATTTTTGCCTCCCTAGGCTTATTCTCATCCAATTAGGGTTTTTAACCAATCTTGTGCATCCAATCTGTGATTTTGTGTCATTGGTTTAACATTTAGGTCATTTTCGTCCTCCCTTGGCTTAATCTAATCCAATTAGGATTTTCAACCAATCTTGAGCATCCAATATGTGATTTTGTGTCATTTTGTGTCATTGGTTGAACGTTTAGGTCATTTTCGTCCTCCCTAGGCTTATTCTAATCCAATTAGGATTTTTAACCAATCTTGTGCATCCAATATGTGATTTTGAATCATTGGTTGAACATTTAGGTCATTTTCGTCCTCCCTAGGCTTATTCTAATCCAATTAGGGTTTTTAACCAATCTTGTGCATCCAATATGTGATTTTGTGTCATTTTGTTTCATTGGTTGAACATTTAGGTCATTTTCATCCTCCCTAGGCTTATTCTAATCCAATTAGGGTTTTTAACCAATCTTGTGCATCCAATATGTGATTTTGTGTCATTGGTTGAACATTTAGGTCATTTTCTTCCTCCCTAGGCTTATTCTAATCCAATTAGGGTTTTTAACCAATCATGTGCATCCAATATGTGATTTTGTGTCATTGGTTGAACATTTAGGTCATTTTCATCCTCCCTAGTCTTATTCTAATCCAATTAGGGTTTTTAACCAATCTTGTGCATCCAAGATGTGATTTTGTGTCATTTGTTGAACATTTAGGTCATTTTCGTCCTCCCTAGTCTTATTCTAATCCAATTAGGGTTTTTAACCAATCTTGTGCATCCAATATGTGATTTTGTGTCATTTGTTGAACATTTAGGTCATTTTTGTCATCCTTGGACTTATTCTAACCCAATTAGGGTTTTTAACCAATCTTGTGCATCCAATTAGTGATTTTGTGTCATTGGTTAACATTTAGGTCATTTTCGTCTTCCAAAGGCTTATTCTAATCCAATTAGGGTTTTTAACCAATCTTGTGCATCCAATATGTCATTTTGTGTCATTGGTTGAACATTTAGGTCATTTTCATCCTCCCTAGTCTTATTCTAATCCAATTAGGGTTTTTAACCAATCTTGTCCATCCAATATGTGATTTTGTGTCATTTGTTGAACATTTAGGTCATTTTCGTCCTCCCTAGGATTATTCTAATCCAATTAGGGTTTTTAACCAATCTTGTGCATCCAATTTGTGATTTTGTGTCATTGGTTGAACATTTAGGTCATTTTTGTCATCCTTGGACTTATTCTAATCCAATTAGGGTTTTTAACCAATCTTGTGCATCCAATTAGTGATTTTGTGTCATTGGTTGAACATTTAGGTCATTTTCGTCCTCCCAACGCTTATTCTAATCCAATTAGGGTTTTTAACTAATCTTGTGCATCCAGTATGTGATTTTGTGTCATTGGTTGAACATTTAGGTCATTTTCGTCCTCCCTAGGCTTATTCTAATCCAATTAGGGTTTTTAACCAATCTTGTGCATCCAATATGTGATTTTGTGTCATTGATTGAACATTTAGGTCATTTTCGTCTTCCAAAGGTTTATTGTAATCCAATTAGGGTGTTTAACCAATCTAGTGCATCCAATATGTGATTTTGTGTCATTTGTTGAACATTTAGGTCATTTTCGTCCTCCCAACGCTTATTCTAATCCAATTAGGGTTTTTAACTAATCTTGTGCATCCAGTATGTGATTTTGTGTCATTGGTTGAACATTTAGGTCATTTTCGTCCTCCCTAGGCTTATTCTAATCCAATTAGGGTTTTTAACCAATCTTGTGCATCCAATATGTGATTTTGTGTCATTGGTTGAACATTTAGGTCATTTTCATCCTCCCTAGACTTATTCTAATCCAATTAGGGTTTTTAACCAATCTTGTGCATCCAATATGTGATTTAGTGTCATTGGTTGAACATTTAGGTCATTTTCGTCCTCCCTAGGCTTATTCTAATCGAATTAGGGTTTTTAACCAATCTTGAGCATCCAATATGTGATTTTGTGTCATTTTGTGTCATTGGTTGAACATTTAGGTCATTTTCGTCCTCCCTAGGCTTATTCTAATCCAATTAGGGTTTTTAACCAATCTTGTGCATCCAATATGTGATTTTGTGTCATTGGTTGAACATTTAGGTCATTTTCGTCCTCCCTAGGCTTATTCTAATCCAATGAGGGTTTTTAACCAATCTTGTGCATCCAATATGTGATTTTGTGTCATTGGTTGAACATTTAGGTCATTTTCGTCCTCCCTAGGCTTATTCTAATCCAATTAGGGTTTTTAACCAATCTTGTGCATCCAATATGTGATTTTGTGTCATTTGTTGAACATTTAGGTCATTTTCGTCCTCCGTAGGAGTATTCTAATCCAATTAGGGTTTTTAACCAATCTTGTGCATCCAATTTGTGATTTTGTGTCGTTGGTTGAACATTTAGGTCATTTTTGTCATCCTTGGACTTATTCTAACCCAATTAGGGTTTTTAACCAATCTTGTGCATCCAATTAGTGATTTGGTGTCATTGGTTGAACATTTAGGTCATTTTCGTCTTGCAAAGGCTTATTCTAATCCAATTAGGGTTTTTAACCAATCTTGTGCATCCAATATGTGATTTTGTGTCATTTGCTGAACATTTAGGTCATTTTCGTCCTCCCTACGATTATTCTAATCCAATTAGGGTTTTTAACCAATCTAGTGCATCCAATATGTGATTTTGTCTCATTTGTTGAACATTTAGGTCATTTTCGTCCTCCCTAGGCTTATTGTAATCCAATTAGGGTTTTTAACAAATCTTGTGCATCCAATAAGTGATTTTGTGTCATTGGTTGAACATTTCGGTCATTTTCGTCCTCCCTAGGCTTATTCTAATCCAATTAGGGTTTTTAACCAATCTTGTGCATCCAAATGTGATTTTGTGTCATTGGTTGAACATTTAGGTCATTTTCGTCCTCCCTAGGCTTATTCTAATCCAATTAGGGTTTTTAACCAATCTTGTGCATCCAATTAGTGATTTTGTGTCATTGGTTGAACATTTAGGTCATTTTTGTCCTCCCAACGCTTATTCTAATCCAATTAGGGTTTTTAACTAATCTTGTGCATCCAATATGTGATTTTGTGTCATTGGTTGAACATTTAGGTCATTTTCGTCCTCCCTAGGCTTATTCTAATCCAATTAGGGTTTTTAACCAATCTTGTGCATCCAATTAGTGATTTTGTGTCATTGGTTGAACATTTAGGTCATTTTCGTCCTCCCAACGCTTATTCTAATCCAATTAGGGTTTTTAACTAATCTTGTGCATCCAATAAGTGATTTTGTGTCATTGGATGAATATTTAGGTCATTTTCGTCCTCCCTACGCATATTCTAATCCAATTAAGGTTTTTAATAAATCTTGTGCATCCAATATGTGATTTTTGTGTCATTGGTTGAACATTTAGGTCATTTTCGTCCTCCAAAGGCTTATTCTAATCCTATTAGGGTTTTTAACCAATCTTGTGCATCCAATATGTGATTTTGTGTCATTGGTTGAACATTTAGGTCATTTTCGTTCTACCTAGGCTTATTCTAATCCAATTAGGGTTTTTAACCAATCTTGTGCATCCAATATGTGATTTTGTGTCATTTGTTGAACATTTAGGTCATTTTCGTCCTCCGTAGGAGTATTCTAATCCAATTAGGGTTTTTAACCAATCTTGTGCATCCAATTTGTGATTTTGTGTCATTGGTTGAACATTTAGGTCATTTTTGTCATCCTTGGACTTATTCTAACCCAATTAGGGTTTTTAACCAATCTTGTGCATCCAATTAGTGATTTTGTGTCATTGGTTGAACATTTAGGTCATTTTCGTCCTCCCAACGCTTATTCTAATCCAATTAGGGTTTTTAACTAATCTTGTGCATCCAATATGTGATTTTGTGTCATTGGTTGAACATTTAGGTCATTTTCGTCCTCCGTAGGCTTATTCTAATCCAATTAGGGTTTTTAACCAATCCTGTGCATCCAATATGTGATTTTGTGTCATTTTTGAACATTTAGGTCATTTTTGTCCTCCCTAGGATTATTCTAATTCAATTAGAGTTATTAACCAATCTTGTGCATCCAATTAGTGATTTTGTGTCATTGGTTGAACATTTAGGTCATTTTCGTCCTCCCAAGGCTTATTCTAATCCAATTAGGGTTTTTAACCAATCTTGTGCATCCAATATGTGATTTTGTGTCATTGGTTGAACATTTAGGTCATTTTCGTCCTCCCTAGGCTTATTCTAATCCAATTAGGGTTTTTAACCAATCCTGTGCATCCAATATGTGATTTTGTGTCATTTGTTGAACATTTAGGTCATTTTTGTCCTCCCTAGGATTATTCTAATCCAATTAGAGTTATTAACCAATCTTGTGCATCCAATTAGTGATTTTGTGTCATTGGTTGAACATTTAGGTCATTTTCGTCCTCCCAAGGCTTATTCTAATCCAATTAGGGTTTTTAACCAATCTTGTGCATCCAATATGTGATTTTGTGTCATTGGTTGAACATTTAGGTCATTTTCGTCTTCCAAAGGCTTATTCTAATCCAATTAGGGTTTTTAACCAATCTTGTGCATGCAATATGTGATTTTGTGTCATTGGTTGAATATTTAGGTCATTTTCGTCTTCCAAAGGCTTATTCTAATCCAATTAGGGTTTTTAACCAATCTTGTGCATGCAATGTGTGATTTTGTGTCATTTGTTGAACATTTAGGTCATTTTCGTCCTCCCTACGATTATTCTAATCCAATTAGGGTTTTTAACCAATCTAGTGCATCCAATATGTGATTTTGTGTCATTTGTTGAACATTTAGGTCATTTTCGTCCTCCCTAGGCTTATTCTAATCCAATTAGGGTTTTTAACCAATCTTGTGCATCCAATTAGTGATTTTGTGTCATTGGTTGAACATTTAGGTCATTTTCGTCCTCCCAACGCTTATTCTAATCCAATTAGGGTTTTTAACTAATCTTGTGCATCCAGTATGTGATTTTGTGTCATTGGTTGAACATTTAGGTCATTTTCGTCCTCCCTAGGCTTATTCTAATCCAATTAGGGTTTTTAACCAATCTTGTGCATCCAATATGTGATTTTGTGTCATTGATTGAACATTTAGGTCATTTTCGTCTTCCAAAGGTTTATTGTAATCCAATTAGGGTGTTTAACCAATCTAGTGCATCCAATATGTGATTTTGTGTCATTTGTTGAACATTTAGGTCATTTTCGTCCTCCCTAGCATTATTCTAATCCAATTAGGGTTTTTAACCAATCTTGTGCATCCAATTTGTAATTTTGTGTCCTTGGTTGAACATTTAGGTCATTTTTGTCATCCACTGACTTATTCTAACCCAATTAGGGTTTTTAACCAATCTTGTGCATCCAATATGTGATTTTGTGTCATTTGTTGAACATTTAGGTCATTTTCGTCCTCCGTAGGAGTATTCTAATCCAATTAGGGTTTTTAACCAATCTTGTGCATCCAATTTGTGATTTTGTGTCATTGGTTGAACATTTAGGTCATTTTTGTCATCCTTGGACTTATTCTAACCCAATTAGGGTTTTTAACCAATCTTGTGCATCCAATTAGTGATTTTGTGTCATTGGTTGAACATTTAGGTCATTTTCGTCCTCCCAAGGTTTATTCTAATCCAATTAGGGTTTTTAACCAATCTTGTGCATCCAATATGTGATTTTGTGTCATTGGTTGAACATTTAGATCATTTTTGTCTTCCAAAGGCTTATTCTAATCCAATTAGGGTTTTTAACAAATCTTGTGCATCCAATAAGTGATTTTGTGTCATTGGTTGAACATTTCGGTCATTTTCGTCCTCCCTAGGCTTATTCTAATCCAATTAGGGTTTTTAACCAATCTTGTGCATCCAATATGTGATTTTGTGTCATTGGTTGAACATTTAGGTCATTTTCGTCTTCCAAAGGCTTATTCTAATCCAATTAGGGTTCTTAACCAATCTTGTGCATCCAATATGTGATTTTGTGTGATTTGTTGAACATTTAGGTCATTTTCGTCCTCCGTACGATTATTCTAATCCAATTAGGGTTTTTAACCAATCTAGTGCATCCAATATGTGATTTTGTGTCATTTGTTGAACATTTAGGTCATTTTCATCCCCCCTAGGATTATTCTAATCCAATTAGTGTTTTTAACCAATCTTGTGCATCCAATTTGTAATTTTGTGTCATTGGTTGAACATTTAGGTCATTTTTGTCATCCTTGGACTTATTCTAACCCAATTAGGGTTTTTAACCAATCTTTTGCATCCAATTAGTGATTTTGTGTCATTGGTTGAACATTTAGGTCATTTTCCTCCAACCAAGGCTTATTCTAATCCAATTAGGGTTTTTAACTAATCTTGTGCATCCAATATGTGATTTTGTATCATTGGTTGAACATTTAGGTCATTTTCGTCCTCCCTAGGCTTATTGTAATCCAATTAGGGTTTTTAACAAATCTTGTGCATCCAATAAGTGATTTTGTGTCATTGGTTGAACATTTCGGTCATTTTCGTCCTCCCTAGGCTTATTCTAATCCAATTAGGGTTTTTAACCAATCTTGTGCATCCAATTAGTGATTTTGTGTCATTGGTTGAACATTTAGGTCATTTTCGTCTTCCAAAGGCTTATTCTAATCCAATTAGGGTTTTTAACCAATCTTGTGCATCCAACAAGTGATTTTGTGTCATTGGTTGAACATATAGGACATTTTCGTCCTCCCTAGGATTATTCTAATCCAATTAGGGTTTTTAACCAATCTTGTGCATGCAATATGTGATTTTGTGTCATTTGTTGAACATTTAGGTCATTTTCTTCCTCCCTAGGATTATTCTAATCCAATTAGGGTTTTTAACCAATCTTGTGCATCCAATTTGTAATTTTGTGTCATTGGTTGAACATTTAGGTCATTTTTGTCATCCTTGGACTTATTCTAACCCAATTAGGGTTTTTAACCAATCTTGTGCATCCAATTAGTGATTTTGTGTCATTGGTTGAACATTTAGGTCATTTTTGTCCTCCCAAGGCTTATTCTAATCCAATTAGGGTTTTTAACCAATCTTGTGCATCCAATATGTGATTTTGTGTCATTGGTTGAACATTTAGGTCATTTTCGTCTTCCAAAGGCTTATTCTAATCCAATTAGGGTTTTTAACCAATCTTGTGCATCCAATATGTGATTTTGTGTGATTTGTTGAACATTTAGGTCATTTTCGTCCTCCGTACGATTATTCTAATCCAATTAGGGTTTTTAACAAATCTTGTGCATCCAATAAGTGATTTTGTGTCATTGGTTGAACATTTAGGTCATTTTCGTCCTCCCAAGGATTATTCTAATCCAATTAGGGTTTTTAACTAATCTTGTGCATCCAATATGTGATTTTGTATCATTGGTTGAACATTTAGGTCATTTTCGTCCTCCCTAGGCTTATTGTAATCCAATTAGGGTTTTTAACAAATCTTGTGCATCCAATAAGTGATTTTGTGTCATTGGTTGAACATTTCGGTCATTTTCGTCCTCCCTAGGCTTATTCTAATCCAATTAGGGTTTTTAACCAATCTTGTGCATCCAATAAGTGATTTTGTGTCATTGGTTGAACATTTAGGTCATTTTCGTCCTCCCTAGGCTTATTCTAATCCAATTAGGGTTTTTAACCAATCTTTTGCATCCAATATGTGATTTTGTGTCATTGGTTGCACATTTAGGTCATTTTCGTCCTCCCTAGGCTTATTCTAATCCAATTAGGGTTTTTAACCAATCTTGTGCATCCAATATGTGATTTTGTGTCATTTTGGGTCATTGGTTGAACATTTAGGTCATTTTCGTCCTCCCTAGGCTTATTCTAATCCAATTAGGGTTTTTAACCAATCTTGTGCATCCAATATGTGATTTTGTGTCATTGGTTGAACATTTAGGTCATTTTCGTTCTACCTAGGCTTATTCTAATCCAATTAGGGTTTTTAACCAATCTTGTGCATCCAATATGTGATTTTGTGTCATTTGTTGAACATTTAGGTCATTTTCGTCCTCCGTAGGAGTATTCTAATCCAATTAGGGTTTTTAACCAATCTTGTGCATCCAATTTGTGATTTTGTGTCGTTGGTTGAACATTTAGGTCATTTTTGTCATCCTTGGACTTATTCTAACCCAATTAGGGTTTTTAACCAATCTTGTGCATCCAATTAGTGATTTGGTGTCATTGGTTGAACATTTAGGTCATTTTCGTCCTCCCAAGGCTTATTCTAATCCAATTAGGGTTTTTAACCAATCTTGTGCATCCAATATGTGATTTTGTGTCATTGGTTGAACATTTAGGTCATTTTTGTCCTCCTTGGACTTATTCTAATCCAATTAGGGTTTTTAACCAATCTTGTGCATCCAATTAGTGATTTTGTGTCATTGGTTGAACATTTAGGTCATTTTCGTCCTCCCAACGCTTATTCTAATCCAATTAGGGTTTTTAACTAATCTTGTGCATCCAATATGTGATTTTGTGTCATTGGTTGAACATTTAGGTCATTTTCATCCTCCCTAGTCTTATTCTAATCCAATTAGGGTTTTTAACCAATCTTGTGCATCCAATATGTGATTTTGTGTCATTTGTTGAACATTTAGGTCATTTTCGTCCTCCTTAGGATTATTCTAATCCAATTAGGGTTTTTAACCAATCTTGTGCATCCAATTTGTGATTTTGTGTCATTTGTTGAACATTTACGTCATTTTCGTCCTCCCTAGGATTATTCTAATCCAATTAGGGTTTTTAACCAATCTTGTGCATCCAATTTGTGATTTTGTGTCATTGGTTGAACATTTAGGTCATTTTCGTCTTCGAAAGGCTTATTCTAATCCAATTAGGGTTTTTAACCAATCTTGTGCATCCAATATGTCATTTTGTGTCATTGGTTGAACATTTAGGTCATTTTCATCCTCCCTAGTCTTATTCTAATCCAATTAGGGTTTTTAACCAATCTTGTGCAACCAATATGGGATTTTTTGTCATTTGTTGAACATTTAGGTCATTTTCGTCCTCCCTAAGATTATTCTAATCCAATTAGGGTTTTTAACCAATCTTCTGCATCCAATTAGTGATTTTGTGTCATTGGTTAAACATTTAGGTCATTTTCGTCCTCCCAAGGTTTTTTTTAATCCAATTAGAGTTTTTAACCAATCATGTGCAACCAATATGTGATTTTGTGTCATTGGTTGAACATTTAGGTCATTTTCGCCTTCCAAAGGCTTATTCTAATCCAATTTGGGTTTTTAACCAATCTTGTGCATCCAATATGTGATTTTGTGTCATTTGTTGAACATTTAGGTCATTTTCGTCCTCCCTAGAATTATTCTAATCCAATTAGGGTTTTTAACCAATCTTGTGCATCGAATTTGTGATTTTGTGTCGTTGGTTGAACATTTAGGTCATTTTTGTCATCCTTGGACTTATTCTAACCCAATTAGGGTTTTTAACCAATCTTGTGCATCCAATTAGTATTTTGTGTCATTGGTTGAACATTTAGGTCATTTTTGTCCTCCCAAGGCTTATTCTAATCCAATTAGGGTTTTTAACTAATCTTGTGCATCCAATATGTGATTTTGTATCATTGGTTGAACATTTAGGTCATTTTCGTCCTCCCTAGGCTTATTGTAATCCAATTAGGGTTTTTAACAAATCTTGTGCATCCAATAAGTGATTTTGTGTCATTGGTTGAACATTTAGGTCATTTTCGTCCTCCCTAGGCTTATTCTAATCCAATTAGGGTTTTTAACCAATCTTGTGCATCCAATTAGTGATTTTGTGTCATTGGTTGAACATTTAGGTCATTTTTGTCCTCCCAACGCTTATTCTAATCCAATTAGGGTTTTTAACTAATCTTGTGCATCCAATATGTGATTTTGTGTCATTGGTTGAACATTTAGGTCATTTTCGTCCTCCCTAGGCTTATTCTAATCCAATTAGGGTTTTTAACCAATCTTGTGCATCCAATTAGTGATTTTGTGTCATTGGTTGAACATTTAGGTCATTTTTGTCCTCCCAAGGCTTATTCTAATCCAATTAGGGTTTTTAACTAATCTTGTGCATCCAATATGTGATTTTGTATCATTGGTTGAACATTTAGGTCATTTTCGTCCTCCCTAGGCTTATTGTAATCCAATTAGGGTTTTTAACAAATCTTGTGCATCCAATAAGTGATTTTGTGTCATTGGTTGAAC
Source organism: Cicer yamashitae (assembly GCA_037974755.1). Taxonomy (NCBI): domain Eukaryota; kingdom Viridiplantae; phylum Streptophyta; class Magnoliopsida; order Fabales; family Fabaceae; genus Cicer; species Cicer yamashitae. Next base: position 26,541,525 of record JBBPBQ010000008.1, on the reverse strand, counting down.
ATTTCGGTCATTTTCGTCCTCCCTAGGCTTATTCTAATCCAATTAGGGTTTTTAACCAATCTTGTGCATCCAAATGTGATTTTGTGTCATTGGTTGAACATTTAGGTCATTTTCGTCCTCCCTAGGCTTATTCTAATCCAATTAGGGTTTTTAACCAATCTTGTGCATCCAATTAGTGATTTTGTGTCATTGGTTGAACATTTAGGTCATTTTCGTCTTCCAAAGGCTTATTCTAATCCAATTAGGGTTTTTAACCAATCTTGTGCATCCAACAAGTGATTTTGTGTCATTGGTTGAACATATAGGTTATTTTCGTCCTCCCCAGGATTATACTAATCCAATTAGGGTTTTTAACAATTCTTGTGCATCCAATATGTGATTTTGTGTCATTTGTTGAACATTTAGGTCATTTTCTTCCTCCCTAGGATTATTCGAATCCAATTAGGGTTTTTAACCAATCTTGTGCATCCAATTTGTAATTTTGTGTCATTGGTTGAACATTTAGGTCATTTTTGTATCCTTGGACTTATTCTAACCCAATTAGGGTTTTTAACAAATCTTGTGCATCCAATTAGTGATTTTGGGTCATTGGTTGAACATTTTCGTCCTCCCAACGCTTATTCTAATCCAATTAGGGTTTTTAACTAATCTTGTGCATCCAATATGTGATTTTGTGTCATTGGTTGAACATTTAGGTCATTTTCGTCCTCCCTAGGCTTATTCTAATCCAATTAGGGTTTTTAACCAATCTTGTGCATCCAATATGTGATTTTGTGTCATTGATTGAACATTTAGGTCATTTTCGTCTTCCAAAGGCTTATTCTAATCCAATTAGGGTTTTTAACCAATCTAGTGCATCCAATATGTGATTTTGTGTCATTTGTTGAACATTTAGGTCATTTTCGTCCTCCCTAGCATTATTCTAATCCAATTAGGGTTTTTAACCAATCTTGTGCATCCAATTTGTAATTTTGTGTCCTTGGTTGAACATTTAGGTCATTTTTGTCATCCACTGACTTATTCTAACCCAATTAGGGTTTTTAACCAATCTTGTGCATCCAATTAGTGATTTTGTGTCACTGGTTGAACATTTAGGTCATTTTCGTCCTCCCAAGGCTTATTCTAATCCAATTAGGGTTTTTAACCAATCTTGTGCATCCAATATGTGATTTTGTGTCATTGGTTGAACATTTAGGTCATTTTCTTTCTACCTATGCTTATTCTAATCCAATTAGGGTTTTTAACCAATCTTGTGCATCAAATATGTGATTTTGTGTCATTGGTTGAACATTTAGGTCAGTTTCGTCTTCCAAAGGCTTATTCTAATCGTATTAGGGTTTTTAACCAATCTTGTGCATCCAATATGTCATTTTGTGTCATTGGTTGAACATTTAGGTCATTTTCGTCCTCCCTATTCTTATTCTAATCCAATTAGGGTTTTTAACTAATCTTGTGCATCCAAATGTGATTTTGTGTCATTTGTTGAACATTTAGGTCATTTTCGTCCTCCGTAGGAGTATTCTAATCCAATTAGGGTTTTTAACCAATCTTGTGCATCCAATTTGTGATTTTGTGTCGTTGGTTGAACATTTAGGTCATTTTTGTCATCCTTGGACTTATTCTAACCCAATTAGGGTTTTTAACCAATCTTGTGCATCCAATTAGTGATTTGGTGTCATTGGTTGAACATTTAGGTCATTTTCGTTCTACCTAGGCTTATTCTAATCCAATTAGGGTTTTTAACCAATCTTGTGCATCCAATATGTGATTTTGTGTCATTTGTTGAACATTTAGGTCATTTTCGTCCTCCGTAGGAGTATTCTAATCCAATTAGGGTTTTTAACCAATCTTGTGCATCCAATTTGTGATTTTGTGTCGTTGGTTGAACATTTAGGTCATTTTTGTCATCCTTGGACTTATTCTAACCCAATTAGGGTTTTTAACCAATCTTGTGCATCCAATTAGTGATTTGGTGTCATTGGTTGAACATTTAGGTCATTTTCGTCCTCCCAAGGCTTATTCTAATCCAATTAGGGTTTTTAACCAATCTTGTGCATCCAATATGTGATTTTGTGTCATTGGTTGAACATTTAGGTCATTTTCGTTCTACCTAGGCTTATTCTAATCCAATTAGGGTTTTTAACCAATCTTGTGCATCCAATATGTGATTTTGTGTCATTTGTTGAACATTTAGGTCATTTTCGTCCTCCGTAGGAGTATTCTAATCCAATTAGGGTTCTTAACAAATCTTGTGCATCCAATTTGTGATTTTGTGTCGTTGGTTGAACATTTAGGTCATTTTTGTCATCCTTGGACTTATTCTAACCCAATTAGGGTTTTTAACCAATCTTGTGCATCCAATTAGTGATTTTGTGTCATTGGTTGAACATTTAGGTCATTTTCGTCCTCCCAAGGCTTATTCTAATCCAATTAGGGTTTTTAACCAATCTTGTGCATCCAATATGTGATTTTGTGTCATTGGTTGAACATTTAGGTCATTTTCGTCTTCCAAAGGCTTATTCTAATCCAATTAGGGTTTTTAACCAATCTTGTGCATCCAATATGTGATTTTGTGTGATTTGTTGAACATTTAGGTCATTTTCGTCCTCCGTACGATTATTCTAATCCAATAAGGGTTTTTAACAAATCTTGTGCATCCAATAAGTGATTTTGTGTCATTGGTTGAACATTTCGGTCATTTTCGTCCTCCCTAGGCTTATTCTAATCCAATTAAGGTTTTTAACCAATCTTGTGCATCCAATTAGTTATTTTGTGTCATTGGTTGAACATTTAGGTTATTTTCGTCCTCCCAACGCTTATTCTAATCCAATTAGGTTTTTAACTAATCTTGTGCATCCAATATGTGATTTTGTGTCATTGGTTGAACATTTAGGTCATTTTCGTCCTCCCTAGGCTTATTCTAATCCAATTAGGGTTTTTAACCAATCTTGTGCATCCAATTAGTGATTTTGTGTCATTGGTTGAACATTTAGGTCATTTTCGTCCTCCCAACGCTTATTCTAATCCAAATAGGGTTTTTAACTAATCTTGTGCATCCAATATGTGATTTTGTGTCATTGGTTAAACATTTAGGTCATTTTCGTCCTCCCTAGGCTTATTCTAATCCAATTAGGGTTTTTAACCAATCTTGTGCATCCAATTAGTGATTTTGTGTCATTGGTTGAACATTTAGGTCATTTTCGTCCTCCCAACACTTATTCTAATCCAATTAGGGTTTTTATCTAATCTTGTGCATCCAATATGTGATTTTGTGTCATTGGTTGAACATTTAGGTCATTTTCGTCCTCCCTAGGCTTATTCTAATCCAATTAGGGTTTTTAACCAATCTTGTGCATCCAATTAGTGATTTTGTGTCATTGGTTGAACATTTAGGTCATTTTCGTCCTCCCAACGCTTATTCTAATCCAATTAGGGTTTTTACCTAATCTTGTGCATCCAATATGTGATTTTGTGTCATTGGTTGAACATTTAGGTCATTTTCGTCCTCCCAAGGCTTATTCTAATCCAATTAGGGTTTTTAACTAATCTTGTGCATCCAAATGTGATTTTGTGTCATTGGTTGAACATTTAGGTCATTTTCGTCCTCCCTAGGCTTATTCTAATCCAATTAGGGTTTTTAACCAATCTTGTGCATCCAATATGTGATTTTGTGTCATTGGTTGAACATTTAGGTCATTTTCGTCTTGCAAAGGCTTATTCTAATCCAATTAGGGTTTTTAACCAATCTTGTGCATCCAATATGTGATTTTGTGTCATTTGCTGAACATTTAGGTCATTTTCGTCCTCCCTACGATTATTCTAATCCAATTAGGGTTTTTAACCAATCTAGTGCATCCAATATGTGATTTTGTCTCATTTGTTGAACATTTAGGTCATTTTCGTCCTCCCTAGGATTATTCTAATCCAATTAGGGTTTTTAACCAATCTTGTGCATCCAATTTGTAATTTTGTGTCATTGGTTGAACATTTAGGTCATTTTTGTCATCCACTGACTTATTCTAACCCAATTAGGGTTTTTAACCAATCTTGTGCATCCAATTAGTGATTTTGTGTCACTGGTTGAACATTTAGGTCATTTTCGTCCTCCCAAGGCTTATTCTAATCCAATTAGGGTTTTTAACTAATCTTTTGCATCCAATATGTGATTTTGTATCATTGGTTGCACATTTAGGTCATTTTCGTCCTCCCTAGGCTTATTGTAATCCAATTAGGGTTTTTAACAATCTTGTGCATCCAATAAGTGATTTTGTGTCATTGGTTGAACATTTAGGTCATTTTCGTCCTCCTTAGGCTTATTCTAATCCAATTAGGGTTTTTAACCAATCTTGTGCATCCAATTAGTGATTTTGTGACATTGGTTGAACATTTAGGTCATTTTCGTCCTCCCAAGGCTTATTCTAATCCAATTAGGGTTTTTAACTAATCTTGTGCATCCAAATGTGATTTTGTGTCATTGGTTGAACATTTAGGTCATTTTCGTCCTCCCTATTCTTATTCTAATCCAATTAGGGTTTTTAACCAATCTTGTGCATCCAATATGTGATTTTGTGTCATTTGTTGAACATTTAGGTCATTTTCGTCCTCCGTAGGAGTATTCTAATCCAATTAGGGTTTTTAACCAATCTTGTGCATCCAATTTGTGATTTTGTGTCGTTGGTTGAACATTTAGGTCATTTTTGTCATCCTTGGACTTATTCTAACCCAATTAGGGTTTTTAACCAATCTTGTGCATCCAATTAGTGATTTTGTGTCATTGGTTGAACATTTAGGTCATTTTCGTCCTCTCAAGGCTTATTCTAATCCTATTAGGGTTTTTAACCAATCTTGTGCATCCAATTTGTGATTTTGTGTCATTGGTTGAACATTTAGGTCATTTTTGTCATCCTGGACTTATTCTAACCCAATTAGGGTTTTTAACGAATCTTGTGCATCCAATATGTGATTTTGTGTCATTTGTTGAACATTTAGGTCATTTTCGTCCTCCCTAGGCTTATTCTAATCCAATTAGGGTTTTTAAC
>JBBPBQ010000008.1:26502057-26535806 GCA_037974755.1 Cicer yamashitae | reverse complement strand
TAGGCTTATTCTAATCCAATTAGGGTTTTTAACCAATCTTGTGCATCCAATATGTGATTTTGTGTCATTGATTGAACATTTAGGTCATTTTCGTCTTCCAAAGGTTTATTGTAATCCAATTAGGGTGTTTAACCAATCTTGTGCATCCAATATGTGATTTTGTGTCATTTGTTGAACATTTAGGTCATTTTCGTCCTCCGTACGATTATTCTAATCCAATTAGGGTTTTTAACCAATCTAGTGCATCCAATATGTGATTTTGTGTCATTTGTTGAACATTTAGGTCATTTTCGTCCTCCCTAGCATTATTCTAATCCAATTAGGGTTTTTAACCAATCTTGTGCATCCAATTTGTAATTTTGTGTCCTTGGTTGAACATTTAGGTCATTTTTGTCATCCACTGACTTATTCTAACCCAATTAGGGTTTTTAACCAATCTTGTGCATCCAATTAGTGATTTTGTGTCACTGGTTGAACATTTAGGTCATTTTCGTCCTCCCAAGGCTTATTCTAATCCAATTAGGGTTTTTAACCAATCTTGTGCATCCAATATGTGATTTTGTGTCATTGGTTGAACATTTAGGTCATTTTCTTTCTACCTATGCTTATTCTAATCCAATTAGGGTTTTTAACCAATCTTGTGCATCAAATATGTGATTTTGTGTCATTGGTTGAACATTTAGGTCAGTTTCGTCTTGCAAAGGCTTATTCTAATCCTATTAGGGTTTTTAACCAATCTTGTGCATCCAATATGTCATTTTGTGTCATTGGTTGAACATTTAGGTCATTTTCGTCCTCCCTATTCTTATTCTAATCCAATTAGGGTTTTTAACTAATCTTGTGCATCCAATATGTGATTTTGTGGCATTTGTTGAACATTTAGGTCATTTTCGTCCTCCGTAGGAGTATTCTAATCCAATTAGGGTTTTTAATCAATCTTGTGCATCCAATTTGTGATTTTGTGTCGTTGGTTGAACATTTAGGTCATTTTTGTCATCCTTGGACTTATTCTAACCCAATTAGGGTTTTTAACCAATCTTGTGCATCCAATTAGTGATTTTGTGTCATTGGTTGAACATTTAGGTCATTTTCGTCCTCCCAAGGCTTATTCTAATCCAATTAGGGTTTTTAACCAATCTTGTGCATCCAATATGTGATTTTGTGTCATTGGTTGAACATTTAGGTCATTTTCGTCCTCCCTAGGCTTTTTCTAATCCAATTAGGGTTTTTAACCAATCTTGTGCATCCAATATGTGATTTTGTGTCATTGGTTGAATATTTAGGTCATTTTCGTCCTCCCTAGGCTTATTCTAATCCAATTAGGGTTTTTAAATAATCTTGTGCATCCAATATGTGATTTTGTGTCATTTTGTGTCTTTTTATGTCATTGGTTGAACATTTAGGTCATTTTCGTCCTCCCTAGGCTTATTCTAATCCAATTAGGGTTTTTAACCAATCTTGTGCATCCAATATGTGATTTTGTGTCATTGGTTGAACATTTAGGTCATTTTCGTGCTCCCTAGGCTTATTCTAATCCAATTAGGGTTTTTAACCAATCTTGTACATCCAATATGTGATTTTGTGTCATTGGTTGAACTTTTAGGTCAATTTCGTCCTCCCTAGGCTTATTCTAATCCAATTAGGGTTTTTAACCGATCTTGTGCATCGAATATGTGATTTTTTGTCATTTTGTGTCATTGGTTGAACATTTAGGTCATTGTCGTCCTCCCTAGGCTTATTCCAATCCAACTAGGGTTTTTAACCAATCTTGTGCATCCAATATGTGATTTTGTGTCATTGGTTGAACATTTAGGTCATTTTCGTCCTCCCTAGGCTTATTCTAATCCAATTAGGGTTTTTAACCAATCTTGTGCATCCAATATGTGATTTTGTGTCATTTGTTGAACATTTAGGTCATTTTCGTCCTCCGTAGGAGTATTCTAATCCAATTAGGGTTTTTAACCAATCTTGTGCATCCAATTTGTGATTTTGTGTCGTTGGTTGAACATTTAGGTCATTTTTGTCATCCTTGGACTTATTCTAACCCAATTAGGGTTTTTAACCAATCTTGTGCATCCAATTAGTGATTTGGTGTCATTGGTTGAACATTTAGGTCATTTTCGTCTTGCAAAGGCTTATTCTAATCCAATTAGGGTTTTTAACCAATCTTGTGCATCCAATATGTGATTTTGTGTCATTTGCTGAACATTTAGGTCATTTTCGTCCTCCCTACGATTATTCTAATCCAATTAGGGTTTTTAACCAATCTAGTGCATCCAATATGTGATTTTGTCTCATTTGTTGAACATTTAGGTCATTTTCGTCCTCCCTAGGATTATTCTAATCCAATTAGGGTTTTTAACCAATCTTGTGCATCCAATTTGTAATTTTGTGTCATTGGTTGAACATTTAGGTCATTTTTGTCATCCACTGACTTATTCTAACCCAATTAGGGTTTTTAACCAATCTTGTGCATCCAATTAGTGATTTTGTGTCACTGGTTGAACATTTAGGTCATTTTCGTCCTCCCAAGGCTTATTCTAATCCAATTAGGGTTTTTAACTAATCTTTTGCATCCAATATGTGATTTTGTATCATTGGTTGCACATTTAGGTCATTTTCGTCCTCCCTAGGCTTATTGTAATCCAATTAGGGTTTTTAACAATCTTGTGCATCCAATAAGTGATTTTGTGTCATTGGTTGAACATTTAGGTCATTTTCGTCCTCCTTAGGCTTATTCTAATCCAATTAGGGTTTTTAACCAATCTTGTGCATCCAATTAGTGATTTTGTGACATTGGTTGAACATTTAGGTCATTTTCGTCCTCCCAAGGCTTATTCTAATCCAATTAGGGTTTTTAACTAATCTTGTGCATCCAAATGTGATTTTGTGTCATTGGTTGAACATTTAGGTCATTTTCGTCCTCCCTATTCTTATTCTAATCCAATTAGGGTTTTTAACCAATCTTGTGCATCCAATATGTGATTTTGTGTCATTTGTTGAACATTTAGGTCATTTTCGTCCTCCGTAGGAGTATTCTAATCCAATTAGGGTTTTTAACCAATCTTGTGCATCCAATTTGTGATTTTGTGTCATTGGTTGAACATTTAGGTCATTTTTGTCATCCTTGGACTTATTCTAACCCAATTAGGGTTTTTAACCAATCTTGTGCATCCAATTAGTGATTTTGTGTCATTGGTTGAACATTTAGGTCATTTTCGTCCTCCCAAGGCTTATTGTAATCCAATTAGGGTTTTTAACCAATCTTGTGCATCCAATATGTGATTTTGTGTCATTGGTTGAACATTTAGGTCATTTTCGTCCTCCCTAGGCTTATTCTAATCCAATTAGGGTTTTTAACCAATCTTGTGCATCCAATATGTGATTTTGTGTCATTGGTTGAACATTTAGGTCATTTTGGTCCTCCCTAGGCTTATTCTAATCCAATTACGGTTTTTAACCAATCTTGTGCATCCAATATGTGATTTTGTGTCATTGGTTGAACATTTAGGTCATTTTCGTCCTCCCTAGGCTTATTCTAATCCAATTAGGGTTTTTAACCAATCTTGTGCATCCAATATCTAATTTTGTGTCATTTTGTGTCATTTTGTGACATTTTGTGTCATTGGTTGAACATTTAGGTCATTTTCGTCCTCCCTAGGCTTATTCTAATCCAATTAGGGTTTTTAACCAATCTTGTGCATCCAATATGTGATTTTGTGTCATTGGTTGAACATTTAGGTCATTTTCGTTCTACCTAGGCTTATTCTAATCCAATTAGGGTTTTTAACCAATCTTGTGCATCCAATATGTGATTTTGTGTCATTGGTTGAACATTTAGGTCATTTTCGTCCTCCCTAGGCTTATTCTAATCCAATTAGGGTTTTTAACCAATCTTGTGCATCCAATAAGTGATTTTGTGTCATTCGTTGGACATTTAGGTCATTTTCGTCCTCCCTAGGCTTATTCTAATCCAATTAGGGTTTTTAACCAATCTTGTGCATCCAATATGTGATTTTGTGTCATTGGTTGCACATTTAGGTCATTTTCGTCCTCCCTAGGCTTATTCTAATCCAATTAGGGTTTTTAACCTATCTTGTGCATCCAATATGTGATTTTGTGTCATTTTGTGTCATTGGTTGAACATTTAGGTCATTTTCGTCCTCCCTAGGCTTATTCTAATCCAATTAGGGTTTTTAACCAATCTTGTGCAACCAATATGTGATTTTGTGTCACTGGTTGAACATTTAGGTCATTTTCGTCCTCCCTAGGCTTATTCTAATCCAATTAGGGTTTTTAACCAATCTTGTGCATCCAATATGTGATTTTGTGTCATTGGTTGAACATTTAGGTCATTTTCGTCCTCCCTAGGCTTATTCTAATCCGATTAGGGTTTTAAACCAATCTTGTGCATCCAATATGTGATTTTGTGTCATTTTGTGTCATTGGTTGAACATTTAGGTCATTTTCTTCCTCCCTTGGATTATTATAATCCAATTAGGGTTTTTAACCAATCTTGTGCATCCAATATGTGATTTTGTGTCATTGGTTGAACATTTAGGTCATTTTCGTCCTCGCTAGGCTTATTCTAATCCAATTAGGGTTTTTAACCAATCTTGTGCATCCAATATGTGATTTTGTCTCATTGGTTGAACATTTAGGTCATTTTCGTCCTCCCTAGGCTTATTCTAATCCAATTAGGGTTTTTAACCAATCTTGTGCATCCAAATGTGATTTTGTGTCATTGGTTGAACATTTAGGTCATTTTCGTCCTCCCTAGGCTTATTCTAATCCAATTAGGGTTTTTAACCAATCTTGTGCATCCAATTAGTGATTTTGTGTCATTGGTTGAACATTTAGGTCATTTTCGTCTTCCAAAGGCTTATTCTAATCCAATTAGGGTTTTTAACCAATCTTGTGCATCCAACAAGTGATTTTGTGTCATTGGTTGAACATATAGGTTATTTTCGTCCTCCCCAGGATTATACTAATCCAATTAGGGTTTTTAACAATTCTTGTGCATCCAATATGTGATTTTGTGTCATTTGTTGAACATTTAGGTCATTTTCTTCCTCCCTAGGATTATTCGAATCCAATTAGGGTTTTTAACCAATCTTGTGCATCCAATTTGTAATTTTGTGTCATTGGTTGAACATTTAGGTCATTTTTGTATCCTTGGACTTATTCTAACCCAATTAGGGTTTTTAACAAATCTTGTGCATCCAATTAGTGATTTTGGGTCATTGGTTGAACATTTTCGTCCTCCCAACGCTTATTCTAATCCAATTAGGGTTTTTAACTAATCTTGTGCATCCAATATGTGATTTTGTGTCATTGGTTGAACATTTAGGTCATTTTCGTCCTCCCTAGGCTTATTCTAATCCAATTAGGGTTTTTAACCAATCTTGTGCATCCAATATGTGATTTTGTGTAATTGGTTGAACATTTAGGTCATTTTGGTCCTCCCTCGGCTTATTCTAATCCAATTAGGGTTTTTAACCAATCTTGTGCATCCAATATGTGATTTTGTGTCATTGGTTGAACATTTAGGTCATTTTCGTCCTCCCTAGGCTTATTCTAATCCAATTAGGGTTTTTAACCAATCTTGTGCATCCAATATGTGATTTTGTGTCATTGGTTGAACATTTAGGTCATTTTCGTCCTCCCTAGGCTTATTCTAATCCAATTAGGGTTTTTAACCAATCTTGAGCATCCAATATGTGATTTTGTGTCATTTTGTGTCATTGGTTGAACATTTAGGTCATTTTCGTCCTCCCTAGGCTTATTCTAATCCAATTAGGGTTTTTAACCAATCTTGTTGTGATTTTGTGTCATTTTGTGTCATTGGTTGAACATTTAGGTCATTTTCGTCCTCCCTAGGCTTATTCTAATCCAATTAGGGTTTTTAACCAATCTTGTGCATCCAATATGTGATTTTGTGTCATTGGGTGAACATTTAGGTCATTTTCGTCTTCCAAAGGCTTATTCTAATCCAATTAGGGTTTTTAACCAATCTTGTGCATGCAATATGTGATTTTGTGTCATTTGTTGAACATTTAGGTCATTTTCGTCCTCCCTAGGATTATTCTAATCCAATTAGGGTTTTTAACCAATCTTGTGCATCACATTTGTAATTTTGTGTCATTGGTTGAACATTTAGGTCATTTTTGTCATCCACTGACTTATTCTAACCCACGTAGGGTTTTTAACCAATCTTGTGCATCCAATTAGTGATTTTGTGTCATTGGTTGAACATTTAGGTCATTTTCGTCCTCCCAAGGCTTATTCTAATCCAATTAGGGTTTTTAACCAATCTTGTGCATCCAATATGTGATTTTGTGTCATTGGTTGAACATTTAGGTCATTTTCGTCTTCCAAAGGCTTATTCTAATCCAATTAGGGTTTTTAACCAATCTTGTGCATGCAATATGTGATTTTGTGTCTTTTGTTGAACATTTAGGTCATTTCCGTTCTCCCTACGATTATTCTAATCCAATTAGGGTTTTTAACCAATCTAGTGCATCCAATATGTGATTTTGTGTCATTTGTTGAACATTTAGGTCATTTTCGTCCTCCCTAGGATTATTCTAATCCAATTAGGGTTTTTAACCAATCTTGTGCATCACATTTGTAATTTTGTGTCATTGGTTGAACATTTAGGTCATTTTTGTCATCCACTGACTTATTCTAACCCACGTAGGGTTTTTAACCAATCTTGTGCATCCAATTAGTGATTTTGTGTCATTGGTTGAACATTTAGGTCATTTTCGTCCTCCCTAGGCTTATTCTAATCCAATTAGGGTTTTTAACCAATCTTGTGCATCCAATATGTGATTTTGTGTCATTGGTTGAACATTTAGGTCATTTTCGTCTTCCAAAGGCTTATTCTAATCCAATTAGGGTTTTTAACCAATCTTGTGCATCCAATATGTGATTTTGTGTCATTTGCTGAACATTTAGGTCATTTTCGTCCTCCCTAGGCTTATTCTAATCCAATTAGGGTTTTTAACCAATCTTGTGCATCCAATTAGTGATTTTGTGTCATTGGTTGAACATTTAGGTCATTTTCGTCCTCCCAACACTTATTCTAATCCAATTAGGGTTTTTATCTAATCTTGTGCATCCAATATGTGATTTTGTGTCATTGGTTGAACATTTAGGTCATTTTCGTCCTCCCAAGGCTTATTCTAATCCAATTAGGGTTTTTAACTAATCTTGTGCATCCAAATGTGATTTTGTGTCATTTGTTGAACATTTAGGTCATTTTCGTCCTCCGTAGGAGTATTCTAATCCAATTAGGGTTTTTAACCAATCTTGTGCAACCAATTTGTGATTTTGTGTCATTGGTTGAACATTTAGGTCATTTTTGTCATCCTTGGACTTATTCTAACCCAATTAGGGTTTTTAACCAATCTTGTGCATCCAATTAGTGATTTTGTGTCATTGGTTTAACATTTAGGTCATTTTCGTCCTCCCTAGGCTTATTCTAATCCAATTAGGGTTTTTAACCAATCTTGTGCATCCAATATGTGATTTTGTGTCATTGGTTGAACATTTAGGTCATTTTCGTCTTCCAAAGGCTTATTCTAATCCAATTAGGGTTTTTAACCAATCTTGTGCATCCAATATGTGATTTTGTGTCATTTGCTGAACATTTAGGTCATTTTCGTCCTCCCTAGGATTATTCTAATCCAATTAGGGTTTTTAACCAATCTTGTGCATCCAATTTGTAATTTTGTGTCATTGGTTGAACATTTAGGTCATTTTTGTCATCCACTGACTTATTCTAACCCAATTAGGGTTTTTAACCAATCTTGTGCATCCAATTAGTGATTTTGTGTCACTGGTCGAACATTTAGGTCATTTTCGTCCTCCCAAGGCTTATTCTAATCCAATTAGGGTTTTCAACTAATCTTGTGCATCCAATATGTGATTTTGTATCATTGGTTGCACATTTAGGTCATTTTCGTCCTCCCTAGGCTTATTGTAATCCAATTAGGGTTTTTAACAATCTTGTGCATCCAATAAGTGATTTTGTGTCATTGGTTGAACATTTCGGTCATTTTCGTCCTCCTTAGGCTTATTCTAATCCAATTAGGGTTTTTAACCAATCTTGTGCATCCAATTAGTGATTTTGTGACATTGGTTGAATATTTAGGTCATTTTCGTCCTCCCAAGGCTTATTCTAATCCAATTAGGATTTTTAACCAATCTTGTGCATCCAATATGTGATTTTGTGTCATTGGTTGAACATTTAGGTCATTTTCGTTCTACCTAGGCTTATTCTAATCGAATTAGGGTTTTTAACCAATCTTGTGCATCCAATATGTGATTTTGTGTCATTTGTTGAACATTTAGGTCATTTTCGTCCTCCCAACGCTTATTCTAATCCAATTAGGGTTTTTAACTAATCTTGTGCATCCAATATGTGATTTTGTGTCATTGGTTGAACATTTAGGTCATTTTCGTCCTCCCTAGGCTTATTCTAATCCAATTAGGGTTTTTAACCAATCTTGTGCATCCAATTAGTGATTTTGTGTCATTGGTTGAACATTTAGGTCATTTTCGTCCTCCCAACGCTTATTCTAATCCAATTAGGGTTTTTAACTAATCTTGTGCATCCAATAAGTGATTTTGTGTCATTGGATGAATATTTAGGTCATTTTCGTCCTCCCTACGCATATTCTAATCCAATTAAGGTTTTTAATAAATCTTGTGCATCCAATATGTGATTTTTGTGTCATTGGTTGAACATTTAGGTCATTTTCGTCCTCCAAAGGCTTATTCTAATCCTATTAGGGTTTTTAACCAATCTTGTGCATCCAATATGTGATTTTGTGTCATTGGTTGAACATTTAGGTCATTTTCGTTCTACCTAGGCTTATTCTAATCCAATTAGGGTTTTTAACCAATCTTGTGCATCCAATATGTGATTTTGTGTCATTGGTTGAACATTTAGGTCATTTTCGTCCTCCCTAGGCTTATTCTAATCCAATTAGGGTTTTTAACCAATCTTGTGCATCCAATAAGTGATTTTGTGTCATTCGTTGGACATTTAGGTCATTTTCGTCCTCCCTAGGCTTATTCTAATCCAATTAGGGTTTTTAACCAATCTTGTGCATCCAATATGTGATTTTGTGTCATTGGTTGCACATTTAGGTCATTTTCGTCCTCCCTAGGCTTATTCTAATCCAATTAGGGTTTTTAACCAATCTTTTGCATCCAATATGTGATTTTGTGTCATTGGTTGAACATTTAAGTCATTTTCGTCCTCCCTAGGCTTATTCTAATCCAATTAGGGTTTTTAACCAATCTTGTGCATTCAATATGTGATTTTGTGTCATTGGTTGCACATTTATGTCATTTTCGTCCTCCCTAGGCTTATTCTAAACCAATAAGGGTCTTTAACCAATCTTGTGCATATAATAAGTGATTTTGTGTCATTGATAGTCCAATAAGTTCATTTTCGTCGTCGCTAGACTTATTCTAATCCAATTAGGGTTTTTAACCAATCTTGTGCATCCAATATGTGACTTTGTGTCATTGGTTGAACATTTAGGTCATTTTCGTCCTCCCTAGGCTTATTCTAATCCAATTAGGGTTTTTAACCAATCTTGTGCATCCAATATGTGATTTTGTGTCATTTTGTGTCATTATTTGAACATTTAGGTCATTTTCGTCCTCCCTAGGCTTATTCTAATCCAATTAGGGTTTTTAACCAATCTTGTGCATCCAATATGTGATTTTGTGTCATTGGTTAAACATTTAGGTCATTTTCGTCCTCCCTAGGCTTATTCTAATCCAATTAGGGTTTTTAACCAATCTTGTGCATCCAATATGTGATTTTGTGTCATTTTGTGTCATTGGTTGAACAATTAGGTCATTTTCGTCCTCCCTAGGCTTATTCTAATCCAATTAGGGTTTTTAACTAATCTTGTGCATCCAATATGTGATTTTGTGTCATTGGTTGAACATTTAGGTCATTTTCGTCCTCCCTAGGCTTATTCTAATCCAATTAGGGATTTTAACCAATCTTGTGCATCCAATATGTGATTTTGTGTCATTCGTTGAACATTTAGGTCATTTTCGTCCTCCCTAGGCTTATTCTAATCCAATTAGGGTTTTTAACCAATCTTGTGCATCCAATATGTGATTTTGTGTTATTTTGTGTCATTGGTTGAACATTTAGGTCATTTTCGTCCTCCCTAGGCTTATTCTAATCCAATTAGGGTTTTTAACCAATCTTGAGCATCCAATATGTGATTTTGTGTCATTTTGTGTCATTGGTTGAACATTTAGGTCATTTTCGTCCTCCCTAGGCTTATTCTAATCCAATTAGGGTTTTTAACCAATCTTGTTGTGATTTTGTGTCATTTTGTGTCATTGGTTGAACATTTAGGTCATTTTCGTCCTCCCTAGGCTTATTCTAATCCAATTAGGGTTTTTAACCAATCTTGTGCATCCAATATGTGATTTTGTGTCATTGGTTGCTCATTTAGGTCATTTTCGTCCTCCCTAGGCTTATTCTAATCCAATTAGGGTTTTTAACCAATCTTGTGCATCCAATATGTGAATTTGTGTCATTTTGTGTCATTGGTTGAACATTTAGGTCATTTTTGTCCTCCCTAGGCTTGTTCTAATCCAATTAGGGTTTTTAACCAATCTTGTGCATCCAATATGTGATTTTGTGTCATTTTGTGTCATTGGTTGAACATTTAGGTCATTTTCGTCCTCCCTAGGCTTATTCTAATCCAATTAGGGTTTTTAACCAATCTTGTGCATCCAATTAGTGATTTTGTGTCATTGGTTGAACATTTAGGTCATTTTCGTCCTCCCTAGGCTTATTCTAATCCAATTAGGGTTTTTAACCAATCTTGTGCATCCATTATGTAATTTTGTGTCATTGGTTGAACATTTAGGTCATTTTCGTCCTCCCTAGGCTTATTCTAATCCAATTAGGGTTTTTAACCAATCTTGTGCATCCAATATGTGATTTTGTGTCATTGGTTGAACATTTAGGTCATTTTCGTCCTCCCTAGGCTTATTCCAATCCAATTAGGGTTTTTAACCAATCTTGTGCATATAATAAGTGATTTTGTGTCATTGGTAATCCAATTAGTTCATTTTCGCCCTCGCTAGGCTTATTCTAACCCAATTAGGGTTTTTAACCAATCTTGTGCATCCAATATGTGATTTTGTGTCATTGGTTGAACATTTAGGTCATTTTCGTCCTCCCTAGGCTTATTCTAATCCAATTAGGGTTTTTAACCAATCTTGTGCATCCAATTTGTAATTTTGTGTCATTGGTTGAACATTTAGGTCATTTTTGTCATCCACTGACTTATTCTAACCCAATTAGGGTTTTTAACCAATCTTGTGCATCCATTTAGTGATTTTGTGTCATTGGTTGAACATTTAGGTCATTTTCGTCCTCCCAAGGCTTATTCTAATCCAATTAGGGTTTTTAACCAATCTTGTGCATCCAATATGTGATTTTGTGTCATTGGTTGAACATTTAGGTCATTTTCGTCTTCCAAAGGCTTATTCTAATCCAATTAGGGTTTTTAACCAATCTTGTGCATCCAATTTGTGATTTTGTGTCATTGGTTGAACATTTAGGTCATTTTTGTCATCCTTGGACTTATTCTAACCCAATTAGGGTTTTTAACCAATCTTGTGCATCCAATTAGTGATTTTGTGTCATTGGTTGAACATTTAGGTCATTTTCGTCCTCCCAAGGCTTATTCTAATCCCATTAGGGTTATTAACTAATCTTGTGCATCCAATATGTGATTTTGTATCATTGGTTGAACATTTAGGTCATTTTCGTCCTCCCTAGGCTTATTCTAATCCAATTAGGGTTTTTAACCAATCTTGTGCATCCAATTAGTGATTTTGTGTCATTGGTTGAACATTTAGGTCATTTTCGTCCTCCCAAGGCTTATTCTAATCCAATTAGGGTTTTTAACCAATCTTGTCCATCCAATATGTGATTTTATGTCATTGGTTGAACATTTAGGTTATTTTCGTCCTCCCTAGGCTTATTCTAATCCAATTAGGGTTTTTCACCAATCATGTGCATCCAATATGTGATTTTGTGTCATTGGTTGAACATTTAGGTCATTTTCGTCTTCCAAAGGCTTATTCTAATCCAATTAGGGTTTTTAACCAATCTTGTGCATCCAATATGTCATTTTGTGTCATTGGTTGAACATTTAGGTCATTTTCATCCTCCCTAGTTTTATTCTAATCCAATTAGGGTTTTTAACAAATCTTGTGCATCCAATAAGTGATTTTGTGTCATTGGTTGAACATTTAGGTCATTTTCGTCCTCCCAAGGCTTATTCTAATCCAATTAGGGTTTTTAACCAATCTTGTGCATCCAATTAGTGATTTTGTTTCATTGGTTGAATATTTAGGTCATTTTCGTCCTCCAAAGGCTTATTCTAATCCAATTAGGATTTTTAACCAATCTTGTGCATCCAATATGTGATTTTGTGTCATTGGTTGAACATTTAGGTCATTTTCGTCCTCCCAGCGCTTATTCTAATCCAATTAGGGTTTTTAACTAATCTTGTGCATCCAATATGTGATTTTGTGTCATTGGTTGAACATTTAGGTCATTTTCGTCCTCCCAAGGCTTATTCTAATCCAATTAGGGTTTTTAACTAATCTTGTGCATCCAATATGTGATTTTGTGTCATTGGTTGAACATTTAGGTCATTTTTGTCATCCTTGGACTTATTCTAATCCAATTAGGGTTTTTAACCAATCTTGTGCATCCAATTTGTAATTTTGTGTCATTGGTTGAACATTTAGGTCATTTTTGTCGTCCACTGACTTATTCTAACCCAATTAGGGTTTTTAACCAATCTTGTGCATCCAATTAGTGATTTTGTGTCATTGGTTGAACATTTAGGTCATTTTCGTCCTCCCGAGGCTTATTCTAATCCAATTAGGGTTTTTAACTAATCTTATGCATCCAATATGTGATTTTGTATCATTGGTTGAACATTTAGGTCATTTTCGTCCTCCCTAGGCTAATTGTAATCCAATTAGCGTTTTTAACAAATCATGTGCATCCAATAAGTGATTTTGTGTCATTGGTTGAACATTTAGGTCATTTTCGTCCTCCCTAGGCTTATTCTAATCCAATTAGGGTTTTTAACCAATCTTGTGCATCCAATTAGTGATTTTGTGTCATTGGTTGAACATTTAGGTCATTTTCGTCCTCCCAAAGATTATTCTAATCCAATTAGGGTTTTTAACCAATCTTGTGCATCCAATATGTGATTTTGTGTCATTGGTTGAACATTTAGGTCATTTTCGTCCTCCCTAGGCTTATTCTAATCCAATTAGGGTTTTTAACCAATCATGTGCATCCAATATGTGTTTTTGTGTCATTGGTTGAACATTTAGGTCATTTTCGTCCTCCCTAGGCTTATTCTAATCCAATTAGGGTTTTTAACCAATCTTGTGCATCCAATTAGTGATTTTGTGTCATTGGTTGAACATTTAGGTCATTTTCGTCCTCCCAACGCTTATTCTAATCCAATTAGGGTTTTTAACTAATCTTGTGCATCCAATATGTGATTTTGTGTCATTGGTTAAACATTTAGGTCATTTTCGTCCTCCCTAGGCTTATTCTAATCCAATTAGGGTTTTTAACCAATCTTGTGCATCCAATTAGTGATTTTGTGTCATTGGTTGAACATTTAGGTCATTTTCGTCCTCCCAACACTTATTCTAATCCAATTAGGGTTTTTATCTAATCTTGTGCATCCAATATGTGATTTTGTGTCATTGGTTGAACATTTAGGTCATTTTCGTCCTCCCAAGGCTTATTCTAATCCAATTAGGGTTTTTAACTAATCTTGTGCATCCAAATGTGATTTTGTGTCATTGGTTGAACATTTAGGTCATTTTCGTCCTCCCTATTCTTATTCTAATCCAATTAGGGTTTTTAACCAATCTTGTGCATCCAATATGTGATTTTGTGTCATTTGTTGAACATTTAGGTCATTTTCGTCCTCCGTAGGAGTATTCTAATCCAATTAGGGTTTTTAACCAATCTTGTGCATCCAATTTGTGATTTTGTGTCGTTGGTTGAACATTTAGGTCATTTTTGTCATCCTTGGACTTATTCTAACCCAATTAGGGTTTTTAACCAATCTTGTGCATCCAATTAGTGATTTTGTGTCATTGGTTGAACATTTAGGTCATTTTCGTCCTCCCTAGGCTTATTCTAATCCAATTAGGGTTTTTAACCAATCTTGTGCATCCAATATGTGATTTTGTGTCATTGGTTGAACATTTAGGTCATTTTCGTCTTCCAAAGGCTTATTCTAATCCAATTAGGGTTTTTAACCAATCTTGTGCATCCAATATGTGATTTTGTGTCATTTGCTGAACATTTAGGTCATTTTCGTCCTCCCTAGGATTATTCTAATCCAATTAGGGTTTTTAACCAATCTTCTGCATCCAATTTGTAATTTTGTGTCATTGGTTGAACATTTAGGTCATTTTTGTCATCCACTGACTTATTCTAACCCAATTAGGGTTTTTAACCAATCTTGTGCATCCAATTAGTGATTTTGTGTCACTGGTCGAACATTTAGGTCATTTTCGTCCTCCCAAGGCTTATTCTAATCCAATTAGGGTTTTCAACTAATCTTGTGCATCCAATATGCGATTTTGTATCATTGGTTGCACATTTAGGTCATTTTCGTCCTCCCTAGGCTTATTGTAATCCAATTAGGGTTTTTAACAATCTTGTGCATCCAATAAGTGATTTTGTGTCATTGGTTGAACATTTCGGTCATTTTCGTCCTCCTTAGGCTTATTCTAATCCAATTAGGGTTTTTAACCAATCTTGTGCATCCAATTAGTGATTTTGTGACATTGGTTGAATATTTAGGTCATTTTCGTCCTCCCAAGGCTTATTCTAATCCAATTAGGATTTTTAACCAATCTTGTGCATCCAATATGTGATTTTGTGTCATTGGTTGAACATTTAGGTCATTTTCGTTCTACCTAGGCTTATTCTAATCGAATTAGGGTTTTTAACCAATCTTGTGCATCCAATATGTGATTTTGTGTCATTTGTTGAACATTTAGGTCATTTTCGTCCTCCCAACGCTTATTCTAATCCAATTAGGGTTTTTAACTAATCTTGTGCATCCAATATGTGATTTTGTGTCATTGGTTGAACATTTAGGTCATTTTCGTCCTCCCTAGGCTTATTCTAATCCAATTAGGGTTTTTAACCAATCTTGTGCATCCAATTAGTGATTTTGTGTCATTGGTTGAACATTTAGGTCATTTTCGTCCTCCCAACGCTTATTCTAATCCAATTAGGGTTTTTAACTAATCTTGTGCATCCAATAAGTGATTTTGTGTCATTGGATGAATATTTAGGTCATTTTCGTCCTCCCTACGCATATTCTAATCCAATTAAGGTTTTTAATAAATCTTGTGCATCCAATATGTGATTTTTGTGTCATTGGTTGAACATTTAGGTCATTTTCGTCCTCCAAAGGCTTATTCTAATCCTATTAGGGTTTTTAACCAATCTTGTGCATCCAATATGTGATTTTGTGTCATTGGTTGAACATTTAGGTCATTTTCGTTCTACCTAGGCTTATTCTAATCCAATTAGGGTTTTTAACCAATCTTGTGCATCCAATATGTGATTTTGTGTCATTGGTTGAACATTTAGGTCATTTTCGTCCTCCCTAGGCTTATTCTAATCCAATTAGGGTTTTTAACCAATCTTGTGCATCCAATATGTGATTTTGTGTCATTGGTTGAACATTTAGGTCATTTTCGTCCTCCGTAGGCTTATTCTAATCCAATTAGGGTTTTTAACCAATCTTGTGCATCCAATATGTGATTTTTTGTCATTGGTTGAATATTTAGGTCATTTTTGTCCTCCCTAGACTTATTCTAATCCAATTAGGGTTTTTAACCAATCTTGTGCATCCAATATGTGATTTTGTGTCATTTTGTGTCATTTGTTGAACATTTAGGTCATTTTCGTCCTCCGTAGGCTTATTCTAATCCAATTAGGGTTTTTAACCAATCTTGTGCATCCAATATGTGATTTTGTGTCATTGGTTGAATATTTAGGTCATTTTTGTCCTCCCTAGGCTTATTCTAATCCAATTAGGGTTTTTAACCAATCTTGTGCATCCAATATGTTATTTTGTGTCATTTTGTGTCATTTGTTGAACATTTAGGTCATTTTCGTCCTCCGTAGGCTTATTCTAATCCAATTAGGGTTTTTAACCAATCTAGTGCATCCAATCTGTGATTTTCTGTCATTTTGTGTCATTGGTTGAACATTTAGGTCATTTTCGTCCTCCCTAGGCTTATTCTAATCCAATTAGGGTTTTTAACCAATCTTGTGCATCCAATATGTGATTTTGTGTCATTGGTTGAACATTTAGGTCATTTTCGTTCTACCTAGGCTTATTCTAATCCAATTAGGGTTTTTAACCAATCTTGTGCATCCAATATGTGATTTTGTGTCATTTGTTGAACATTTAGGTCATTTTCGTCCTCCGTAGGAGTATTCTAATCCAATTAGGGTTCTTAACAAATCTTGTGCATCCAATTTGTGATTTTGTGTCGTTGGTTGAACATTTAGGTCATTTTTGTCATCCTTGGACTTATTCTAACCCAATTAGGGTTTTTAACCAATCTTGTGCATCCAATTAGTGATTTTGTGTCATTGGTTGAACATTTAGGTCATTTTCGTCCTCCCAAGGCTTATTCTAATCCAATTAGGGTTTTTAACCAATCTTGTGCATCCAATATGTGATTTTGTGTCATTTGTTGAACATTTAGGTCATTTTCGTCCTCCGTAGGAGTATTCTAATCCATTTAGGGTTTTTAACCAATCTTGTGCATCCAATTTGTGATTTTGTGTCATTGGTTGAACATTTAGGTCATTTTTGTCATCCTTGGACTTATTCTAACCCAATTACGGTTTTTAACCAATCTTGTGCATCCAATTAGTGATTTTGTGTCATTAGTTGAACATTTAGGTCATTTTCGTCCTCCCAAGGCTTATTCTAATCCAATTAGGGTTTTTAACCAATCTTGTGCATCCAATATGTGATTTTGTGTCATTGGTTGAACATTTAGGTCATTTTCGTTCTACCTAGGCTTATTCTAATCCAATTAGGGTTTTTAACCAATCTTGTGCATCCAATATGTGATTTTGTATCATTTGTTGAACATTTAGGTCATTTTTGTCCTCCAAAGGCTTATTCTAATCCTATTAGGGTTTTTAACCAATCTTTTGCATCCAATTTGTGATTTTGTGTCATTGGTTGAACATTTAGGTCATTTTTGTCATCCTTGGACTTATTCTAACCCAATTAGGGTTTTTAACCAATCTTGTGCATCCAATTTGTGATTTTGTGTCATTGGTTGAACATTTAGGTCATTTTCGTCCTCCGAAGGCTTATTCTAATCCAATTAGGGTTTTTAACTAATCTTGTGCATCCAATATGTGATTTTATGTCATTGGTTGAACATTTAGGTCATTTTCGTCCTCCCTAAGCTTATTCTAATCCAATTAGGGTTTTTAACTAATCTTGTGCATCCAATATGTGATTTTGTGTCATTGGTTGAACATTTAGGTCATTTTCGTCCTCCCTAGGCTTATTCTAATCCAATTAGGGTTTTTAACCAATCTTGTGCATCCAATATATGATTTTGTGTCATTGGTTGAACATTTAAGTCATTTTCATCCTCCAAAGGCTTATTCTAATCCAATTAGGGTTTTTAATCAATCTTGTGCATCCAATATGTGATTTTGTGTCATTGGTTGAACATTTAGGTCATTTTCGTCCTCCCTAGGCTTATTCTAATCCAATTAGGGTTTTTAACCAATCTTGTGCATCCAATATGTGATTTTGTGTCATTGGTTGAACATTTAGGTCATTTTCGTCCTACCTAGGCTTATTCTAATCCAATTAGGGTTTTTAACCAATCTTGTGCATCCAATATGTGATTTTGTGTCATTTGTTGAACATTTAGGTCATTTTCGTCCTCCAAAGGCTTATTCTAATCCTATTAGGGTTTTTAACCAATCTTGTGCATCCAATTTGTGATTTTGTGTCATTGGTTGAACATTTAGGTAATTTTTCTCATCCTTGGACTTATTCTAATCCAATTAGGGTTTTTAACCAATCTTGTGCATCCAATTAGGGATTTTGTGTCATTGGTTGAACATTTAGGTCATTTTCGTTCTACCTAGGCTTATTCTAATCCAATTAGGGTTTTTAACCAATCTTGTGCATCCAATATGTGATTTTGTGTCATTTGTTGAACATTTAGGTCATTTTCGTCCTCCGTAGGAGTATTCTAATCCAATTAGGGTTTTTAACCAATCTTGTGCATCCAATTTGTGATTTTGTGTCGTTGGTTGAACATTTAGGTCATTTTTGTCATCCTTGGACTTATTCTAACCCAATTAGGGTTTTTAACCAATCTTGTGCATCCAATTAGTGATTTGGTGTCATTGGTTGAACATTTAGGTCATTTTCGTCCTCCCAAGGCTTATTCTAATCCAATTAGGGTTTTTAACCAATCTTGTGCATCCAATATGTGATTTTGTGTCATTGGTTGAACATTTAGGTCATTTTCGTCTTCGGAAGGCTTATTCTAATCCAATTAGGGTTTTTAACCAATCATGTGCATCCAATATGTGATTTTGTGTCATTGGTTGAACATTTAGGTCATTTTCGTCTTCGAAAGGCTTATTCTAATCCAATTAGGGTTTTTAACCAATCTTGTGCATCCAATATGTGATTTTGTGTCATTGGTTGAACATTTAGGTCATTTTCGTCTTCCAAAGGCTTATTCTAATCCAATTAGGGTTTTTAACCAATCTTGTGCATCCAATTTGTGATTTTGTGTCATTGGTTGAACATTTAGGTCATTTTTGTCATCCTTGGACTTATTCTAACCCAATTAGGGTTTTTAACCAATCTTGTGCATCCAATTAGTGATTTTGTGTCATTGGTTGAACATTTAGGTCATTTTCGTCATCCTTCGACTTATTCTAATCTAATTAGGGTTTTTTAACCAATCTTGTGCATCAAATTAGTGATTTTGTGTCATTGGTTGAACATTTAGGTCATTTTCGTCCTCCCAAGGTTTATTCTAATCCAATTAGGGTTTTTAACCAATCTTGTGCATCCAATATGTGATTTTGTGTCATTGGTTGAACATTTAGGTCATTTTCGACTTCCAAAGGCTTATTCTAATCCAATTTGGGTTTTTAACCAATCTTGTGCATCCAATATGTGATTTTGTGTCATTTGTTGAACATTTAGGTCATTTTCGTCCTCCCTACGATTATTCTAATCCCATTAAGGTTTTTAACCAATCTAGTGCATCCAATATGTGATTTTGTGACATTTGATGAACATTTAGGTCATTTTCGTCCTCCCTAGGATTATTCCAATCGAATTAGGGTTTTTAACCAATCTTGTGCATCCAATTTGTAATTTTGTGTCATTGGTTGAACATTTAGGTCATTTTCGTCCTCCCTAGGCTTATTCTAATCCAATTAGGGTTTTTAACCAATCTTGTGCATCCAATTAGTGATTTTGTGTCATTGGTTGAACATTTAGGTCATTTTCGTCCTCCCAAGGCTTATTCTAATCCAATTAGGGTTTTTAACCAATCTTGTGCATCCAATATGTGATTTTGTGTCATTGGTTGAACATTTAGGTCATTTTCATCCTCCCTAGTCTTATTCTAATCTAATTAGGGATTTTAACCAATCTTGTGCATCCAATATGTGATTTTGTGTCATTGGTTGAACATTTAGGTCATTTTCGTCTTCCAAAGGCTTATTCTAATCCAATTAGGGTTCTTAACCAATCTTGTGCATCCAATATGTGATTTTGTGTGATTTGTTGAACATTTAGGTCATTTTGGTCCTCCGTACGATTATTCTAATCCAATTAGGGTTTTTAACCAATCTAGTGCATCCAATATGTGATTTTGTGTCATTTGTTGAACATTTAGGTCATTTTCATCCTCCCTAGGATTATTCTAATCCAATTAGGGTTTTTAACCAATCTTGTGCATCCAATTTGTAATTTTGTGTCATTGGTTGAACATTTAGGTCATTTTTGTCATCCTTGGACTTATTCTAACCCAATTAGGGTTTTTAACCAATCTTGTGCATCCAATTAGTGATTTTGTGTCATTGGTTGAACATTTAGGTCATTTTCGTCCTCCCTAGGCTTATTGTAATCCAATTAGGGTTTTTAACAAATCTTGTGCATCCAATAAGTGATTTTGTGTCATTGGTTGAACATTTCGGTCATTTTCGTCCTCCCTAGGCTTATTCTAATCCAATTAGGGTTTTTAACCAATCTTGTGCATCCAATTAGTGATTTTGTGTCATTGGTTGAACATTTAGGTCATTTTCGTCGTCCCAAGGCTTATTCTAATCCAATTAGGGTTTTTAACCAATCTTGTGCATCCAATATGTGATTTTGTGTCATTGGTTGATCATTTAGGTAATTTTCGTCCTCCCTAGGCTTATTCTAATCCATTTAGGGTTTTTAACCAATCATGTGCATCCAATATGTGATTTTGTGTCATTTGTTGAACATTTAGGTCATTTTTGTCCTCCCTAGGATTATTCTAATCCAATTAGAGTTTTTAACCAATCTTGTGCATCCAATTAGTGATTTTGTGTCATTGGTTGAACATTTAGGTCATTTTCGTCCTCCCAAGGCTTATTCTAATCCAATTAGGGTTTTTAACCAATCTTGTGCATCCAATATGTGATTTTGTGTCATTTGTTGAACATTTAGGTCATTTTCGTCCTCCAAAGGCTTATTCTAATCCTATTAGGGTTTTTAACCAATCTTGTTCATCCAATTTGTGATTTTGTGTCACTGGTTGAACATTTAGGTCATTTTTGTTATCCTTGGACTTATTCTAACCCAATTAGGGTTTTTAACCAATCTTGTAAATCCAATTTGTGATTTTGTGTCATTGGTTGAACATTTAGGTCATTTTCGTCCTCCCAAGGCTTATTCTAATCCAATTAGGGTTCTTAACTAATCTTGTGCATCCAATATGTGATTTTGTGTCATTGGTTGAACATTTAGGTCATTTTCGTCCTCCCTAGGCTTATTCTAATCCAATTAGTGATTTTGTGTCATTGGTTGAACATTTAGGTCATTTTCGTCCTCCCAACGCTTATTCTAATCCAATTAGGGTTTTTAACTAATCTTGTGCATCCAATATGTGATTTTGTGTCATTGGTTGAACATTTAGGTCATTTTCGTCCTCCCAAGGCTTATTCTAATCCAATTAGGGTTTTTAACTAATCTTGTGCATCCAATATGTGATTTTGTGTCATTGGTTGAACATTTAGGTCATTTTCTTTCTACCTATGCTTATTCTAATCCAATTAGGGTTTTTAACCAATCTTGTGCATCAAATATGTGATTTTGTGTCACTGGTTGAACATTTAGGTCAGTTTCGTCTTCCAAAGGCTTATTCTAATCCTATTAGGGTTTTTAACCAATCTTGTGCATCCAATATGTCATTTTGTGTCATTGGTTGAACATTTAGGTCATTTTCGTCCTCCCTATTCTTTTTCTAATCCAATTAGGGTTTTTAACCAATCTTGTGCATCCAATATGTGATTTTGTGTCATTTGTTGAACATTTAGGTCATTTTCGTCCTCCGTAGGAGTATTCTAATCCAATTAGGGTTTTTAACCAATCTTGTGCATCCAATTTGTGATTTTTTGTCATTGGTTGAACATTTAGGTCATTTTTGTCATCCTTGGACTTATTCTAACCCAATTAGGGTTTTTAACCAATCTTGTGCATCCAATTAGTGATTTTGTGTCATTGGTTGAACATTTAGGTCATTTTCGTCCTCCCAAGGCTTAATCTAATCCAATTAGGGTTTTTAACCAATCTTGTGCATCCAATATGTGATTTTGTGTCATTGGTTGAACATTTAGGTCATTTTCGTTCTACCTAGGCTTATTCTAATCCAATTAGGGTTTTTAACCAATCTTGTGCATCCAATATGTGATTTTGTGTCATTTCTTGAACATTTAGGTCATTTTCGTCCTCCAAAGGCTTATTCTAATCCTATTAGGGTTTTTAACCAATCTTGTGCATCCAATTTGTGATTTTGTGTCATTGGTTGAACATTTTGGTCATTTTTGTCATCTTTGGACTTATTCTAACCCAATTAGGGTTTTTAACCAATCTTGTGCATCCAATTAGTGATTTTGTGTCATTGGTTGAACATTTAGGTCATTTTCGTCCTCCCTAGGCTTATTCTAATCCAATTAGGGTTTTTAACCAATCTTGTGCATCCAATTAGTGATTTTGTGTCATTGGTTGAACATTTAGGTCATTTTCGTCCTCCCAACGCTTATTCTAATCCAATTAGGGTTTTTAACTAATCTTGTGCATCCAATATGTGATTTTGTGTCATTGGTTAAACATTTAGGTCATTTTCGTCCTCCCTAGGCTTATTCTAATCCAATTAGGGTTTTTAACCAATCTTGTGCATCCAATATGTGATTTTGTGTCATTGATTGAACATTTAGGTCATTTTCGTTCTACCTAGGCTTATTCTAATCCAATTAGGGTTTTTAACCAATCTTGTGCATCCAATATGTGATTTTGTGTCATTTGTTGAACATTTAGGTCATTTTCGTCCTCCAAAGGCTTATTCTAATCCTATTAGGGTTTTTAACCAATCTTGTGCATCCAATTTGTGATTTTGTGTCATTGGTTGAACATTTAGGTCATTTTTGTCATCCTTGGACTTATTCTAACCCAATTAGGGTTTTTAACCAATCTTGTGCATCCAATTTGTGATTTTGTGTCATTGGTTGAAAATTTAGGTCATTTTCGTCCTCCCATGGCTTATTCTAATCCAATTAGGGTTTTTAACTAATCTTGTGCATCCAATATGTGATTTTGTGTCACTGGTTGAACATTTAGGTCATTTTCGTCCTCCCTAGGCTTATTCTAATCCAATTAGGGTTTTTAACCAATCTTGTGCATCCAATATGTGATTTTGTGTCATTGGTTGAACATTTAGGTCATTTTCGTCTTCCAAAGGCTTATTCTAATCCAATTACGGTGTTTAACCAATCTTGTGCATCCAATATGTGATTTTGTGTCATTGGTTGAACATTTAGGTCATTTTCGTCTTCCAAAGGCTTATTCTAATCCAATTAGGGTTTTTAACCAATCTTGTGCATCCAATTTGTAATTTTGTGTCATTGGTTGAACATTTAGGTCATTTTTGTCATCCACTGACTTATTCTAACCCAATTAGGGTTTTTAACCAATCTTGTGCATCCAATTAGTGATTTTGTGTCACTGGTTGAACATTTAGGTCATTTTCGTCCTCCCAAGGCTTATTCTAATCCAATTAGGGTTTTTAACTAATCTTTTGCATCCAATATGTGATTTTGTATCATTGGTTGCACATTTAGGTCATTTTCGTCCTCCCTAGGCTTATTGTAATCCAATTAGGGTTTTTAACAATCTTGTGCATCCAATAAGTGATTTTGTGTCATTGGTTGAACATTTAGGTCATTTTCGTCCTCCTTAGGCTTATTCTAATCCAATTAGGGTTTTTAACCAATCTTGTGCATCCAATTAGTGATTTTGTGACATTGGTTGAACATTTAGGTCATTTTCGTCCTCCCAAGGCTTATTCTAATCCAATTAGGGTTTTTAACTAATCTTGTGCATCCAAATGTGATTTTGTGTCATTGGTTGAACATTTAGGTCATTTTCGTCCTCCCTATTCTTATTCTAATCCAATTAGGGTTTTTAACCAATCTTGTGCATCCAATATGTGATTTTGTGTCATTTGTTGAACATTTAGGTCATTTTCGTCCTCCGTAGGAGTATTCTAATCCAATTAGGGTTTTTAACCAATCTTGTGCATCCAATTTGTGATTTTGTGTCGTTGGTTGAACATTTAGGTCATTTTTGTCATCCTTGGACTTATTCTAACCCAATTAGGGTTTTTAACCAATCTTGTGCATCCAATTAGTGATTTTGTGTCATTGGTTGAACATTTAGGTCATTTTCGTCCTCCCAAGGCTTATTGTAATCCAATTAGGGTTTTTAACTAATCTTGTGCATCCAATATGTGATTTTGTGTCATTGGTTGAACATTTAGGTCATTTTCGTCCTCCCTAGGCTTATTCTAATCCAATTAGGGTTTTTAACCAATCTTGTGCATCCAATATGTTTGTGTCATTGGTTGAACATTTAGGTCATTTTCGTCCTCCCTAGGCTTATTCTAATCCAATTAGGGTTTTTAACCAATCTTGTGCATCCAATATGTGATTTTGTGTCATTGGTTGAACATTTAGGTCATTTTCGTCTTCCAAAGGCTTATTCTAATCCAACTAGGGTTTTTAACCAATCTTGTGCATCCAATATGTCATTTTGTGTCATTGGTTGAACATTTAGGTCATTTTCATCCTCCCTAGTCTTATTCTAATCCAATTAGGGTTTTTAACCAATCTTGTGCATCCAATATGTGATTTTGTGTCATTGGTTGAACATTTAGGTCATTTTTGTCATCCTTGGACTTATTCTAATCCAATTAGGGGTTTTAACCAATCTTGTGCATCCAATTAGTGATTTTGTGTCATTGGTTGAACATTTAGGTCATTTTCGTCCTCCCAACGCTTATTCTAATCCAATTAGGGTTTTTAACTAATCTTGTGCATCCAATATGTGATTTTGTGTCATTGGTTGAACATTTAGGTCATTTTCGTCCTCCCTAGGCTTATTCTAATCCAATTAGGGTTTTTAACTAATCTTGTGCATCCAATAAGTGATTTTGTGTCATTGGTTGAACATTTAGGTCATTTTCGTCCTCCCTAGGCTTATTCTAATCCAATTAGGGTTTTTAACCAATCTTGTGCATCCAATATGTGATTTTGTGTCATTGGTTCAACATTTAGGTCATTTTCGTCATCCTTCGACTTATTCTAATGTAATTAGGGCTTTTTAACCAATCTTGTGCATCAAATTAGTGATTTTGTGTCATTGGTTGAACATTTAGGTCATTTTTGTCCTCCCTAGGCTTATTCTGATCCAATTAGGGTTTTTAACTAATCTTGTGCATCCAATATGTGATTTTGTGTCATTGGTTGAACATTTAGGTCATTTTCGTCCTCCCTAGGCTTATTCTAATCCAATTAGGGTTTTTAACTAATCTTGTGCATCCAATATGTGATTTTGTGTCATTGGTTGCACATTTAGGTCATTTTCGTCCTCCCTAGGCTTATTCTAATCCAATTAGGGTTTTTAACCAATCTTGTGCATCCAATATGTGATTTTGTGTCATTGGTTGAACATTTTGGTCATTTTCGTCCTCCCTAGGTTTATTCTAATCCAATTAGGGTTTTTAACCAATCTTGTGCATCCAAAATGTGATTTTGTGTCATTTTGTGTCATTGGTTGAACATTTAGGTCATTTTCGTCCTCCCTAGGCTTATTCTAATGCAATTAGGGTTTTTAAACAATCTTGTGCATCCGATATGTGATTTTGTGTCATTGGTTGAACATTTAGGTCATTTTCGTCCTACCTAGGCTTATTCTAATCCAATTAGGGTTTTTAACCAATCTTGTGCATCCAATATGTGATTTTGTGTCATTTGTTGAACATTTAGGTCATTTTCGTCCTCCAAAGGCTTATTCTAATCCTATTAGGGTTTTTAACCAATCTTGTGCATCCAATTTGTGATTTTGTGTCATTGGTTGAACATTTAGGTAATTTTTCTCATCCTTGGACTTATTCTAATCCAATTAGGGTTTTTAACCAATCTTGTGCATCCAATTAGGGATTTTGTGTCATTGGTTGAACATTTAGGTCATTTTCGTTCTACCTAGGCTTATTCTAATCCAATTAGGGTTTTTAACCAATCTTGTGCATCCAATATGTGATTTTGTGTCATTTGTTGAACATTTAGGTCATTTTCGTCCTCCAAAGGCTTATTCTAATCCTATTAGGGTTTTTAACCAATCTTGTGCATCCAATATGTGATTTGGTGTCATTGGTTGAACATTTAGGTCATTTTCGTTCTACCTAGGCTTATTCTAATCCAATTAGGGTTTTTAACCAATCTTGTGCATCCAATATGTGATTTTGTGTCATTTGTTGAACATTTAGGTCATTTTCGTCCTCCAAAGGCTTATTCTAATCCTATTAGGGTTTTAACCAATCTTGTGCATCCAATTTGTGATTTTGTGTCATTGGTTGAACATTTAGGTCATTTTTGTCATCCTTGGACTTATTCTAACCCAATTAGGGTTTTTAACCAATCTTGTGCATCCAATTAGTGATTTTTTGTCATTGGTTAAACATTTAGGTCAATTTCGTCCTCCCAAGGCTTATTGTAATCCAATTAGGGTTTTTAACCAATCTTGTGCATCCAATATGTGATTTTGTGTCATTGATTGAACATTTAGGTCATTTTCGTCCTCCCAAGGCTTATTCTAATCCAATTAGGGTTTTTAACTAATCTTGTGCATCCAATATGTGATTTTGTGTCATTGGTTGAACATTTAGGTCATTTTCGTCCTCTCTAGGCTTATTCTAATCCAATTAGGGTTTTTAACCAATCTTGTGCATCCAATTAGTGATTTTGTGTCATTGGTTGAACATTTAGGTCATTTTCGTCCTCCCAACGCTTATTCTAATCCAATTAGGGTTTTTAACTAATCTTGTGCATCCAATATGTGATTTTGTGTCATTGATTGAACATTTAGGTCATTTTCGTCCTCCCTAGGCTTATTCTAATCCAATTAGGGTTTTTAACCAATCCTGTGCATCCAATATGTGATTTTGTGTCATTGGTTGAACATTTAGGTCATTTTCGTCTTCCAAAGGCTTATTCTAATCCAATTAGGGTTTTTAACCAATCTTGTGCATCCAATATGTGATTTTGTGTCATTTGTTGAACATTTAGGTCATTTTCGTCCTCCCAACGCTTATTCTAATCCAATTAGGGTTTTTAACTAATCTTGTGCATCCAATATGTGATTTTGTGTCATTGGTTGAACATTTAGGTCATTTTCGTCCTCCCTAGGCTTATTCTAATCCAATTAGGGTTTTTAACCAATCTTGTGCATCCAATTAGTGATTTTGTGACATTGGTTGAATATTTAGGTCATTTTCGTCCTCCCAAGGCTTATTCTAATCCAATTAGGATTTTTAACCAATCTTGTGCATCCAATATGTGATTTTGTGTCATTGGTTGAACATTTAGGTCATTTTCGTTCTACCTAGGCTTATTCTAATCGAATTAGGGTTTTTAACCAATCTTGTGCATCCAATATGTGATTTTGTGTCATTTGTTGAACATTTAGGTCATTTTCGTCCTCCAAAGGCTTATTCTAATCCTATTAGGGTTTTTAACCAATCTTGTGCATCCAATTTGTGATTTTGTGTCATTGGTTGAACATTTAGGTCATTTTTATCATCCTTGGACTTATTCTAACCCAATTAGGGTTTTTAACCAATCTTGTGCATCCAATTTGTGATTTTGTGTCATTGGTTGAACATTTAGGTCATTTTCGTCCTCCCAAAGCTTATTCTAATCCAATTAGGGTTTTTAACTAATCTTGTGCATCCAATATGTGATTTTGTGTCATTGGTTGAACATTTAGGTCATTTTCGTCCTCCCTAGGCTTATTCTAATCCAATTAGGGTTTTTAACCAATCTTGTGCATCCAATTAGTGATTTTGTGACATTGGTTGAATATTTAGGTCATTTTCGTCCTCCCAAGGCTTATTCTAATCCAATTAGGGTTTTTAACCAATCTTGTGCATCCAATTAGTGATTTTGTGACATTGGTTGAATATTTAGGTCATTTTCGTCCTCCCAAGGCTTATTCTAATCCAATTAGGATTTTTAACCAATCTTGTGCATCCAATATGTGATTTTGTGTCATTGGTTGAACATTTAGGTCATTTTCGTTCTACCTAGGCTTATTCTAATCGAATTAGGGTTTTTAACCAATCTTGTGCATCCAATATGTGATTTTGTGTCATTTGTTGAACATTTAGGTCATTTTCGTCCTCCCAACGCTTATTCTAATCCAATTAGGGTTTTTAACTAATCTTGTGCATCCAATATGTGATTTTGTGTCATTGGTTGAACATTTAGGTCATTTTCGTCCTCCCTAGGCTTATTCTAATCCAATTAGGGTTTTTAACCAATCTTGTGCATCCAATTAGTGATTTTGTGTCATTGGTTGAACATTTAGGTCATTTTCGTCCTCCCAACGCTTATTCTAATCCAATTAGGGTTTTTAACTAATCTTGTGCATCCAATAAGTGATTTTGTGTCATTGGATGAATATTTAGGTCATTTTCGTCCTCCCTACGCATATTCTAATCCAATTAAGGTTTTTAATAAATCTTGTGCATCCAATATGTGATTTTTGTGTCATTGGTTGAACATTTAGGTCATTTTCGTCCTCCAAAGGCTTATTCTAATCCTATTAGGGTTTTTAACCAATCTTGTGCATCCAATATGTGATTTTGTGTCATTGGTTGAACATTTAGGTCATTTTCGTTCTACCTAGGCTTATTCTAATCCAATTAGGGTTTTTAACCAATCTTGTGCATCCAATATGTGATTTTGTGTCATTTGTTGAACATTTAGGTCATTTTCGTCCTCCAAAGGCTTATTCTAATCCTATTACGGTTTTTAACCAATCTTGTGCATCCAATTTGTGATTTTGTGTCATTGGTTGAACATTTAGGTAATTTTTCTCATCCTTGGACTTATTCTAATCCAATTAGGGTTTTTAACCAATCTTGTGCATCCAATTAGGGATTTTGTGTCATTGGTTGAACATTTAGGTCATTTTCGTCCTCCCAAGGCTTATTCTAATCCAATTAGGGTTTTTAACAAATCTTGTGCATCCAATAAGTGATTCTGTGTCATTTGTTGAACATTTAGGTCATTTTCGTCCTCCAAAGGCTTATTCTAATCCTATTAGGGTTTTTAACCAATCTTGTGCATCCAATTTGTGATTTTGTGTCATTGGTTGAACATTTAGGTAATTTTTCTCATCCTTGGACTTATTCTAATCCAATTAGGGTTTTTAACCAATCTTGTGCATCCAATTAGGGATTTTGTGTCATTGGTTGAACATTTAGGTCATTTTCGTTCTACCTAGGCTTATTCTAATCCAATTAGGGTTTTTAACCAATCTTGTGCATCCAATATGTGATTTTGTGTCATTTGTTGAACATTTAGGTCATTTTCGTCCTCCAAAGGCTTATTCTAATCCTATTAGGGTTTTTAACCAATCTTGTGCATCCAATATGTGATTTGGTGTCATTGGTTGAACATTTAGGTCATTTTCGTTCTACCTAGGCTTATTCTAATCCAATTAGGGTTTTTAACCAATCTTGTGCATCCAATATGTGATTTTGTGTCATTTGTTGAACATTTAGGTCATTTTCGTCCTCCAAAGGCTTATTCTAATCCTATTAGGGTTTTTAACCAATCTTGTGCATCCAATTTGTGATTTTGTGTCATTGGTTGAACATTTAGGTCATTTTTGTCATCCTTGGACTTATTCTAACCCAATTAGGGTTTTTAACCAATCTTGTGCATCCAATTTGTGATTTTGTGTCATTGGTTGAAAATTTAGGTCATTTTCGTCCTCCCATGGCTTATTCTAATCCAATTAGGGTTTTTAACTAATCTTGTGCATCCAATATGTGATTTTGTGTCACTGGTTGAACATTTAGGTCATTTTCGTCCTCCCTAGGCTTATTCTAATCCAATTAGGGTTTTTAACCAATCTTGTGCATCCAATATGTGATTTTGTGTCATTGGTTGAACATTTAGGTCATTTTCGTCCTCCCTAGGCTTATTCTAATCCTATTAGGGTTTTTAACAAATCTTGTGCAACCAATATGTATTTTGTGTCATTTTGTGTCATTGGTTGAACATTTAGGTCATTTTCGTCCTCCCTAGGCTTATTCTAATCCAATTAGGGTTTTTAACCAATCTTGTGCATCCAATAGGTGATTTTGTGTCATTGGTTGAACATTTAGGTCATTTTCGTCCTCCCTAGGCTTATTCTAATCCAATTAGGGTTTTTAACCAATCTTGTGCATCCAATATGTGATTTTGTGTCATTGGTTGAACATTTAGGTCATTTTCGTCCTCCCTAGGCTTATTCTAATCCAATTAGGGTTTTTAACCAATCTTGTGCATCCAATATGTGATTTTGTACCATTGGTTGAACATTTAGGTCATTTTCGTCCTCCCTAGCCTTATTCTAATCCAATTATGGTTTTTAACCAATCTTGTGCATCCAATATGTGATTTTGTGTCATTTTGGGTCATTGGTTTAACATATAGGTCATTTTCGTCCTACCTAGACTTATTCTAATCCAATTAGGGTTTTTAACCAATCTTGTGCTTCCAATATGTGATTTTGTGTCATTGGTTGAACATTTAGGTCATTTTCGTCCTCCCTAGGCTTATTCTAATCCAATTAGGGTTTTTAACCAATCTTGTGCATCCAATATGTGATTTTGTGTCATTGGTTGAACATTTAGGTCATTTTCGTCCTCCCTAGGCTTATTCTAATCCAATTAGGGTTTTTAACCAATCTTGTGCATCCAATATGTGATTTTGTGTCATTGGTTGAACATTTAGGTCATTTTCGTCCTCGCTATGCTTATTCTAA
Organism: Cicer yamashitae; assembly: GCA_037974755.1. NCBI lineage: Eukaryota > Viridiplantae > Streptophyta > Magnoliopsida > Fabales > Fabaceae > Cicer > Cicer yamashitae. The sequence continues at coordinate 26,505,033 of JBBPBQ010000008.1, read as the reverse complement.
TCCAATTCGGGTTTTTAACCAATCTTGTGCATCCAATATGTGATTTTGTGTCATTGGTCGAACATTTAGGTCATTTTCGTCCCCCCTAGGCTTATTCTAATCCAATTAGGGTTTTTAACCAATCTTGTGCATCCAATATGTGAATTTGTGTCATTTTGTGTCATTGGTTGAACATTTAGGTCATTTTCGTCCTCCCTAGGCTTATTCTAATCCAATTAGGGTTTTTAACCAATCTTGTGCATCCAATATGTGATTTTGTGTCATTGGTTGAACATTTAGGTCATTTTCGTCCTCCCTAGGCTTATTCTAATCCAATTAGGGTTTTTAACCAATATTGAGCATCCAATATGTGATTTTGTGTCATTTTGTGTCATTGGTTGAACATTTAGGTCATTTTCGTCCTCCCTAGGCTTATTCTAATCCAATTAGGGTTTTTAACCAATCTTGTGCATCCAATATGTGATTTTGTGTCATTGGTTGAACATTTAGGTCATTTTCGTCCTCCCTAGGCTTATTCTAATCCAATTAGGGTTTTTAACCAATCTTGTGCATCCAATATGTGATTTTGTGTCATTGGTTGAACATTTAGGTCATTTTCGTCCTCCCTAGGCTTATTCTCATCCAATTAGGGTTTTTAACCATTCTTGTGCATCCAATATGTGATTTTGTGTCATTTTGTGTCATTGGTTGAACATTTAGGTCATTTTCGTCCTCCCTAGGCTTATTCTAATCCAATTAGGGTTTTTAACCAATCTTGTGCATCCAATATGTGATTTTGTGTCATTGGTTGAACATTTAGGTCATTTTCGTCCACTCTAGGTTTATTCTAATCCAATTAGGGTTTTTAACCAATCTTGTGCATCCAATATGTGATTTTGTGTCATTTTGTGTCATTGGTTGAACATTTAGGTCATTTTCGTCCTCCCTAGGCTTATTCTAATCCAATTAGGGTTTTTAACCAATCTTGTGCATCCAATATGTGATTTTGTGTCATTATGTGTCATTGGTTGAACATTTAGGTCATTTTGGTCCTCCCTAGGCATATTCTAATCCAATTAGGGTTTTTAACCAATCTTGTGCATCCAATATGTGATTTTGTGTCATTTTGTGTCATTGGTTGAACATTTAGGTCATTTTCGTCCTCCCTAGGCTTATTCTAATCCAATTAGGGTTTTTAACCAATCTTGTGCATCCAATTAGTGATTTTGTGTCATTGGTTGAACATTTAGGTCATTTTCGTCCTCCCAACGCTTATTCTAATCCAATTAGGGTTTTTAACTAATCTTGTGCATCCAATATGTGATTTTGTGTCATTGGTTAAACATTTAGGTCATTTTCGTCCTCCCTAGGCTTATTCTAATCCAATTAGGGTTTTTAACCAATCTTGTGCATCCAATTAGTGATTTTGTGTCATTGGTTGAACATTTAGGTCATTTTCGTCCTCCCAACACTTATTCTAATCCAATTAGGGTTTTTATCTAATCTTGTGCATCCAATATGTGATTTTGTGTCATTGGTTGAACATTTAGGTCATTTTCGTCCTCCCTAGGCTTATTCTAATCCAATTAGGGTTTTTAACCAATCTTGTGCATCCAATTAGTGATTTTGTGTCATTGGTTGAACATTTAGGTCATTTTCGTCCTCCCAACGCTTATTCTAATCCAATTAGGGTTTTTAACTAATCTTGTGCATCCAATTTTGTATTTTGTGTAATTGGTTGAACATTTAGGTCATTTTCGTCCTCCCAAGGCTTATTCTAATCCAATTAGGGTTTTTAACTAATCTTGTGCATCCAATATGTGATTTTGTGTCATTGGTTGAACATTTAGGTCATTTTCGTCCTCCCTAGGCTTATTCTAATCCAATTAGGGTTTTTAACCAATCTTGTGCATCCAATATGTGATTTTGTGTCATTGGTTGAACATTTAGGTCATTTTCGTCTTCCAAAGGTTTATTCTAATCCAATTAGGGTGTTTAACCAATCTTGTGCATCCAATATGTGATTTTGTGTCATTTGTTGAACATTTAGGTCATTTTCGTCCTCCGTACGATTATTTTAATCCAATTAGGGTTTTTAACCAATCTAGTGCATCCAATATGTGATTTTTGTCATTTGTTGAACATTTAGGTCATTTTCGTCCTCCCTAGGATTATTCTAATCCAATTAGGGTTTTTAACCAATCTTGTGCATCCAATTTGTAATTTTGTGTCCTTGGTTGAACATTTAGGTCATTTTTGTCATCCACTGACTTATTCTAACCCAATTAGGGTTTTTAACCAATCTTGTGCATCCAATTAGTGATTTTGTGTCACTGGTTGAACATTTAGGTCATTTTCGTCCTCCCAAGGCTTATTCTAATCCAATTAGGGTTTTTAACGAATCTTGTGCATTCAATATGTGATTTTGTGTCATTGGTTGAACATTTAGGTCATTTTCTTTCTACCTATGCTTATTCTAATCCAATTAGGGTTTTTAACCAATCTTGTGCATCAAATATGTGATTTTGTGTCATTGGTTGAACATTTAGGTCAGTTTCGTCTGCCAAAGGCTTATTCTAATCCTATTAGGGTTTTTAACCAATCTTGTGCATCCAATATGTCATTTTGTGTCATTGGTTGAACATTTAGGTCATTTTCGTCCTCCCTATTCTTATTCTAATCCAATTAGGGTTTTTAACCAATCTTGTGCATCCAATATGTGATTTTGTGTCATTTGTTGAACATTTAGGTCATTTTCGTCCTCCGTAGGAGTATTCTAATCCAATTAGGGTTTTTAACCAATCTTGTGCATCCAATTTGTGATTTTGTGTCATTGGTTGAACATTTAGGTCATTTTTGTCATCCTTGGACTTATTCTAACCCAATTAGGGTTTTTAACCAATCTTGTGCATCCAATTAGTGATTTTGTGTCATTGGTTGAACATTTAGGTCATTTTCGTCCTCCCAAGGCTTATTCTAATCCAATTAGGGTTTTTA
>JBBPBQ010000008.1:26491334-26502047 GCA_037974755.1 Cicer yamashitae | reverse complement strand
TGATTCAATTAGGGTTTTTAACCAATCTTGTGCATCCAATATATGATTTTGTGTCATTTGTTGAACATTTAAGTCATTTTTGTCCTCTCTAGGATTATTGTAATCCAATTAGGGTTTTTAACCAATCTTGTGCATCCAATTAGTGATTTTGTGTCATTGGTTGAACATTTAGGTCATTTTCGTACTCCCAAAGCTTATTCTAATCCAATTAGGGTTTTTAACCAATCTTGTCCATCCAATATGTGATTTTGTGTCATTGGTTGAACATTTAGGTCTTTTTCGTTCTACCTAGGCTTATTCTAATCCAATTAGGGTTTTTAACCAATCTTGTGCATCCAATTAGTGATTTTGTGTCATTGGTTGAACATTTAGGTCATTTTCGTCCTCCCAAGGCTTATTCTAATCCAATTAGGGTTTTTAACAAATCTTGTGCATCCAATAAGTGATTTTGTGTCATTTGTTGAACATTTAGGTCATTTTCGTCCTCCAAAGGCTTATTCTAATCCTATTAGGGTTTTTAACCAATCTTGTGCATCCAATTTGTGATTTTGTGTCATTGGTTGAACATTTAGGTAATTTTTCTCATCCTTGGACTTATTCTAATCCAATTAGGGTTTTTAACCAATCTTGTGCATCCAATTAGGGATTTTGTGTCATTGGTTGAACATTTAGGTCATTTTCGTTCTACCTAGGCTTATTCTAATCCAATTAGGGTTTTTAACCAATCTTGTGCATCCAATATGTGATTTTGTGTCATTTGTTGACCATTTAGGTCATATTCGTCCTCCCTAGGCTTATTCTAATCCAATTTGGGTTTTTAACTAATCTTGTGCATCGAATTAGTGATTTTGTGTCGTTGGTTGAACATTTAGGTCATTTTTCTCATCCTTGGACTTATTCTAATCCAATTAGGGTTTTTAACCAATCTTGTGCATCCAATTAGGGATTTTGTGTCATTGGTTGAACATTTAGGTCATTTTCGTCCTCCCAAGGCTTATTCTAATCCAATTAGGGTTTTTAACTAATCTTGTGCATCCAATATGTGATTTTGTGTCATTTTTGAACATTTAGGTCATTTTCGTCCTACCTAGGCTTATTCTAATCCAATTAGGGTTTTTAACAAATCTTGTGCATCCAATAAGTGATTTTGTGTCATTGGTTGAATATTTAGGTCATTTTCGTCCTCCCTACGCTTATTCTAATCCAATTAGGGTTTTTAACAAATCATGTGCATCCAATATGTGATTTTTGTGTCATTGGTTGAACATTTAGGTCATTTTCCTCATCCATCGACTTATTCTAATCCAATTAGGGTTTTTTAACCAATCTTGTGCATCAAATTAGTGATGTTGTGTCATTGGTTGAACATTTAGGTCATTTCGTCCTCGCTAGGCTTATTCTGATTCAATTAGGGTTTTTAACCAATCTTGTGCATCCAATATGTGATTTTGTGTCATTTGTTGAACATTTAAGTCATTTTCGTCCTCCCTAGGATTATTCTAATCCAATTAGGGTTTTTAACCAATCTTGTGCATCCAATATGTGTTTTTGTGTCATTGGTTGAACATTTAGGTCATTTTCGTTCTACCTAGGCTTATTCTAATCCAATTAGGGTTTTTAACCAATCTTGTGCATCCAATATGTGATTTTGTGTCATTTAATGAACATTTAGGTCATTTTCGTCCTCCAAAGGCTTATTCTAATCCTATTAGGGTTTTTAACCAATATTGTGCATCCAATATGTGATTTTGTGTCATTGGTTGAACATTTAGGTCATTTTCGTTCTACCTAGGCTTATTCTAATCCAATTAGGGTTTTTAACCAATCTTGTGCATCCAATATGTGATTTTGTGTCATTTGTTGAACATTTAGGTCATTTTCGTCTTCCAAAGGCTTATTCTAATCCTATTAGGATTTTTAACCAATCTTGTGCATCCAATTTGTGATTTTGTGTCATTGGTTGAACATTTAGGTCATTTTTCTCATCCTTGGACTTATTCTAATCCAATTAGGGTTTTTGACCAATCTTGTGCATCCAATTACAGATTTTGTGTCATTGGTTGAACATTTAGGTCATTTTCGTCCTCCCAAGGCTTATTCTAATCCAATTAGGGTTTTTAACAAATCTTGTGCATCCAATAAGTGATTTTGTGTCATTGGATGAATATTTAGGTCATTTTCGTCCTCCCTACGCTTATTCTAATCCAATTAAGGTTTTTAATAAATCTTGTGCATCCAATATGTGATTTTTGTGCCATTGGTTGAACATTTAGGTCATTTTCGTCATCCTTCGACTTATTCTAATCCAATTAGGGTTTTTTAACCAATCTTGTGCATCAAATTAGTGATGTTGTGTCATTGGTTGAACATTTAGGTCACTTTCATCCTCGCAAGGCTTATTCTGATTCAATTAGGGTTTTTAACCAATCTTGTGCATCCAATATGTGATTTTGTGTCATTTGTTGAACATTTAGGTCATTTTCGTCCTCCAAAGGCTTATTCTAATCCTATTAGGGTTTTTAACCAATCTTGTGCATCCAATATGTGATTTTGTGTCATTGGTTGAACATTTAGGTCATTTTCGTCCACCCAAGGCTTATTCTAATCCAATTAGGGTTTTTAACAAATCTTGTGCATCCAATAAGTGATTTTGTGTCATTGGATGAATATTTAGGTCATTTTCGTCCTCCCTACGCTTATTCTAATCCAATTAAGGTTTTAATAAATCTTGTGCATCCAATATGTGATTTTTGTGTCATTGGTTGAACATTTAGGTCATTTTCGTCCTCCAAAGGCTTATTCTAATCCTATTAGGGTTTTTAACCAATCTTGTGCATCCAATATGTGATTTTGTGTCATTGGTTGAACATTTAGGTCATTTTCGTTCTACCTAGGCTTATTCTAATCCAATTAGGGTTTTTAACCAATCTTGTGCATCCAATATGTGATTTTGTGTCATTTGTTGAACATTTAGGTCATTTTCGTCCTCCAAAGGCTTATTCTAATCCTATTACGGTTTTTAACCAATCTTGTGCATCCAATTTGTGATTTTGTGTCATTGGTTGAACATTTAGGTAATTTTTCTCATCCTTGGACTTATTCTAATCCAATTAGGGTTTTTAACCAATCTTGTGCATCCAATTAGGGATTTTGTGTCATTGGTTGAACATTTAGGTCATTTTCGTCCTCCCAAGGCTTATTCTAATCCAATTAGGGTTTTTAACAAATCTTGTGCATCCAATAAGTGATTCTGTGTCATTTGTTGAACATTTAGGTCATTTTCGTCCTCCAAAGGCTTATTCTAATCCTATTAGGGTTTTTAACCAATCTTGTGCATCCAATTTGTGATTTTGTGTCATTGGTTGAACATTTAGGTAATTTTTCTCATCCTTGGACTTATTCTAATCCAATTAGGGTTTTTAACCAATCTTGTGCATCCAATTAGGGATTTTGTGTCATTGGTTGAACATTTAGGTCATTTTCGTTCTACCTAGGCTTATTCTAATCCAATTAGGGTTTTTAACCAATCTTGTGCATCCAATATGTGATTTTGTGTCATTTGTTGAACATTTAGGTCATTTTCGTCTTCCAAAGGCTTATTCTAATCCTATTAGGATTTTTAACCAATCTTGTGCATCCAATTTGTGATTTTGTGTCATTGGTTGAACATTTAGGTCATTTTTCTCATCCTTGGACTTATTCTAATCCAATTAGGGTTTTTGACCAATCTTGTGCATCCAATTACAGATTTTGTGTCATTGGTTGAACATTTAGGTCATTTTCTTCCTCCCAAGGCTTATTCTAATCCAATTAGGGTTTTTAACAAATCTTGTGCATCCAATAAGTGATTTTGCGTCATTGGATGAATATTTAGGTCATTTTCGTCCTCCCTACGCTTATTCTAATCCAATTAAGGTTTTTAATAAATCTTGTGCATCCAATATGTGATTTTTGTGTCATTGGTTGAACATTTAGGTCATTTTCGTATCCTTCGACTTATTCTAATCCAATTAGGGTTTTTTAACCAATCTTGTGCATCAAATTAGTGATGTTGTGTCATTGGTTGAACATTTAGGTCACTTTCATCCTCGCAAGGCTTATTCTGATTCAATTAGGGTTTTTAACCAATCTTGTGCATCCAATATGTGATTTTGTGTCATTTGTTGACCATTTAGGTCATTTTCGTCCTCCAAAGGCTTATTCTAATCCTATTAGGGTTTTTAACCAATCTTGTGCATCCAATATGTGATTTTGTGTCATTGGTTGAACATTTAGGTCATTTTCGTCCTCCCAAGGCTTATTCTAATCCAATTAGGGTTTTTAACAAATCTTGTGCATCCAATAAGTGATTTTGTGTCATTGGATGAATATTTAGGTCATTTTCGTCCTCCCTACGCATATTCTAATCCAATTAAGGTTTTTAATAAATCTTGTGCATCCAATATGTGATTTTTGTGTCATTGGTTGAACATTTAGGTCATTTTCGTCCTCCAAAGGCTTATTCTAATCCTATTAGGGTTTTTAACCAATCTTGTGCATCCAATATGTGATTTTGTGTCATTGGTTGAACATTTAGGTCATTTTCGTTCTACCTAGGCTTATTCTAATCCAATTAGGGTTTTTAACCAATCTTGTGCATCCAATATGTGATTTTGTGTCATTTGTTGAACATTTAGGTCATTTTCGTCCTCCAAAGGCTTATTCTAATCCTATTACGGTTTTTAACCAATCTTGTGCATCCAATTTGTGATTTTGTGTCATTGGTTGAACATTTAGGTAATTTTTCTCATCCTTGGACTTATTCTAATCCAATTAGGGTTTTTAACCAATCTTGTGCATCCAATTAGGGATTTTGTGTCATTGGTTGAACATTTAGGTCATTTTCGTCCTCCCAAGGCTTATTCTAATCCAATTAGGGTTTTTAACAAATCTTGTGCATCCAATAAGTGATTCTGTGTCATTTGTTGAACATTTAGGTCATTTTCGTCCTCCAAAGGCTTATTCTAATCCTATTAGGGTTTTTAACCAATCTTGTGCATCCAATTTGTGATTTTGTGTCATTGGTTGAACATTTAGGTAATTTTTCTCATCCTTGGACTTATTCTAATCCAATTAGGGTTTTTAACCAATCTTGTGCATCCAATTAGGGATTTTGTGTCATTGGTTGAACATTTAGGTCATTTTCGTTCTACCTAGGCTTATTCTAATCCAATTAGGGTTTTTAACCAATCTTGTGCATCCAATATGTGATTTTGTGTCATTTGTTGAACATTTAGGTCATTTTCGTCCTCCAAAGGCTTATTCTAATCCTATTAGGGTTTTTAACCAATCTTGTGCATCCAATATGTGATTTGGTGTCATTGGTTGAACATTTAGGTCATTTTCGTTCTACCTAGGCTTATTCTAATCCAATTAGGGTTTTTAACCAATCTTGTGCATCCAATATGTGATTTTGTGTCATTTGTTGAACATTTAGGTCATTTTCGTCCTCCAAAGGCTTATTCTAATCCTATTAGGGTTTTTAACCAATCTTGTGCATCCAATTTGTGATTTTGTGTCATTGGTTGAACATTTAGGTCATTTTTGTCATCCTTGGACTTATTCTAACCCAATTAGGGTTTTTAACCAATCTTGTGCATCCAATTAGTGATTTTGTGTCATTGGTTGAACATTTAGGTCATTTTCGTCCTCCCAAGGCTTATTCTAATCCAATTAGGGTTTTTAACTAATCTTGTGCATCCAATATGTGATTTTGTGTCATTGGTTGAACATTTAGGTCATTTTTGTCATCCTTGGACTTATTCTAATCCAATTAGGGTTTTTAACCAATCTTGTGGATCTAATTAGTGATTTTGTTTCATTGGTTGAACATTTAAGTCAATTTCGTCCTCCCAACGCTTATTCTAATCCAATTAAGGTTTTTAACTAATCTTGTGCATCCAATATGTGATTTTGTGTCATTGGTTGAACATTTAGGTCATTTTCGTCCTCCTTAGGGTTATTCTAATCCAATTAGGATTTTTAACCAATCTTGTCCATCCAATATGTGATTTTGTGTCATTTGTTGAACATTTAGCTCATTTTCGTCCTCCCTAGGATTATTCTAATCCAATTAGGGTTTTTAACCAATCTTGTGCATCCAATTTGTGATTTTGTGTCATTGGTTGAACATTTAGGTCATTTTTGTCATCCTTGGACTTATTCTAATCCAATTAGGGTTTTTAACCAATCTTGTGGATCTAATTAGTGATTTTGTTTCATTGGTTGAACATTTAAGTCAATTTCGTCCTCCCAACGCTTATTCTAATCCAATTAGGGTTTTTAACTAATCTTGTGCATCCAATATGTGATTTTGTGTCATTGGTTGAACATTTAGGTTACTTTCGTCGTCCCTAGTGTTATTCTAATCCAATTAGGGTTTTTAACAAATCTTGTGCATCCAATAAGTGATTTTGTGTCATTGGTTGAACATTTAGGTCATTTTCGTGCTCCCTATGCTTATTCTAATCCAATTAGGGTTTTTAACCAATCTTGTGCATCCAATATGTGATTTTGTGTCATTGGTTGAACATTTAGGTCATTTTCGTCATCCTTCGACTTATTCTAATCTAATTAGGGTTTTTTAACCAATCTTGTGCATCAAATTAGTGATTTTGTGTCATTGGTTGAACATTTAGGTCATTTTCGTCCTCCCAAGGCTTATTCTAATCCAATTAGGGTTTTTAACCAATCTTGTGCATCCAATATGTGATTTTGTGTCATTGGTTGAACATTTAGGTCATTTTCGTTCTACCTAGGCTTATTCTAATCCAATTAGGGTTTTTAACCAATCTTGTGCATCCAATATGTGATTTTGTGTCATTTGTTGAACATTTAGGTCATTTTCGTCCTCCGTAGGAGTATTCTAATCCAATTAGGGTTCTTAACAAATCTTGTGCATCCAATTTGTGATTTTGTGTCGTTGGTTGAACATTTAGGTCATTTTTGTCATCCTTGGACTTATTCTAACCCAATTAGGGTTTTTAACCAATCTTGTGCATCCAATTAGTGATTTTGTGTCATTGGTTGAACATTTAGGTCATTTTCGTCCTCCCAAGGCTTATTCTAATCCAATTAGGGTTTTTAACCAATCTTGTGCATCCAATATGTGATTTTGTGTCATTGGTTGAACATTTATGTCATTTTCGTCCTCCCTAGGCTTATTCTAATCCAATTAGGGTTTTTAACCAATCTTGTGCATCCAATATGTGATTTTGTGTCATTGGTTGAACATTTAGGTCATTTTCGTCCTCCCTAGGCTTATTTTAATCCAATTAGGTTTTTTAACCAATCTTGTGCATCCAATATGTGATTTTGTGTCTTTTTGTGTCATTGGTTGAACATTTAGGTCATTTTCGTCCTCCCTAGGCTTATTCTAATCCAATTAGGGTTTTTAACCAATCTTGTGCATCCAATATGTGATTTTGTGTCATTGGTTGAACATTTAGGTCATTTTCGTCCTCCCTAGGCTTATTCTAATCCAATTAGGGTTTTTAACCAATCTTGTGCATCCAATATGTGATTTTGTGTCATTGGTTGAACATTTAGGTCATTTTCGTTCTCTCTAGGCTTATTCTGATCCAATTAGGGTTTTTAACCAATCTTGTCCATCCAATATGTGATTTTGTGTCATTGGTTGAACATTTAGGTCATTTTCGTCCTCCCTAGGCTTATTCTAATCCAATTAGGGTTTTTAACCAATCTTGTGCATCCAATATGTGATTTTGTGTCATTGGTTGAACATTTAGGTCATTTTCGTCCTCCCTAGGCTTATTCTCATCCAATTAGGGTTTTTAACCATTCTTGTGCATCCAATATGTGATTTTGTGTCATTTTGTGTCATTGGTTGAACATTTAGGTCATTTTCGTCCTCCCTAGGCTTATTCTAATCCAATTAGGGTTTTTAACCAATCTTGTGCATCCAATATGTGATTTTGTGTCATTGGTTGAACATTTAGGTCATTTTCGTCCTCCCTAGGCTTATTCTAATCCAATGAGGGTTTTTAACCAATCTTGTGCATCCAATATGTGATTTTGTGTCATTGGTTGAACATTTAGGTCATTTTCGTCCTCCCTAGGCTTATTCTAATCCAATTAGGGTTTTTAACCAATCTTGTGCATCCAATATGTGATTTTGTGTCATTGGTTGAACATTTAGGTCATTTTCGTCCTCCCTAGGCTTACTCTAATTCAATTAGGGTTTTTAACCAATCATGTGCATCCAATATGTGATTTTGTGTCATTGGCTAACCATTTAGGTCATTTTCGTCCTCCCTAGGCTTATTCTAATCCAATTAGGGTTTTTAACCAATCTTGTGCATCCAATATGCGATTTTGTGTCATTGGTTGAACATTTAGGTCATTTTCGTCCTCCCTAGGCTTATTCTAATCCAATTAGGGTTTTTAACCAATCTTGTGCAACCAATATGTGATTTTGTGTTATTTTGTGTCATTGGTTGAACATTTAGGTCATTTTCGTCCTCCCTAGGCTTATTCTAATCCAATTAGGGTTTTTAACCAATCTTGTGCATCCAATATGTGATTTTGTGTCATTGGTTGAACATTTAGGTCATTTTCGTCCTCCCTAGGCTTATTCCAATCCAATTAGGGTTTTTAACCAATCTTGTGCATATAATAAGTGATTTTGTGTCATTGGTAATCCAATTAGTTCATTTTCGCCCTCGCTAGGCTTATTCTAACCCAATTAGGGTTTTTAACCAATCTTGTGCATCCAATATGTGATTTTGTGTCATTGGTTGAACATTTAGGTCATTTTCGTCCTCCCTAGGCTTATTCTAATCCAATTAGGGTTTTTAACCAATCTTGTGCATCCAATACGTGATTTTGTGTCATTGGTTGAACATTTAGGTCATTTTTGTCCTCCCTAGGCTTATTCTAACCCAATTAGGGTTTTTAACCAATCTTGTACATCCAATATGTGATTTTGTATCATTGGTTGAACATTTATGTCATTTTCGTCGTCCCTAGGCTTATTCTAATCCAACTACGGTTTTTAACCAATCTTGTGCATCCAATATGTGATTTTGTGTCATTTTGTGTCATTGGTTGAACATTTAGGTCATTTTCGTCCTCCCTAGGCTTATTCTAATCCAATTAGGGTTTTTAACCAATCTTGTGCATCCAATATGTCATTTGGTGTCATTGGTTCAACATTTAGGTCATTTTGGTCCTCCCTAGGCTTATTCTAATCCAATTAGGGTTTTTAACCAATCTTGTGCATCCAATATGTGATTTTGTGTAATTGGTTGAACATTTAGGTCATTTTGGTCCTTCCTAGGCTTATTCTAATCCAATTAGGGTTTTTAACAAATCTTGTGCATCCAATATGTGATTTTGTGTCATTGGTTGAACATTTAGGTCATTTTCGTCCTCCCTAGGCTTATTCTAATCCAATTAGGGTTTTTAACCAATCTTGTGCATCCAATATGTGATTTTGTGTCATTGGTTGAACATTTAGGTCATTTTCGTCCTCTCTAGGGTTTTTCTATTCCAATTAGGGTTTTTAACCAATCTTGTGCATCCAATATGTGATTTTGTGTCATTGGTTGAACATTTAGGTCATTTTCGTCCTCCCTAGGCTTATTCTAATCCAATTAGGGTTTTTAACCAATCTTGAGCATCCAATATGTGATTTTGTGTTATTTTGTGTCATTGGTTGAACATTTAGGTCATTTTCGTCCTCCCTAGGCTTATTCTAATCCAATTAGGGTTTTTAACCAATCTTGTGCATCCAATATGTGATTTTGTGTCATTGGTTAAACATTTAGGTCATTTTCGTCCCCCTTAGGCTTATTCTAATCCAATTAGGGTTTTTAACAAATCTTGTGCATCCAATATGTGATTTTGTGTCATTGGTTGAACATTTAGGTCATTTTCGTCCTCCCTAGGCTTATTCTAATCCAATTAGGGTTTTTAACCAATCTTGTGCATCCAATTAGTGATTTTGTGTCATTGGTTGAACATTTAGGTCATTTTCGTCCTCCCAAGGCTTATTCTAATCCAATTAGGGTTTTTAACAAATCTTGTGCATCCAATAAGTGATTTTGTGTCATTTGTTGAACATTTAGGTCATTTTCGTCCTCCAAAGGCTTATTCTAATCCTATTAGGGTTTTTAACCAATCTTGTGCATCCAATTTGTGATTTTGTGTCATTGGTTGAACATTTAGGTAATTTTTCTCATCCTTGGACTTATTCTAATCCAATTAGGGTTTTTAACCAATCTTGTGCATCCAATTAGGGATTTTGTGTCATTGGTTGAACATTTAGGTCATTTTCGTTCTACCTAGGCTTATTCTAATCCAATTAGGGTTTTTAACCAATCTTGTGCATCCAATATGTGATTTTGTGTCATTTGTTGACCATTTAGGTCATATTCGTCCTCCCTAGGCTTATTCTAATCCAATTTGGGTTTTTAACTAATCTTGTGCATCGAATTAGTGATTTTGTGTCGTTGGTTGAACATTTAGGTCATTTTTCTCATCCTTGGACTTATTCTAATCCAATTAGGGTTTTTAACCAATCTTGTGCATCCAATTAGGGATTTTGTGTCATTGGTTGAACATTTAGGTCATTTTCGTCCTCCCAAGGCTTATTCTAATCCAATTAGGGTTTTTAACTAATCTTGTGCATCCAATATGTGATTTTGTGTCATT
>JBBPBQ010000008.1:26474826-26490598 GCA_037974755.1 Cicer yamashitae | reverse complement strand
ACCAATCTTGTGCATCCAATATGTGATTTTGTGTCATTGGTTGAACATTGAGGTCATTTTCGTCTTCCAAAGGCTTATTCTAATCCAACTAGGGTTTTTAACCAATCTTGTGCATCCAATATGTCATTTTGTGTTGGTTGAACATTTAGGTCATTTTCGTCCTCCCTAGTCTTATTCTAATCCAATTAGGGTTTTTAACCAATCTTGTTAATCCAATATGTGATTTTGTGTCATTTGCTGAACATTTAGGTGATTTTCGTTCTCCTTAGGATTATTCTAATCCAATTTGGGTTTTTTACCAATCTTGTGCATCCAATTTGTGATTTGGTGTCATTGGTTGAACATTTAGGTCATTTTTGTCATCCTTGGACTTATTCTAACCCAATTAGGTTTTTTAACCAATCTTGTGCATCCAATTAGAGATTTTGTGTCATTGGTTGAACATTTAGGTCATTTTCGTCCTCCCAAGGCTTATTCTAATCCAATTAGGGTTTTTAACTAATCTTGTGCATCCAATATGTGATTTTGTGTCATTGGTTGAACATTTAGGTCATTTTCGTCCTCCCTAGGCTTATTCTAATCCAATTAGGGTTTTTAACAAATCTTGTGCATCCAATAAGTGATTTTGTTTCATTGGTTGAACATTTAGGTCATTTTCGTCCTCCCTAGGCTTATTCTAATCCAATTAGGGTTTTTAACCAATCTTGTGCATCCAATATGTGATTTTGTGTCATTGGTTGAACATTTAGGTCATTTTCGTTCTACCTAGGCTTATTCTAATCCAATTAGGGTTTTTAACCAATCTTGTGCATCCAATATGTGATTTTGTGTCATTTGTTGAACATTTAGGTCATTTTCGTCCTCCGTAGGAGTATTCTAATCCAATTAGGGTTCTTAACAAATCTTGTGCATCCAATTTGTGATTTTGTGTCGTTGGTTGAACATTTAGGTCATTTTTGTCATCCTTGGACTTATTCTAACCCAATTAGGGTTTTTAACCAATCTTGTGCATCCAATTAGTGATTTTGTGTCATTGGTTGAACATTTAGGTCATTTTCGTCCTCCCAAGGCTTATTCTAATCCAATTAGGGTTTTTAACCAATCTTGTGCATCCAATATGTGATTTTGTGTCATTGGTTGAATATTTAGGTCATTTTCGTCCTCCCTAGGCTTATTCTAATCCAATTAGGGTTTTCAACCAATCATGTGCATCCAATATGTGATTTTGGTTGAACATTTAGGTCATTTTCATCCTCCCTAGTCTTATTCTAATCCAATTAGGGTTTTTAACCAATCTTGTGCATCCAATATGTGATTTTGTGTCATTTGTTGAACATTTAGGTCATTTTCGTCCTCCTTAGGATTATTCTAATCCAATTAGGGTTTTTAACCAATCTTGTGCATCCAATTTGTGATTTTGTGTCATTTGTTGAACATTTACGTCATTTTCGTCCTCCCTAGGATTATTCTAATCCAATTAGGGTTTTTAACCAATCTTGTGCATCCAATTTGTGATTTTGTGTCATTGGTTGAACATTTAGGTCATTTTCGTCTTCGAAAGGCTTATTCTAATCCAATTAGGGTTTTTAACCAATCTTGTGCATCCAATATGTCATTTTGTGTCATTGGTTGAACATTTAGGTCATTTTCATCCTCCCTAGTCTTATTCTAATCCAATTAGGGTTTTTAACCAATCTTGTGCATCGAATTTGTGATTTTGTGTCGTTGGTTGAACATTTAGGTCATTTTCGTCTTCGAAAGGCTTATTCTAATCCAATTAGGGTTTTTAACCAATCTTGTGCATCCAATATGTGATTTTGTGTCATTTGTTGAACATTTAGGTCATTTTTGTCATCCTTGGACTTATTCTAACCCAATTAGGGTTTTTAACCAATCTTGTGCACCCAATTAGTGATTTTGTGTCATTGGTTAACATTTAGGTCATTTTCGTCTTCCAAAGGCTTATTCTAATCCAATTAGGGTTTTTAACCAATCTTGTGCATCCAATATGTCATTTTGTGTCATTGGTTGAACATTTAGGTCATTTTCATCCTCCCTAGTCTTATTCTAATCCAATTAGGGGTTTTAACCAATCTTGTGCATCCAATATATGATTTTGTGTCATTTGATGAACATTTAGGTCATTTTCGTCCTCCCTAGGATTATTCTAATCCAATTAGGGTTTTTAACCAATCTTGTGCATCCAATTAGTGATTTTGTGTCATTGGTTGAACATTTAAGTCAATTTCGTCCTCCCAACGCTTATTCTAATCCAATTAGGGTTTTTAACTAATCTTGTGCATCCAATATGTGATTTTGTGTCATTGGTTGAACATTTAGGTCATTTTCGTCCTCCCTTGGCTTATTCTAATCCAATTAGGGTTTTTAACAAATCTTGTGCATCCAATAAGTGATTTTGTGTCATTGGTTGAACATTTAGGTCATTTTCGTCCTCCCTAGGCTTATTCTAATCCAATTAGGGTTTTTAACCAATCTTGTGCATCCAATTTGTGATTTTGTGTCATTGGTTGAACATTTAGGTCATTTTTGTCATCCTTGGACTTATTCTAACCCAATTAGGGTTTTTAACCAATCTTGTGCATCCAATTACTGATTTTGTGTCATTGGTTGAACATTTAGCTCATTTTCGTCCTCCCAAGGCTTATTCTAATCCAATTAGGGTTTTTAACTAATCTTGTGCATCCAATATGTGATTTTGTGTCATTGGTTGAACATTTAGGTCATTTTCGTCCTCCCTAGGCTTATTCTAATCCAATTAGGGTTTTTAACTAATCTTGTGCATCCAATATGTGATTTTGTGTCATTGGTTGAACATTTAGGTCATTTTCATCCTCCCTAGGCTTATTCTAATCCAATTAAGGTTTTTAACCAATCTTGTGCATCCAATATGTGATTTTGTGTCATTTTGTGTCATTGGTTGAACATTTAGGTCATTTTCGTCCTCCCTAGGCTTATTTTAATCCAATTAGGGTTTTTAACCAATTTTGTGCATCCAATATGTGATTTTGTGTCATTGGTTGAACATTTAGGTCATTTTCGTCCTCCCTAGGCTTATTCTAATCCAATTAGGGTTTTTAACCAATCTTGTGCATCCAATATGTGATTTTGTGTCATTGGTTGAACATTTAGGTCATTTTCGTCCTCCCTAGGCTTATTCTAATCCAATTAGGGTTTTTAACCAATCTTGTGCATCCAATATGTGATTTTGTGTCATTGGTTAAAAATTTAGGTCATTTTTGTCCTCCCTAGGCTAATTCTAATCCAATTAGGGTTTTTAACCAATCTTGTGCATGCAATATGTGATTTTGTGTCATTGGTTGAGCATTTAGGTCATTTTCGTCATCCCTAGGCTTATTCTAATCCAATTAGGGTTTTTAACCAATCTTGTGCATCCAATATGTGATTTTGTGTCATTGGTTGAACATTTAGGTCATTTTTGTCCTCCCTAGGCTTATTCTAATCCAATTAGGGTTTTTAATCAATCTTGTGCATCCAATATGTGATTTTGTGTCATTGGTTGAACATTTAGGTCATTTTCGTCCTCCCTAGGCTTATTCTAATCCAATTAGGGTTTTTAACCAATCTTGTGCATCCAATATGTGATTTTGTGTCATTGGATGCACATTTAGGACATTTTCGTCCTCCCTAGGCTTATTCTAATCCAATTAGGGTTTTTAACCAATCTTGTGCATATAATAAGTGATTTTATTTCATTGGTAACCCAATTAGGTCATTTTCGTCCTCGCTAGGCTTATTCTAATCCAATTAGGGTTTTTAACCAATCTTGTGCATCCAATATGTGATTTTGTGTCATTTTGTGTCATTGGTTGAACATTTAGGTCATTTTCGTCCTCTCTAGGCTTATTCTAATCCAATTAGGGTTTTTAACCAATCTTATGCATCCAATATGTGATTTTGTGCATTTTGTGTCATTGGTTGAACATTTAGGTCATTTTCGTCCTCCCTAGGCTTATTCTAATCGAATTAGGGTTTTTAACCAATCTTGTGCATCCAATATGTGATTTTGTGTCATTGGTTGAAAA
The DNA here is from genome assembly GCA_037974755.1 of Cicer yamashitae. NCBI lineage: Eukaryota > Viridiplantae > Streptophyta > Magnoliopsida > Fabales > Fabaceae > Cicer > Cicer yamashitae. The sequence goes on along the minus strand of JBBPBQ010000008.1, from coordinate 26,486,534 downwards.
TTTAGGTCATTTTCATCCTCCCTAGGCTTATTCTAATCCAATTGGGGTTTTTAACCAATCTTGTGCATTCAATATGTGATTTTGTGTCATTGGTTGAACATTTAGGTCATTTTCGTCCTCCCTAGGCTTATTCTAATCCAATTAGGGTTTTTAACCAATCTTGTGCATCCAATATGTGATTTTGTGTCATTTTGTGTCATTGGTTGAACATTTAGTTCATTTTTGTCCTCCCTAGGCTTATTCTAATCCAATTAGGGTTTTTAACTAATCTTGTGCATCCAATATGTGATTTTGTGTCATTGGTTGAACATTTAGGTCATTTTCGTCCTCCCTAGGCTTATTCTAATCCAATTAGGGTTTTTAACCAATCTTGTGCATCCAATATGTGATTTTGTGTCATTGGTTGAACATTTAGGTCATTTTCGTCCTCCTTAGGCTTATTCTAATCAAATTAGGGTTTTTAACTAATCTTGTGCATCCAATATGTGATTTTGTGTCATTGGTTGAACATTTAGGTCATTTTCGTCCTCCCTAGGCTTATTCTAATCCAATTAGGGTTTTTAACCAATCTTGTGCATCCAATATGTGATTTTGTGTCATTTTGTGTCATTGGTTGAACATTTAGGTCATTTTCGTCCTCCCTTGGCTTATTCTTATCCAATTAAGGTTCTTAACCAATCTAGTGCATCCAATGTGTGATTTTGTGTCATTTTGGGTCATTGGTTGAACATTTAGGTCATTTTCGTCCTCCCTAGGCTTATTCTAATCCAATTAGGGTTTTTAACCAATCTTGTGCATCCAATATGTGATTTTGTGTCATTTTGTGTCATTGGTTGAACATTTAGGTCATTTTCGTCCTCCCTAGGGTTATTCTATTCCAATTAGGGTTTTTAACCAATCTTGTGCATCCAATATGTGATTTTGTGTCATTGGTTGAACATTTAGGTCATTTTCGTCCTCCCTAGGCTTATTCTAATCCAATTAGGGTTTTTAACCAATCTTGTGCATCCAATATGTGATTTTGTGTCATTGGTTGAACATTGAGGTCATTTTCGTCTTCCAAAGGCTTATTCTAATCCAACTAGGGTTTTTAACTAATCTTGTGCATCCAATATGTCATTTTGTGTCATTGGTTGAACATTTAGGTCATTTTCGTCCTCTCTAGGCTTATTGTAATCCAATTAGGGTTTTTAACAAATCTTGTGCATCCAATAAGTGATTTTGTGTCATTGGTTGAACATTTCGGTCATTTTCGTCCTCCCTAGGCTTATTCTAATCCAATTAGGGTTTTTAACAAATCTTGTGCATCCAATAAGTGATTTTGTGTCATTGGTTGAACATTTCGGTCATTTTCGTCCTCCCTAGGCTTATTCTAATCCAATTAGGGTTTTTAACCAATCTTGTGCATCCAATATGTGATTTTGTGTCATTGTTTGAACATTTAGGTCATTTTCGTCCTCCCAAGGCTTATTCTAATCCAATTAGGGTTTTGAACCAATCTTGTGCATCCAATATGTGATTTTGTGTCATTGGTTGAACATTTAGGTCATTTTCGTCTTCCAAAGGCTTATTTTAATCCAACTAGTGTTTTTAACCAATCTTTTGCATCCAATATGTCATTTTGTGTCATTGGTTGAACATTTAGGTCATTTTCGTCCTCCCTAGTCTTATTCTAATCCAATTAGGGTTTTTAACCAATCTTGTTAATCCAATATGTGATTTTGTGTCATTTGTTGAACATTTAGGTCATTTTCGTTCTCCCTAGGATTATTCTAATCCAATTTGGGTTTTTAACCAATCTTGTGCATCCAATTTGTGATTTTGTTTCATTGGTTGAACATTTAGGTCATTTTTGTCATCCTTGGACTTATTCTAACCCAATTAGGGTTTTTAACCAATCTTGTCCATCCAATTTGTCATTTTGGGTCATTGCTTGAACATTTAGGAAATTTTCATCCTCCCTAGTCTTATTCTAATCCAATTAGGGTTTTTAACCAATCGTGTGCATCGAATATGTGATTTTGTGTCATTTGTTGAAGATTTAGGTCATTTTCGTCCTCCCTAGGATTATTCTAATCCAATTAGGGTTTTTAACCAATCTTGTGCATCCAATAAGTGATTTTGTGTCATTGGTTGAACATTTAGGTCATTTTCGTCCTCCCAAGTTTTTTTTAATCCAATTAGGGTTTTTAACCATTCTTGTGCATCCAATATGTGATTTTGTGTCATTCGTTGAACATTTAGGTCATTTTCATCCTCCCTAGTCTTATTCTAATCCAATTAGGGTTTTTAACCAATCTTGTGCATCCAATATGTGATTTTGTGTCATTTGTTGAACATTTAGGTCATTTTCGTCCTCCCTAGTATTATTCTAATCCAATTAGGGTTTTTAACCAATCTTGTGCATCGAATTTGTGATTTTGTGTCGTTGGTTGAACATTTAGGTCGTTTTTGTCATCCTTGGACTTATTCTAATCCAATTAGGGTTTTTAACCAATCTTCTACATCCAATTAGTGATTTTGTGTCATTGGTTGAACATTTAGGTCATTTTCGTCCTCCCAACACTTATTCTAATCCAATTAGGGTTTTTAACTAATCTTGCGCATCCAATATGTGATTTTGTGTTATTGGTTGAACATTTAGGTCATTTTCGTCATCCTTCGACTTATTCTAATCCAATTAGGGTTTTTTAACTACTCTTGTGCATCAAATTAGTGATGTTGTGTCATTGGTTGAACATTTAGGTCACTTTCGTCCTCGCTAGGCTTATTCTGATTCAATTAGGGTTTTTAACCAATCTTGTGCATCCAATATGTGATTTTGTGTCATTTGTTGAACATTTAAGTCATTTTCGTCATCCTTCGACTTATTCTAATCTAATTAGGGTTTTTTTACCAATCTTGTGCATCAAATTAGTGATTTTGAGTCATTGGTTGAACATTTAGGTCATTTTCGTCCACCCAAGGTTTATTCTAATCCAATTAGGGTTTTTAACCAATCTTGTGCATCCAATATGTGATTTTATGTCATTGGTTGAACATTTAGGTCATTTTCGTCTTCCAAAGGCTTATTCTAATCCAATTAGGGTTTTTAACCAATCTTGTGCATCCAATATGTGATTTTGTGTCATTGGTTGAACATTTAGGTCATTTTCATCCTCCCTAGTCTTATTCTAATCCAATTAGGGTTTTTAACCAATCTTGTGCATCCAATATGTGATTTTGTGTCATTGGTTGAACATTTAGGTCATTTTCATCCTCCCTAGTCTTATTCTAATCCAATTAGGGTTTTTAACCAATCTTGTGCATCCAATATGTGATTTTGTGTCATTTGTTGAACATATAGGTCATTTTCGTCCTCCCTAGGATAATTCTAATCCAATTAGGGTTTTTAACCAATCTTGTGCATCCAATTAGTGATTTTGTGTCATTGGTTAGGTCATTTTCGTCCTCCAAAGTTTTTTTTTAATCCAATTAGGGTTTTTAACCAATCTTATGCATCCAATATGTGATTTTGTGTCATTGGTTGAACATTTAGGTCATTTTCGTCTTCCAAAGGCTTATTCTAATCCAATTAGGGTTTTTAACCAATCTTGTGCATCCAATATGTGATTTTGTGTCATTTGTTGAACATTTAGGTCATTTTTGTCATCCTTGGACTTATTCTAACCCAATTAGGGTTTTTAACCAATCTTGTGCATCCAAATGTGATTTTGTGTCATTGGTTAACATTTAGGTCATTTTCGTCTTCCAAAGGCTTATTCTAATCCAATTAGGGTTTTTAACCAATCTTGTGCATCCAATATGTCATTTTGTGTCATTGGTTGAACATTTAGGTCATTTTCATCCTCCCTAGTCTTATTCTAATCCAATTAGGGTTTTTAACCAATCTTGTGCATCCAATATGTGATTTTGTGTCATTTGTTGAACATATAGGTCATTTTCGTCCTCCCTAGGATAATTCTAATCCAATTAGGGTTTTTAACCAATCTTGTGCATCGAATTAGTGATTTTGTGTCATTGGTTAGGTCATTTTCGTCCTCCAAAGTTTTTTTTTAATCCAATTAGGGTTTTTAACCAATCTTGTGCATCCAATATGTGATTTTGTGTCATTTGTTGAACATTTAGGTCATTTTCGTCTTCCAAAGGCTTATTCTAATCCAATTAGGGTTTTTAACCAATCTTGTGCATCCAATATGTGATTTTGTGTCATTTGTTGAACATTGAGGTCATTTTTGTCATCCTTGGACTTATTCTAACCCAATTAGGGTTTTTAACCAATCTTGTGCATCCAATTAGTGATTTTGTGTCATTGGTTAACATTTAGGTCATTTTCGTCTTCCAAAGGCTTATTCTAATCCAATTAGGGTTTTTAACCAATCTTGTGCATCCAATATGTGATTTTGTGTCATTTGTTGAACATATAGGTCATTTTCGTCCTCCCTAGGATAATTCTAATCTAATTAGGGTTTTTAACCAATCTTGTGCATCCAATTAGTGATTTTGTGTCATTGGTTGAACGTTTAGGTCATTTTCGTCCTCCAATGTTTTTTTTTAATCCAATTAGGGTTTTTAACCAATCTTGTGCATCCAATATGTGATTTTGTGTCATTGGTTGAACATTTAGGTCATTTTCGTCTTGCAAAGGCTTATTCTAATCCAATTAGGGTTTTTAACCAATCTTGTGCATCAAATATGTGATTTTGTGTCATTTGTTGAACATTTAGGTCATTTTTGTCATCCTTGGACTTATTCTAACCCAATTAGGGTTTTTAACCAATCTTGTGCATCCAATATGTGATTTTGTGTCATTGGTTGAACATTTAGGTAATTTTCGTCCTCCCTAGGCTTATTCTAATCCAATTAGGGTTTTTAACCAATCTTGTGCATCCAATATGTGATTTTGTGTCATTGGTTGAACATTTAGGTCATTTTCATCCTCCCTAGTCTTATTCTAATCCAATTAGGGTTTTTAACCAATCTTGTGCATCCAATATGTGATTTTGTGTCATTTGTTGAACATTTAGGTCATTTTCGTCCTCCTTAGGATTATTCTAATCCAATTTGGGTTTTTAACCAATCTTGTGCATCCAATTTGTGATTTTGTGTCATTTGTTGAACATTTACGTCATTTTCGTCCTCCCTAGGATTATTCTAATCCAATTAGGGTTTTTAACCAATCTTGTGCATCCAATTTGTGATTTTGTGTCATTGGTTGAACATTTAGGTCATTTTCGTCTTCGAAAGGCTTATTCTAATCCAATTAGGGTTTTTAACCAATCTTGTGCATCCAATATGTCATTTTGTGTCATTGGTTGAACATTTAGGTCATTTTCATCCTCCCTAGTCTTATTCTAATCCAATTAGGGTTTTTAACCAATCTTGTCCATCCAATATGTGATTTTGTGTCCTTTGTTGAACATTTAGGTCATTTTCGTCATCCCTAGGATGATTCTAATCCAATTAGGGTTTTTAACCAATCTTGTGCATCCAATTTGTGATTTTGTGTCATTGGTTGAACATTTAGGTCATTTTTGTCATCCTTGGACTTATTCTAATCCAATTAGGGTTTTTAACCAATCTTGTGCATCCAATTTGTAATTTTGTGTCATTGGTTGAACATTTAGGTCATTTTTGTCATCCACTGACTTATTCTAACCCAATTAGGGTTTTTAACCAATCTTGTGCATCCAATTAGTGATTTTATGTCATTGGTTGAACATTTAGGTCATTTTCGTCGTCCCAAGGCTTATTCTAATCCAATTAGGGTTTTTAACTAATATTGTGCATCCAATATGTGATTTTGTATCATTGGTTGAACATTTAGATCATTTTCGTCCTCCCTAGGCTTATTGTAATCCAATTAGGGTTTTTAACAAATCATGTGCATCCAATAAGTGATTTTGTGTCATTGGTTGAACATTTCGGTCATTTTTGTCATCCTTGGACTTATTCTAATCCAATTAGGGTTTTTAACCAATCTTGTGCATCCAATTAGTGATTTTGTGTCATTGGTTGAACATTTAAGTCAATTTCGTCCTCCCAACGCTTATTCTAATCCAATTAGGGTTTTTAACTAATCTTGTGCATCCAATATGTGATTTTGTGTCATTGGTTGAACATTAAGTCATTTTGGTCCTCCCTAGGCTTATTCTAATCCAATTAGGGTATTTAACAAATCTTGTGCATCCAATAAGTGATTTTGTGTCATTGGTTGAACATTTAGGTCATTTTCGTCCACCCTAGGCTTATTCTAATCTAATTAGGGTTTTTAACCAATCTTGTGCATCCAATATGTGATTTTGTGTCATTTGTTGAACATATAGGTCATTTTCGTCCTCCCTAGGATAATTGTAATCCAATTAGAGTTTTTAACCAATCTTGTGCATCCAATTAGTGATTTTGTGTCATTGGTTGAACGTTTAGGTCATTTTCGTCCTCCAAAGTTTTTTTTTAATCCAATTAGGGTTTTTAACCAATCTTTTGCATCCAATATGTGATTTTGTGTCATTGGTTGAACATTTAGGTCATTTTCGTCTTCCAAAGGCTTATTCTAATCCAATAAGGGTTTTTAACCAATCTTGTGCATCCAATATGTGATTTTGTGTCATTGGTTGAACATTTAGGTCATTTTCATCCTCCCTAGTCTTATTCTAATCCAATTAGGGTTTTTAACCAATCTTGTGCATCCAATATGTGATTTTGTGTCATTTGTTGAACATATAGGTCATTTTCGTCCTCCCTAGGATAATTCTAATCCAATTAGGGTTTTTAACCAATCTTGTGCATCCAATTAGTGATTTTGTGTCATTGGTTGAACGTTTAGGTCATTTTTGTCCTCCAAAGGCTTATTCTAATCCAATTAGGGTTTTTAACCAATCTTGTGCATCAAATATGTGATTTTGTGTTATTTGTTGAACATTTAGGTCATTTTTGTCATCCTTGGACTTATTCTAACCCAATTAGGGTTTTTAACCAATCTTGTGCATCCAATATGTGATTTTGTGTCATTGGTTGAACATTTAGGTAATTTTCGTCCTCCCTAGGCTTATTCTAATCCAATTAGGGTTTTTAACCAATCTTGTGCATCCAATATGTGATTTTGTGTCATTGGTTGAACATTTAGGTCATTTTCATCCTCCCTAGTCTTATTCTAATCCAATTAGGGTTTTTAACCAATCTTGTGCATCCAATATGTGATTTTGTGTCATTTGTTGAACATATAGGTCATTTTCGTCCTCCCTAGGATAATTCTAATCCAATTAGGGTTTTTAACCAATCTTGTGCATCCAATTAGTGATTTTGTGTCATTGGTTAGGTCATTTTCGTCCTCCAAAGTTTTTTTTTAATCCAATTAGGGTTTTTAACCAATCTTGTGCATCCAATATGTGATTTTGTGTCATTGGTTGAACATTTAGGTCATTTTCGTCTTCCAAAGGCTTATTCTAATCCAATTAGGGTTTTTAACCAATCTTGTGCATCCAATATGTCATTTTGTGTCATTGGTTGAACATTTAGGTCATTTTCATCCTCCCTAGTCTTATTCTAATCCAATTAGGGTTTTTAACCAATCTTGTGCATCCAATTTGTGATTTTGTGTCATTTGTTGAACATTTAGGTCATTTTCGTCCTCCCTAGGATTATTCTAATCCCATTAGGGTTTTTAACCAATCTTGTGCATCCAATTTGTAATTTTGTGTCATTGGTTGAACATTTAGGTCATTTTTGTCATCCTTGGACTTATTCTAACCCAATTAGGGTTTTTAACCAATCATGTGCATCCAATATGTGATTTTGTGTCATTGGTTGAACATTTAGGTCATTTTCGTCTTCCTAAGGCTTATTCTAATCCAATTAGGGTTTTTAACCAATCTTGTGCATCCAATATGTCATTTTGTGTCATTGGTTGAACATTTAGGTCATTTTCATCCTCCCTAGTCTTATTCTAATCCAATTAGGGTTTTTAACCAATCTTGTGCATCCAATATGTGATTTTGTGTCATTTGTTGAACATATAGGTCATTTTCGTCCTCCCTAGGATAATTCTAATCCAATTAGGGTTTTTAACCAATCTTGTGCATCGAATTAGTGATTTTGTGTCATTGGTTAGGTCATTTTCGTCCTCCAAAGTTTTTTTTTAATCCAATTAGGGTTTTTAACCAATCTTGTGCATCCAATATGTGATTTTGTGTCATTTGTTGAACATTTAGGTCATTTTCGTCTTCCAAAGGCTTATTCTAATCCAATTAGGGTTTTTAACCAATCTTGTGCATCCAATATGTGATTTTGTGTCATTTGTTGAACATTTAGGTCATTTTTGTCATCCTTGGACTTATTCTAACCTAATTAGGGTTTTTAACCAATCTTGTGCATCCAATTAGTGGTTTTGTGTCATTGGTTGAACATTTAGGTCATTTTCGTCCTCCCTAGGCTAAATTCTAATCCAATTAGGGTTTTTAACAAATCTTGTGCATCCAATAAGTGATTTTGTGTCATTGGTTGAACATTTAGGTCATTTTCGTCCTCCCTAGGCTTATTCTAATCCAATTAGGGTTTTTAACCAATCTTGTGCATCCAATTAGTGATTTTGTGTCATTGGTTGAACATTTAGGTCATTTTCGTCCTCCCAAGGCTTATTCTAATCCAATTAGGGTTTTTAACAAATCTTGTGCATCCAATAAGTGATTTTGTGTCATTTGTTGAACATTTAGGTCATTTTCGTCCTCCAAAGGCTTATTCTAATCCTATTAGGGTTTTTAACCAATCTTGTGCATCCAATTTGTGATTTTGTGTCATTGGTTGAACATTTAGGTAATTTTTCTCATCCTTGGACTTATTCTAATCCAATTAGGGTTTTTAACCAATCTTGTGCATCCAATTAGGGATTTTGTGTCATTGGTTGAACATTTAGGTCATTTTCGTTCTACCTAGGCTTATTCTAATCCAATTAGGGTTTTTAACCAATCTTGTGCATCCAATATGTGATTTTGTGTCATTTGTTGAACATTTAGGTCATTTTCGTCCTCCGTAGGAGTATTCTAATCCAATTAGGGTTTTTAACCAATCTTGTGCATCCAATTTGTGATTTTGTGTCATTGGTTGAACATTTAGGTCATTTTTGTCATCCTTGGACTTATTCTAACCCAATTAGGGTTTTTAACCAATCTTGTGCATCCAATATGTGATTTTGTGTCATTGGTTGAACATTTAGGTCATTTTCGTCCTCCCTAGGCTTATTCTAATCCAATTAGGGTTTTTAACCAATCTTGTGCATCCGATATGTGATTTTGTGTCATTGGTTGCACATTTAGGTCATTTTCGTCCTCCCTAGGCTTATTCTAATCCAATTAGGGTTTTTAACCAATCTTGTGCATCCAATATGTGATTTTGTGTCATTGGTTGAACATTTAGGTAATTTTCGTCCTCCCTAGGCTTATTCTAATCCAATTAGGGTTTTTAACCAATCTTGTGCATCCAATATGTGATTTTGTGTCATTGGTTGAACATTTAGGTCATTTTCGCCCTCCCTAGACTTATTCTAATCCAATTAGGGTTTTTAACCAATCTTGTGCATCCAATATGTGATTTTGTGTCATTGGTTGAACATTTAGGTAATTTTCGTCCTCCCTAGGCTTATTCTAATCCAATTAGGGTTTTTAACCAATCTTGTGCATCCAATATGTGATTTTTTGTCATTTTGTGTCATTGGTTGAACATTTAGGTCATTTTCGTCCTCCCTAGGCTTATTCTAATCCAATTAGGGTTTTTAACCAATCTTGTGCATCCAATATGTAATTTTGTGTCATTGGTTGAACATTTAGGTCCCTTTCGTCCTCCCTAGGCTTATTCTAATCCAATTAGGGTTTTTAACCAATCTTGTGCAACCAATATGTGATTTTGTGTCATTGGTTGAACATTTAGGTCATTTTCGTCCTCCCTAGGCTTATTCTAATCCAATTAGGGTTTTTAACAAATCTTGTGCATCCAATATGTGATTTTATGTCATTGGTTGAACATTTAGGTCATCTTCGTCCTCCCTAGGCTTATTCTAATCCAATTAGGGTTTTTAACCAATCTAGTGCATGCAATATGTGATTTTGTGTCATTGGTTGAACATTTAGGTCATTTTCGTCCTCCCTAGGCTTATTCTAATCCAATTTGGGTTTTTAACCAATCTTGTGCATCCAATATGTGATTTTGTGTCATTGGTTGAATATTTAGGTCATTTTCGTCCTCCCTAGGCTTATTCTAATCCAATTAGGGTTTTCAACCAATCATGTGCATCCAATATGTGATTTTGGTTGAACATTTAGGTCATTTTCATCCTCCCTAGTCTTATTCTAATCCAATTAGGGTTTTTAACCAATCTTGTGCATCCAATATGTGATTTTGTGTCATTTGTTGAACATTTAGGTCATTTTCGTCCTCCTTAGGATTATTCTAATCCAATTAGGGTTTTTAACCAATCTTGTGCATCCAATTTGTGATTTTGTGTCATTTGTTGAACATTTACGTCATTTACGTCCTCCCTAGGATTATTCTAATCCAATTAGGGTTTTTAACCAATCTTGTGCATCCAATTTGTGATTTTGTGTCATTGGTTGAACATTTAGGTCATTTTCGTCTTCGAAAGGCTTATTCTAATCCAATTAGGGTTTTTAACCAATCTTGTGCATCCAATATGTCATTTTGTGTCATTGGTTGAACATTTAGGTCATTTTCATCCTCCCTAGTCTTATTCTAATCCAATTAGGGTTTTTAACCAATCTTGTGCATCCAATATGTGATTTTTTGTCATTGGTTGAACATTTAGGTCATTTTCGTCCTCCAAAGGCTTATTCTAATCCAATTAGGGTTTTTAACCAATCTTGTGCATCCAATATGTCATTTTGTGTCATTGGTTGAACATTTAGGTCATTTTCGTCCTCCCTAGTCTTATTCTAATCCAATTAGGGTTTTTAACCAATCTTGTGCATCCAATATGTGATTTTGTGTCATTTGTTGAACATATAGGTCATTTTCGTCCTCCCTAGGATAATTCTAATCCAATTAGGGTTTTTAACCAATCTTGTGCATCCAATTAGTGATTTTGTGTCATTGGTTGAATGTTTAGGTCATTTTCGTCCTCCAAAGGCTTATTCTAATCCAATTAGGGTTTTTAACCAATCATGTGCATCAAATATGTGATTTTGTGTCATTTGTTGAACATTTAGGTCATTTTTGTCATCCTTGGACTTATTCTAACCCAATTAGGGTTTTTAACCAATCTTGTGCATCCAATATGTGATTTTGTGTCATTGGTTGAACATTTAGGTCATTTTCGTCCTCCCAAGTTTTTTTTTAATCCAATTAGAGTTTTTAACCAATCATGTGCAACCAATATGTGATTTTGTGTCATTGGTTGAACATTTATGTCATTTTCGCCTTCCAAAGGCTTATTCTAATCCAATTTGGGTTTTTAACCAATCTTGTGCATCCAATATGTGATTTTGTGTCATTGGTTGAATATTTAGGTCATTTTCGTCCTCCCTAGGCTTATTCTAATCCAATTAGGGTTTTCAACCAATCATGTGCATCCAATATGTGATTTTGGTTGAACATTTAGGTCATTTTCGTCTTCCAAAGGCTTATTCTAATCCAATTAGGGTTTTTAACCAATCTTGTGCATCCAATATGTGATTTTGTGTCATTTGTTGAACATATAGGTC
>JBBPBQ010000008.1:26414971-26470746 GCA_037974755.1 Cicer yamashitae | reverse complement strand
AGGCTTATTCTAATCCAATTAGGGTTTTTAACCAATCTTGTGCATCCAATATGTGATTTTGTGTCATTGTTTGAACATTTAGGTCATTTTCGTCCTCCCAAGGCTTATTCTAATCCAATTAGGGTTTTTAACCAATCTTGTGCATCCAATATGTGATTTTGTGTCATTGGTTGAACATTTAGGTCATTTTCGTCCTCCCTAGGCTTATCCTAATCCAATTAGGGTTTTTAACCAATCTTGTGTAGCCAATATGTGATTTTGTACCATTGGTTGAACATTTAGGTCATTTTCGTCCTCCCTAGCCTTATTCTAATCCAATTAGGGTTTTTAACCAATCTTGTGCATCCAATATGTGATTTTGTGTCATTTTGTGTCATTGGTTGAACATTTAGGTCATTTTCGTCCTCCCTAGGCTTATTCTAATCCAATTAGGGTTTTTATCCAATCTTGGGCATCCAATATGTGATTTTGTGTCATTGGTTGAACATTTAGGTCATTTTCGTCCTCCCTAGGCTTATTCTAATCCAATTAGGGTTTTTAACCAATCTTGTGCATCCAATATGTGATTTTGTGTCATTGGTTGAACATTTAGGTCATTTTCGTCCTCCCAAGGTTTATTCTAATCCAATTAGGGTTTTTAACCAATCTTGTGCATCCAATATGTGATTTTGTGTCATTGGTTGAACATTTAGGTCATTTTCGTCTTCCAAAGGCTTATTTTAATCCAATTAGGGTTTTTAACCAATCTTGTGCATCCAATATGTGATTTTGTGTCATTTGTTGAACATTTAGGTCATTTTTTTCATCCTTGGACTTATTCTAACCCAATTAGGGTTTTTAACCAATCTTGTGCATCCAATTAGTGATTTTGTGTCATTGGTTAACATTTAGGTCATTTTCGTCTTCCAAAGGCTTATTCTAATCCAATTAGGGTTTTTAACCAATCTTGTGCATCCAATATGTCATTTTGTGTCATTGGTTGAACATTTAGGTCATTTTCATCCTCCCTAGTCTTATTCTAATCCAATTAGGGTTTTTAACCAATCTTGTCCATCCAATATGTGATTTTGTGTCATTTGTTGAACATTTAGGTCATTTTCGTCCTCCCTAGGATTATTCTAATCCAATTAGGGTTTTTAACCAATCTTGTGCATCCAATTTGTGATTTTGTGTCATTGGTTGAACATTTAGGTCATTTTTGTCATCCTTGGACTTATTCTAATCCAATTAGGGTTTTTAACCAATCTTGTGCATCCAATATGTGATTTTGTGTCATTGGTTGAACATTTAGGTCATTTTCGTCCTCCCTAGGCTTATTCTAATCCAATTAGGGTTTTTAACCAATCCTGTGCATCCAATATGTGATTTTGTGTCATTGGTTGAACATTTAGGTCATTTTCGTCCTCCCTAGGCTTATTCTAATCCAATTAGGGTTTTTAACCAATCCTGTGCATCCAATATGTGATTTTGTGTCATTTGTTGAACATTTAGGTCATTTTTGTCCTCCCTAGGATTATTCTAATCCAATTAGAGTTATTAACCAATCTTGTGCATCCAATTAGTGATTTTGTGTCATTGGTTGAACATTTAGGTCATTTTCGTCTTCCAAAGGCTTATTCTAATCCAATTAGGGTTTTTAACCAATCTTGTCCATCCAATATGTGATTTTGTGTCATCGGTTGAACATTTAGGTCATTTTCGTCCTCCCTAGGCTTATTCTAATCCAATTAGGGTTTTTAACCAATCCTGTGCATCCAATATGTGATTTTGTGTCATTGGTTGAACATTTAGGACATTTTCGCATTCCAAAGGCTTAATCTCATCCAATTAGGGTTTTTAACCAATCTTGTGCATCCAATATTTCATTTTGTGTCATTGGTTGAACATTTAGGTCATTTTCATCCTCCCTAGTCTTATTCTAATCCAATTAGGGTTTTTAACCAATCTTGTGCATCCAATATGTGATTTTGTGTCATTTGTTGAACATTTAGGTCATTTTCGTCCTCCTTAGGATTATTCTAATCCAATTTGGGTTTTTAACCAATCTTGTGCATCCAATTTGTGATTTTGTGTCATTTGTTGAACATTTACGTCATTTTCGTCCTCCCTAGGATTATTCTAATCCAATTAGGGTTTTTAACCAATCTTGTGCATCCAATTTGTGATTTTGTGTCATTGGTTGAACATTTAGGTCATTTTCGTCTTCGAAAGGCTTATTCTAATCCAATTAGGGTTTTTAACCAATCTTGTGCATCCAATATGTCATTTTGTGTCATTGGTTGAACATTTAGGTCATTTTCATCCTCCCTAGTCTTATTCTAATCCAATTAGGGTTTTTAACCAATCTTGTGCAACCAATATGGGATTTTTTGTCATTTGTTGAACATTTAGGTCATTTTCGTCCTCCCTAAGATTATTCTAATCCAATTAGGGTTTTTAACCAATCTTCTGCATCCAATTAGTGATTTTGTGTCATTGGTTAAACATTTAGGTCATTTTCGTCCTCCCAAGGTTTTTTTTAATCCAATTAGAGTTTTTAACCAATCATGTGCAACCAATATGTGATTTTGTGTCATTGGTTGAACATTTAGGTCATTTTCGCCTTCCAAAGGCTTATTCTAATCCAATTTGGGTTTTTAACCAATCTTGTGCATCCAATATGTGATTTTGTGTCATTTGTTGAACATTTAGGTCATTTTCGTCCTCCCTAGAATTATTCTAATCCAATTAGGGTTTTTAACCAATCTTGTGCATCGAATTTGTGATTTTGTGTCGTTGGTTGAACATTTAGGTCGTTTTTGTCATCCTTGGACTTATTCTAATCCAATTAGGGTTTTTAACCAATCTTGTGCATCCAATTAGTGATTTTGTGTCATTGGTTGAACATTTAGGTCATTTTCGTCCTCCCAACGCTTATTCTAATCCAATTAGGGTTTTTAACTAATCTTGTGCATCCAGTATGTGATTTTGTGTCATTGGTTGAACATTTAGGTCATTTTCGTCCTCCCTAGGCTTATTCTAATCCAATTAGGGTTTTTAACCAATCTTGTGCATCCAATATGTGATTTTGTGTCATTGGTTGAACATTTAGGTCATTTTCGTCCTCCCTAGGCTTATTCTAATCCAATTAGGGTTTTTAACCAATCTTGAGCATCCAATATGTGATTTTGTGTCATTTTGTGTCATTGGTTGAAAATTTAGGTCATTTTCGTCCTCCCTAGGCTTATTCTAATCCAATTAGGGTTTTTAACCAATCTTGTGCATCCAATATGTGATTTTGTGTCATTGGTTGAACATTTAGGTCATTTTCGTCCTCCCTAGGCTTATTCTAACCCAATTAGGGTTTTTAACCAATCTTGTGCATCCAATTAGTGATTTTGTGTCATTGTGATGAGGAACTAGAATGCATAACAAAGGAAGGAAGCATAGAAGATATTCAAGGTCTTGGAACTCCAATGACAAGAGCAAGGTCAAAGAAGACAAAGGAGGTTCTAAATAACTTGATAACCACTTTATTTGAAACAAGTACAACTCATGAAGACTTGAAGCCCAAGATAGTCAATTGCCTAATCCAAATTGAAGAAGCTAAGGAATGAAGGCTGATTTTATGTGTTATCAAATTTTAATATTAGTTTTAATTAAAGTAGTAGACTGAATTAGTAAGAAATTTGGGTCTAATTGAAAAAACTTCAGTTGGGCCAAATTTAAATAACTTGTAAGGAGGTGCCACTATAAAAGGCAAACTCTTATCTTGTTTTAGGGGATTTTTTTTAAAACATTATTTTTTTTTGTGAGGCTTTTTGCTCTCTAGAGTTCTTGAAAGAATTCAATTTGAACTTATCAAGGTTCTTAATCCTTGTGGCGTTCTTTTTGGCTTATCAATCCCTAGATTGTGGCGCCATTCTGTTCTTGGTTCTTTTACTGAATAATAATAAGTTTGAGTTTCCTTTACATCAAACCCTAATACACAAATTGTGCCAATTTTCGTGTTCAGTAACCTGTTACCATATCTTGAGTTCTACACACTTGTTTTCGGCGATTCAACATCCTAACTTGCGTTTCAGAACGTCATCTTTCACCTCGTTTTGGAATCGGCCGATTCTGAGTTTCGCAGCTCCGTTTATTGCGTTATCCAGCAATACGCGATTTCTGATTCAATCTGTAAGTCTCCAACCTAGAACGATCTTAAAGTGACTCATTACAAATAGGATCATATCAGGGTTTTTAACCAATCTTGTGCATCCAATATGTCATTTTGTGTCATTGGTTGAACATTTAGGTCATTTTCATCCTCCCTAGTCTTATTCTAATCCAATTAGGGTTTTTAACCAATCTTGTGCATCCAATATGTGATTTTGTGTCATTTGTTGAACATTTAGGTCATTTTCGTCCTCCTTAGGATTATTCTAATCCAATTAGGGTTTTTAAACAATCTTGTGCATCCAATTTGTGATTTTGTGTCATTTGTTGAACATTTACGTCATTTTCGTCCTCCCTAGGATTATTCTAATCCAATTAGGGTTTTTAACCAATCTTGTGCATCCAATTTGTGATTTTGTGTCATTGGTTGAACATTTAGGTCATTTTCGTCTTCGAAAGGCTTATTCTAATCCAATTAGGGTTTTTAACCAATCTTGTGCATCCAATATGTCATTTTGTGTCCTTGGTTGAACATTTAGGTCATTTTCATCCTCCCTAGTCTTATTCTAATCCAATTAGGGTTTTTAACCAATCTTGTGCATCCAATATGTGATTTTGTGTCATTGGTTGAATATTTAGGTCATTTTCGTCCTCCCTAGGCTTATTCTAATCCAATTAGGGTTTTCAACCAATCATGTGCATCCAATATGTGATTTTGGTTGAACATTTAGGTCATTTTCATCCTCCCTAGTCTTATTCTAATCCAATTAGGGTTTTTAACCAATCTTGTGCATCCAATATGTGATTTTGTGTCATTTGTTGAACATTTAGGTCATTTTCGTCCTCCTTAGGATTATTCTAATCCAATTAGGGTTTTTAACCAATCTTGTGCATCCAATTTGTGATTTTGTGTCATTTGTTGAACATTTACGTCATTTACGTCCTCCCTAGGATTATTCTAATCCAATTAGGGTTTTTAACCAATCTTGTGCATCCAATTTGTGATTTTGTGTCATTGGTTGAACATTTAGGTCATTTTCGTCTTCGAAAGGCTTATTCTAATCCAATTAGGGTTTTTAACCAATCTTGTGCATCCAATATGTCATTTTGTGTCATTGGTTGAACATTTAGGTCATTTTCATCCTCCCTAGTCTTATTCTAATCCAATTAGGGTTTTTAACCAATCTTGTGCATCCAATATGTGAT
Organism: Cicer yamashitae; assembly: GCA_037974755.1. Classification (NCBI taxonomy): domain Eukaryota; kingdom Viridiplantae; phylum Streptophyta; class Magnoliopsida; order Fabales; family Fabaceae; genus Cicer; species Cicer yamashitae. The sequence continues at coordinate 26,465,400 of JBBPBQ010000008.1, read as the reverse complement.
TTTTTGTCATTTGTTGAACATTTAGGTCATTTTCGTCCTCCCTAGAATTATTCTAATCCAATTAGGGTTTTTAACCAATCTTCTGCATCCAATTAGTGATTTTGTGTCATTGGTTGAACATTTAGGTCATTTTCGTCCTCCCAAGTTTTTTTTTTATCCAATTAGGGTTTTTAACCAATCTTGTGCATCCAATATGTGATTTTGTGTCATTGGTTGAACATTTAGGTCATTTTCGTCTTCCAAAGGCTTATTCTAATCCAATTAGGGTTTTTAACCAATCTTGTGCATCCAATATGTGATTTTGTGTCATTGGTTGAACATTTAGGTCATTTTTGTCATCCTTGGACTTATTCTAACCCAATTAGGGTTTTTAACCAATCTTGTGCATCCAATTAGTGATTTTGTGTCATTGGTTAACATTTAGGTCATTTTCGTCTTCCAAAGGCTTATTCTAATCCAATTAGGGTTTTTAACCAATCTTGTGCATCCAATATGTCATTTTGTGTCATTGGTTGAACATTTAGGTCATTTTCATCCTCCCTAGTCTTATTCTAATCCAATTAGGGTTTTTAACCAATCTTGTCCATCCAATATGTGATTTTGTGTCATTTGTTGAACATTTAGGTCATTTTCGTCCTCCCTAGGATTATTCTAATCCAATTAGGGTTTTTAACCAATCTTGTGCATCCAATTTGTGATTTTGTGTCATTGGTTGAACATTTAGGTCATTTTTGTCATCCTTGGACTTATTCTAATCCAATTAGGGTTTTTAACCAATCTTGTGCATCCAATATGTGATTTTGTGTCATTGGTTGAACATTTAGGTCATTTTCGTCCTCCCTAGGCTTATTCTAATCCAATTAGGGTTTTTAACCAATCCTGTGCATCCAATATGTGATTTTGTGTCATTGGTTGAACATTTAGGTCATTTTCGTCCTCCCTAGGCTTATTCTAATCCAATAAGGGTTTTTAACCAATCACGTGCATCCAATATGTGATTTTGTCTCATTGGTTGAACATTTAGGTCATTTTCGCATTCCAAAGGCTTATTCTCATCCAATTAGGGTTTTTAACCAATCTTGTGCATCCAATATTTCATTTTGTGTCATTGGTTGAACATTTAGGTCATTTTCATCCTCCCTAGTCTTATTCTAATCCAATTAGGGTTTTTAACCAATCTTGTGCATCCAATATGTGATTTTGTGTCATTGGTTGAACATTTAGGTCATTTTCGTCTTCCAAAGGCTTATTCTAATCCAATTAGGGTTCTTAACCAATCTTGTGCATCCAATATGTGATTTTGTGTGATTTGTTGAACATTTAGGTCATTTTCGTCCTCCGTACGATTATTCTAATCCAATTAGGGTTTTTAACCAATCTAGTACATCCAATATGTGATTTTGTGTCATTTGTTGAACATTTAGGTCATTTTCATCCTCCCTAGGATTATTCTAATCTAATTAGGGTTTTTAACCAATCTTGTGCATCCAATTTGTAATTTTGTGTCATTGGTTGAACATTTAGGTCATTTTTGTCATCCTTGGACTTATTCTAACCCAATTAGGGTTTTTAACCAATCTTGTGCATCCAATTAGTGATTTTGTGTCATTGGTTGAACATTTAGGTCATTTTCGTCCTCCCAAGGCTTATTCTAATCCAATTAGGGTTTTTAACCAATCTTGTGCATCCAATATGTGATTTTGTGTCATTGGTTGAATATTTAGGTCATTTTCGTCCTCCCTAGGCTTATTCTAATCCAATTAGGGTTTTTAACCAATCTTGTGCATCCAATATGTGATTTTGTGTCATTGGTTGAACATTTAGGTCATTTTCGTCCTCCCTAGGCTTATTCTAATCCAATTAGGCTTTTTAACCAATCTTGTGCATCCAATATGTGATTTTGTGTCTTTTTGTGTCATTTTGTGTCTTTGGTTGAACATTTAAACCATTTTCGTCCTCCCTAGGCTTATTCTAATCCAATTAGGGTTTTTAACCAATCTTCTGCATCCAATATGTGACTTTGTGTCATTTTGTGTCATTGGTTGAACATTTAGGTCATTGTCGTCCTCCCTAGGCTTATTCTAATCCAATTAGGGTTTTTAACCAATCTTGTGAATCCAATATGTCATTTTGTGTCATTTAGGGTCATTGGTTGAACATTTAGGTCATTTTCGTCCTCCCTAGGCTTATTCTAATCCAATTAGGGTTTTTAACCAATCTTGTGCATCCAATATGTGATTTTGTGTCATTGGTTGAACATTTAGGTCATTTTCGTCCTCCGTACGATTATTATAATCCAATTAGTGTTTTTAACCAATCTAGTGCATCCAATATGTGATTTTGTGTCATTTGTTGAACATTTAGGTCGTTTTCATCCTCCCTAGGATTATTCTAATCCAATTAGTGTTTTTAACCAATCTTGTGCATCCAATTTGTAATTTTGTGTCAATGGTTGAACATTTAGGTCATTTTTGTCATCCTTGGACTTATTCTAACCCAATAAGGGTTTTTAACCAATCTTGTGCATCCATTTAGTGATTTTGTGTCATTGGTTGAACATTTAGGTCATTTTCATCCTCCCAAGGCTTATTCTAATCCAATTAGGGTTTTTAACTAATCTTGTGCATCCAATATGTGATTTTGTATCATTGGTTGAACATTTAGGTCATTTTCGTCCTCCCTAGGCTTATTGTAATCCAATTAGGGTTTTTAACAAATCTTGTGCATCCAATAAGTGATTTTGTGTCATTGGTTGAACATTTCGGTCATTTTCGTCCTCCCTAGGCTTATTCTAATCCAATTAAGGTTTTTAACCAATCTTGTGCATCCAATTAGTTATTTTGTGTCATTGGTTGAACATTTAGGTCATTTTCGTCCTCCCAAGGCTTATTCTAATCCAATTAGGGTTTTTAACTAATCTTGTGCATCCAATATGTGATTTTGTGTCATTGGTTGAACATTTAGGTCATTTTCATCCTCCCTAGTCTTATTCTAATCCAATTAGGGTTTTTAACCAATCTTGTGCATCCAATATGTGATTTTTTGTCATTTGTTGAACATTTAGGTCATTTTCGTCCTCCCTAAGATTATTCTAATCCAATTAGGGTTTTTAACCAATCTTCTGCATCCAATTAGTGATTTTGTGTCATTGGTTAAACATTTAGGTCATTTTCGTCCTCCCAAGGTTTTTTTTAATCCAATTAGAGTTTTTAACCAATCATGTGCAACCAATATGTGATTTTGTGTCATTGGTTGAACATTTAGGTCATTTTCGCCTTCCAAAGGCTTATTCTAATCCAATTTGGGTTTTTAACCAATCTTGTGCATCCAATATGTGATTTTGTGTCATTTGTTGAACATTTAGGTCATTTTCGTCCTCCCTAGAATTATTCTAATCCAATTAGGGTTTTTAACCAATCTTGTGCATCGAATTTGTGATTTTGTGTCGTTGGTTGAACATTTAGGTCGTTTTTGTCATCCTTGGACTTATTCTAATCCAATTAGGGTTTTTAACCAATCTTGTGCATCCAATTAGTGATTTTGTGTCATTGGTTGAACATTTAGGTCATTTTCGTCCTCCCAACGCTTATTCTAATGCAATTAGGGTTTTTAACTAATCTTGTGCATCCAATATGTGATTTTGTGTCATTGGTTGAACATTTAGGTCATTTTCGTCCTCCCTAGGCTTATTCTAATCCAATTAGGGTTTTTTAACCACTCTTGTGCATCAAATTAGTGATGTTGTGTCATTGGTTGAACATTTAGGTCACTTTCGTTCTCGCTAGGCTTATTCTAATCCAATTAGGGTTTTTAACTAATCTTGTGCATCCAATATGTGATTTTGTGTCATTGGTTGAACATTTAGGTCATTTTCGTCCTCCCTAGGCTTATTCTAATCCAATTAGGGTTTTTTAACCACTCTTGTGCATCAAATTAGTGATTTTGAGTCATTGGTTGAACATTTAGGTCATTTTCGTCCTCCCAAGGTTTATTCTAATCCAATTAGGGTTTTTAACCAATCTTGTGCATCCAATAAGTGATTTTGTGTCATTGGTTGAACATTTAGGTCATTTTTGTCATCCTTGGACTTATTCTAACCCAATTAGGGTTTTTAACCAATCTTGTGCATCCAATTAGTATTTTGTGTCATTGGTTGAACATTTAGGTCATTTTTGTCCTCCCAAGGCTTATTCTAATCCAATTAGGGTTTTTAACTAATCTTGTGCATCCAATATGTGATTTTGTATCATTGGTTGAACATTTAGGTCATTTTCGTCCTCCCTAGGCTTATTGTAATCCAATTAGGGTTTTTAACAAATCATGTGCATCAAATAAGTGATTTTGTATCATTGGTTGAACATTTCGGTCATTTTCGTCCTCCCTAGGCTTATTCTAATCCAATTAGGGTTTTTAACCAATCTTGTGCATCCAATTAGTGATTTTGTGTCATTGGTTGAACATTTAGGTCATTTTCATCCTCCCTAGTCTTATTCTAATCCAATTAGGGTTTTTAACCAATCTTGTGCATCCAATATGTGATTTTGTGTCATTTGTTGAACATTTAGGTCATTTTCGTCCTCCCTAGTCTTATTCTAATCCAATTAGGGTTTTTAACCAATCTTGTGCATCCAATATGTGATTTTGTGTCATTTGTTGAACATTTAGGTCATTTTTGTCATCCTTGGACTTATTCTAACCCAATTAGGGTTTTTAACCAATCTTGTGCATCCAATTAGTGATTTTGTGTCATTGGTTAACATTTAGGTCATTTTCGTCTTCCAAAGGCTTATTCTAATCCAATTAGGGTTTTTAACCAATCTTGTGCATCCAATATGTCATTTTGTGTCATTGGTTGAACATTTAGGTCATTTTCATCCTCCCTAGTCTTATTCTAATCAAATTAGGGTTTTTAACCAATCTTGTGCATCCAATATGTGATTTTGTGTCATTTGTTGAACATTTAGGTCATTTTCGTCCTCCCTAGGATTATTCTAATCCAATTAGGGTTTTTAACCAATCTTGTGCATCCAATTTGTGATTTTGTGTCATTTGTTGAACATTTAGGTCATTTTCGTCCTCCCTAGGATTATTCTAATCCCATTAGGGTTTTTAACCAATCTTGTGCATCCAATTTGTAATTTTGTGTCATTGGTTGAACATTTAGGTCATTTTTGTCATCCTTGGACTTATTCTAACCCAATTAGGGTTTTTAACCAATCTTGTGCATCCAATTAGTGATTTTGTGTCATTGGTTGAACATTTAGGTCATTTTCGTCCTCCCAAGGATTATTCTAATCCAATTAGGGTTTTTAACTAATCTTGTGCATCCAATATGTGATTTTGTATCATTGGTTGAACATGTAGGTCATTTTCGTCCTCCCTAGGCTTATTGTAATCCAATTAGGGTTTTTAACAAATCTTGTGCATCCAATAAGTGATTTTGTGTCATTGGTTGAACATTTCGGTCATTTTCGTCCTGCCTAGGCTTATCCTAATCCAATTAGGGTTTTTAACCAATCTTGTGCATCCAATTAGTTATTTTGTGTCATTGGTTGAACATTTAGGTCATTTTCGTTCTCCCAAGGCTTATTCTAATCCAATTAGGGTTTTAAACCAATCTTGTGCATCCAATATGTGATTTTGTGTCATTCGTTGAACATTTAGGTCATTTTTGTCATCCTTGGACTTATTCTAACCCAATTAGGGTTTTTAACCAATCTTGTGCATCCAATTAGTGATTTTGTGTCATTGGTTAACATTTAGGTCATTTTCGTCTTCCAAAGGCTTATTCTAATCCAATTAGGGTTTTTAACCAATCTTGTGCATCCAATATGTCATTTTGTGTCATTGGTTGAACATTTAGGTCATTTTCATCCTCCCTAGTCTTATTCTAATCAAATTAGGGTTTTTAACCAATCTTGTGCATCCAATATGTGATTTTGTGTCATTTGTTGAACATTTAGGTCATTTTCGTCCTCCCTAGGATTATTCTAATCCAATTAGGGTTTTTAACCAATCTTGTGCATCCAATTTGTGATTTTGTGTCATTTGTTGAACATTTAGGTCATTTTCGTCCTCCCTAGGATTATTCTAATCCCATTAGGGTTTTTAACCAATCTTGTGCATCCAATTTGTAATTTTGTGTCATTGGTTGAACATTTAGGTCATTTTTGTCATCCTTGGACTTATTCTAACCCAATTAGGGTTTTTAACCAATCTTGTGCATCCAATTAGTGATTTTGTGTCATTGGTTGAACATTTAGGTCATTTTCGTCCTCCGAAGGCTTATTCTAATCCAATTAGGGTTTTTAACTAATCTTGTGCATCCAATATGTGATTTTGTGTCATTGGTTGAACATTTAGGTCATTTTCGTCCTGCCTAGGCTTATTGTAATCCAATTAGGGTTTTTAACAAATCTTGTGCATCCAATAAGTGATTTTGTGTCATTGGTTGAACATTTCGGTCATTTTCGCCCTCCCTAGGCTTATCCTAATCCAATTAGGGTTTTTAACCAATCTTGTGCATCCAATATATGATTTTGTGTCATTGGTTGAACATTTAGGTCATTTTCGTCCTCCCAAGGCTTATTCTAATCCAATTAGGGTTTTTAACCAATCTTGTGCATCCAATATGTGATTTTGTGTCATTGGTTGAATATTTAGGTCATTTTCGTCCTCCCTAGGCTTATTCTAATCCAATTAGGGTTTTCAACCAATCATGTGCATCCAATATGTGATTTTGGTTGAACATTTAGGTCATTTTCATCCTCCCTAGTCTTATTCTAATCCAATTAGGGTTTTTAACCAATCTTGTGCATCCAATATGTGATTTTGTGTCATTTGTTGAACATTTAGGTCATTTTCGTCCTCCTTAGGATTATTCTAATCCAATTAGGGTTTTTAACCAATCTTGTGCATCCAATTTGTGATTTTGTGTCATTTGTTGAACATTTACGTCATTTACGTCCTCCCTAGGATTATTCTAATCCAATTAGGGTTTTTAACCAATCTTGTGCATCCAATTTGTGATTTTGTGTCATTGGTTGAACATTTAGGTCATTTTCGTCTTCGAAAGGCTTATTCTAATCCAATTAGGGTTTTTAACCAATCTTGTGCATCCAATATGTCATTTTGTGTCATTGGTTGAACATTTAGGTCATTTTCATCCTCCCTAGTCTTATTCTAATCCAATTAGGGTTTTTAACCAATCTTGTGCATCCAATATGTGATTTTTTGTCATTTGTTGAACATTTAGGTCATTTTCGTCCTCCCTAGAATTATTCTAATCCAATTAGGGTTTTTAACCAATCTTCTGCATCCAATTAGTGATTTTGTGTCATTGGTTGAACATTTAGGTCATTTTCGTCCTCCCAAGTTTTTTTTTTATCCAATTAGGGTTTTTAACCAATCTTGTGCATCCAATATGTGATTTTGTGTCATTGGTTGAACATTTAGGTCATTTTCGTCTTCCAAAGGCTTATTCTAATCCAATTAGGGTTTTTAACCAATCTTGTGCATCCAATATGTGATTTTGTGTCATTGGTTGAACATTTAGGTCATTTTTGTCATCCTTGGACTTATTCTAACCCAATTAGGGTTTTTAACCAATCTTGTGCATCCAATTAGTGATTTTGTGTCATTGGTTAACATTTAGGTCATTTTCGTCTTCCAAAGGCTTATTCTAATCCAATTAGGGTTTTTAACCAATCTTGTGCATCCAATATGTCATTTTGTGTCATTGGTTGAACATTTAGGTCATGTTCATCCTCCCTAGTCTTATTCTAATCCAATTAGGGTTTTTAACCAATCTTGTGCATCCAATATGTGATTTTGTGTCATTTGTTGAACATTTAGGTCATTTTCGTCCTCCTTAGGATTATTCTAATCCAATTAGGGTTTTTAACCAATCTTGTGCATCCAATTTGTGATTTTGTGTCATTTGTTGAACATTTACGTCATTTTCGTCCTCCCTAGGATTATTCTAATCCAATTAGGGTTTTTAACCAATCTTGTGCATCCAATTTGTGATTTTGTGTCATTGGTTGAACATTTAGGTCATTTTCGTCTTCGAAAGGCTTATTCTAATCCAATTAGGGTTTTTAACCAATCTTGTGCATCCAATATGTGATTTTGTGTCATTGTTTGAACATTTAGGTCATTTTCGTCCTCCCAAGGCTTATTCTAATCCAATTAGGGTTTTTAACCAATCTTGTGCATCCAATATGTGATTTTGTGTCATTGGTTGAATATTTAGGTCATTTTCGTCCTCCCTAGGCTTATTCTAATCCAATTAGGGTTTTCAACCAATCATGTGCATCCAATATGTGATTTTGGTTGAACATTTAGGTCATTTTCGTCTTCCAAAGGCTTATTCTAATCCAATTAGGGTTTTTAACCAATCTTGTGCATCCAATATGTGATTTTGTGTCATTTGTTGAACATATAGGTCTTTTTCGTCCTCCCTAGGATAATTCTAATCCAATTAGGGTTTTTAACCAATCTTGTGCATCCAATTAGTGATTTTGTTTCATTGGTTGAACGATTAGGTCATTTTCGTCCTCCAAAGTTTTTTTTTAATCCAATTAGGGTTTTTAACCAAACTTGTGCATCCAATATGTGATTTTGTGTCATTGGTTGAACATTTAGGTCATTTTCGTCTTCCAAAGGCTTATTTTAATCCAATTAGGGTTTTTAACCAATCTTGTGCATCCAATATGTGATTTTGTGTCATTTGTTGAACATTTAGGTCATTTTTGTCATCCTTGGACTTATTCTAACCCAATTAGGGTTTTTAACCAATCTTGTGCATCCAATTAGTGATTTTGTGTCATTGGTTAACATTTAGGTCATTTTCGTCTTCCAAAGGCTTATTCTAATCCAATTAGGGTTTTTAACCAATCTTGTGCATCCAATATGTGATTTTGTGTCATTTGTTGAACATTTAGGTCATTTTCGTCCTCCCTAGGATTATTCTAATCCAATTAGGGTTTTTAACCAATCTTGTGCATCACATTTGTAATTTTGTGTCATTGGTTGAACATTTAGGTCATTTTTGTTATCCACTGACTTATTCTAACCCACGTAGGGTTTTTAACCAATCTTGTGCATCCAATTAGTGATTTTGTGTCATTGGTTGAACATTTAGGTCATTTTCATCCTCCCAAGGCTTATTCTAATCCAATTAGGGTTTTTAACTAATCTTGTGCATCCAATATGTGATTTTGTGTCATTGGTTCAACATTTAGGTCATTTTCGTCCTCCCTAGGCTTATTCTAATCCAATTAGGATTTTTAACTATTCTTGTCCATCCAATTTGTGATTTTGTGTCATTGGTTGAACATTTAGGTCATTTTTGTCATCCTTGGACTTATTCTAATCCAATTAGGGTTTTTAACCAATCTTGTGCATCCAATTAGTGATTTTGTGTCATTGGTTGAACATTTAGGTCATTTTCGTCTTCCAAAGGCTTATTCTAATCCAATTAGGGTTTTTAACCAATCTTGTGCATCCAACAAGTGATTTTGTGTCATTGGTTGAACATATAGGACATTTTCGTCCTCCCTAGGATTATTCTAATCCAATTAGGGTTTTTAACCAATCTTGTGCATGCAATATGTGATTTTGTGTCATTTGTTGAACATTTAGGTCATTTTCTTCCTCCCTAGGATTATTCTAATCCAATTAGGGTTTTTAACCAATCTTGTGCATCCAATTTGTAATTTTGTGTCATTGGTTGAACATTTAGGTCATTTTTGTCATCCTTGGACTTATTCTAACCCAATTAGGGTTTTTAACCAATCTTGTGCATCCAATTAGTGATTTTGTGTCATTGGTTAACATTTAGGTCATTTTCGTCTTCCAAAGGCTTATTCTAATCCAATTAGGGTTTTTAACCAATCTTGTGCATCCAATATGTGATTTTGTGTCATTGGTTGAACATTTAGGTCATTTTCGTCTTCCAAAGGCTTATTCTAATCCAATTAGTGTTTTTAACCAATCTTGTGCATCCAATATGTGATTTTGTGTCATTTGTTGAACATTTAGGTCATTTTTGTCATTCTTGGACTTATTCTAACCCAATTAGGCTTTTTAACCAATCTTGTGCTTCCAATTAGTGATTTTGTGTCATTGGTTAACATTTAGGTCATTTTCGTCTTCCAAAGGCTTATTCTAATCCAATTAGGGTTTTTAACCAATCTTGTGCATCCAATATGTCATTTTGTGTCATTGGTTGAACATTTAGGTCATTTTCGTCCTCCCTAGGCTTATTCTAATCCAATTTGGGTTTTTAACCAATCATGTGCATCCAATATGTGTTTTTGTGTCATTGGTTGAACATTTAGGTCATTTTCATCCTCCCAAAGCTTATTTTAATCCAATTAGGGTTTTTAACCAATCTTGTGCATCCAATATGTCATTTGTGTCATTGGTTGAACATTTAGGTCATTTTCATCCTCCCTAGTCTTATTCTATTCCAATTAAGGTTTTTAACCAATCTTGTGCATCCAATATGTGATTTTGTGTCATTTGTTGAACATATAGGTCATTTTCGTCCTCCCTAGGATAATTCTAATCCAATTAGAGTTTTTAACTAATCTTGTGCATCCAATTAGTGATTTTGTGTCATTGGTTGAACGTTTAGGTCATTTTCGTCCTCCAAAGTTTTTTTTTAATCCAATTAGGGTTTTTAACCAATCTTTTGCATCCAATATGTGATTTTGTGTCTTTTGTTGAACATTTAGGTCATTTTCGTCTTCCAAAGGCTTATTCTAATCCAATTAGGGTTTTTAACCAATCTTGTGCATCCAATATGTGATTTTGTGTCATTTGTTGAACATTTAGGTCATTTTTGTCATCCTTGGACTTATTCTAACCCAATTAGGGTTTTTAACCAATCTTGTGCATCCAATTAGTGATTTTGTGTCATTGGTTAACATTTAGGTCATTTTCGTCTTCCAAAGGCTTATTCTAATCCAATTAGGGTTTTTAACCAATCTTGTGCATCCAATATGTCATTTTGTGTCATTGGTTGAACATTTAGGTCATGTTCATCCTCCCTAGTCTTATTCTAATCCAATTAGGGTTTTTAACCAATCTTGTGCATCCAATATGTGATTTTGTGTCATTTGTTGAACATTTAGGTCATTTTCGTCCTCCTTAGGATTATTCTAATCCAATTAGGGTTTTTAACCAATCTTGTGCATCCAATTTGTGATTTTGTGTCATTTGTTGAACATTTACGTCATTTTCGTCCTCCCTAGGATTATTCTAATCCAATTAGGGTTTTTAACCAATCTTGTGCATCCAATTTGTGATTTTGTGTCATTGGTTGAACATTTAGGTCATTTTCGTCTTCGAAAGGCTTATTCTAATCCAATTAGGGTTTTTAACCAATCTTGTGCATCCAATATGTGATTTTGTGTCATTGTTTGAACATTTAGGTCATTTTCGTCCTCCCAAGGCTTATTCTAATCCAATTAGGGTTTTTAACCAATCTTGTGCATCCAATATGTGATTTTGTGTCATTGGTTGAATATTTAGGTCATTTTCGTCCTCCCTAGGCTTATTCTAATCCAATTAGGGTTTTCAACCAATCATGTGCATCCAATATGTGATTTTGGTTGAACATTTAGGTCATTTTCGTCTTCCAAAGGCTTATTCTAATCCAATTAGGGTTTTTAACCAATCTTGTGCATCCAATATGTGATTTTGTGTCATTTGTTGAACATATAGGTCTTTTTCGTCCTCCCTAGGATAATTCTAATCCAATTAGGGTTTTTAACCAATCTTGTGCATCCAATTAGTGATTTTGTTTCATTGGTTGAACGATTAGGTCATTTTCGTCCTCCAAAGTTTTTTTTTAATCCAATTAGGGTTTTTAACCAAACTTGTGCATCCAATATGTGATTTTGTGTCATTGGTTGAACATTTAGGTCATTTTCGTCTTCCAAAGGCTTATTTTAATCCAATTAGGGTTTTTAACCAATCTTGTGCATCCAATATGTGATTTTGTGTCATTTGTTGAACATTTAGGTCATTTTTGTCATCCTTGGACTTATTCTAACCCAATTAGGGTTTTTAACCAATCTTGTGCATCCAATTAGTGATTTTGTGTCATTGGTTAACATTTAGGTCATTTTCGTCTTCCAAAGGCTTATTCTAATCCAATTAGGGTTTGATGAGGAACTAGAATGCATAACAAAGGAAGGAAGCATAGAAGATATTCAAGGTCTTGGAACTCCAATGACAAGAGCAAGGTCAAAGAAGACAAAGGAGGTTCTAAATAACTTGATAACCACTTTATTTGAAACAAGTACAACTCATGAAGACTTGAAGCCCAAGATAGTCAATTGCTTAATCCAAATTGAAGAAGCTAAGGAATGAAGGCTGATTTTATGTGTTATCAAATTTTAATATTAGTTTTAATTAAAGTAGTAGACTGAATTAGTAAGAAATTTGGGTCTAATTGAAAAAAACTTCAGTTGGGCCAAATTTAAATAACTTGTAAGGAGGTGCCACTATAAAAGGCAAACTCTTATCTTGTTTTAGGGGATTTTTTTTAAAACATTATTTTTTTTTGTGAGGCTTTTTGCTCTCTAGAGTTCTTGAAAGAATTCAATTTGAACTTATCAAGGTTCTTAATCCTTGTGGCGTTCTTTTTGGCTTATCAATCCCTAGATTGTGGCGCCATTCTGTTCTTGGTTCTTTTACTGAATAATAATAAGTTTGAGTTTCCTTTACATCAAACCCTAATACACAAATTGTGCCAATTTTCGTGTTCAGTAACCTGTTACCATATCTTGAGTTATACACACTTTTTTTCGGCGATTCAACATCCTAACTTGCGTTTCAGAACGTCATCTTTCACCTCGTTTTGGAATCGGCCGATTCTGAGTTTCTCAGCTCCGTTTATTGCGTTATCCAGCAATACGCGATTTCTGATTCAATCTGTAAGTCTCCAACCTAGAACGATCTTAAAGTGACTCATTACAAATAGGATCATATCATTTGGTATCAGAGCTTGTCCCTAGGTTTGGAATTGAGTAAAATTCTGTTTATGCATTTTTTTTTGAATTGAAATTGCTAGTTGTGTTGCTTTTGTTTGAATTGTTGTTTTTCATTAATTTGTGTGTTGTTGCTACCTAAAAAAAAAAAAAAAATATTGAGGTTCTTGCTGATTCAATTAAGAACTTGAAGAGAGCAATTGAGTGGAAAAAGGCAAGAGGGATTCATTATAAAAAAAAAAGCCTAAATTGAGTGAAACACGAGTGACAAATTCAAGAGTGTAAACACGAGAGCTGTGTGGTGAGGTCCTTTTCTTTCACTTTTGTTTGTTTTCTTTTTTTGTTTAAAATATGGCAGGAATAGGTGGTGATGATAGTCCTCCCCAAGGGGGACACAACAGATTGTTAGTGGAGGCTATAACTGCTCAAATGCAAAGAATGTTGAGGGAACATACTGAAGATTTACATGCTAGAATTGAACAGTTAGAAAATCAAGAAAATCATGGTGATGACGGAGGTAGAAGAAGGAGAAGAGAAACTGAAGATGGTGGTAGAAGAGATAGAATGGATGGAGTGAAGCTTAAAATACCATCGTCTCAAGGAAAAAGTGATCCGGAGGCTTACCTTGAGTGGGAGATGAAAATTGAACAATTATTTTCATGCAATAATTACACGGAAGAGAAGAAGGTAAAGGTGGCAGCCATGGAATTTACTGATTATGCACTCATTTGGTGGGACCAATTACAAAAAGAAAGAGTGAGGCATGAAGAACCAATGGTGGATAGTTGGGTGGAGATGAAGAGGTTAATGCGGAAGAGATTTGTTCCTTCTTACTATCATAGAGACCTTCACAATAAGCTTCAAAGGCTCACACAAGGTAGCAAAAGTGTGGATGATTATTATAAGGAGATGGAGGTGTGCTTAATTAGAGCCAATATTAGTGAAGATAGAGAAGCTACTATGGCACGTTTCTTACAAGGGCTGAATAGTGATATAAGTGATGTTGTGGAATTACAAAATTATGTGGAGTTGGAGGACTTAGTGCATCAAGCTACTAAGGTAGAACAACAACTGAAGAGAAAAGGTGTAAGAAAGAGTTCTTCTAACTTTAATTCCTCTAGTTTGAAGGATAGAAATAAGAAGGAGGGAAGTACTTCATCAAACACATCCACAGTTGCACCTCAGAGAATTCAAAATAAATCCAATGATGCTCATAAGAAAACAAAAAGTAGTGAAATTAAATGTTTCAGATGCTTGGGGAGAGGTCACATAGCTTCTGAATGTCCAACTAAGAAGACCATGCTGCTTAAGGAGAATGGAGATATTACTAGTGGATCATCTTCTGAATCTGCTACATCTAGTGATGAAGAGAATGAGGAAGAAGTTGCTGAGGGAGGAGACTTGTTCATGGTTAGGAGAATGTTGGGCAGCCAATCAAGAGACTTGGATGAAACACAAAGGAAGAATATTTTTCATACTCGATGTCTCATCCAAGGTAAGTTATGTTCTTTAATTATAGATGGAGGAAGTTGCACTAATGTTGCAAGTGCAAGAATGGTGTCAAAAATGAACCTGGTGACTAAATCCCACCCAGAACCATACAAACTTCAATGGCTCAGTGAGGAAGGCGAGCAGATTGTGAGTGAGCAAGTGGAGGTAAATTTTTCTATTGGGAAGTATGAGGATACAGTTATATGTGATGTAGTGCCAATGGAGGCTTGTCATTTACTTCTTGGAAGGCCATGGCAGTATGATAAGAAAAGCAATCATGATGGTTTTACAAATAAGTTCTCTTTTGTACATAAAGAACGTAAAATTACTCTTGCTCCTTTGTCTCCAAGAGAGGTTGGTGAGGATGAATCAAAAATGAGAGAGAAAAGAAAAAAAGAGAGAAAAGAAAAAGAAAGTGAAAAAAAAGAGAGAAAAGAAACAAAGAGTCAAAAGAAAGAGGGAAAAGAAAAAGAGAGTGAAAAGAAAGAGAGAAAAACACAAAACTTGTTCATAAAAGAAAAAGAGGTGAAAAAGGCTATGCAATTAAAAAAGCCAATGCTATTGCTTTTGAGCAAGGAAAGTGACTTAAAGGTTGCAGGTTTTACTAATTCTTTTCCTAGTGAAGTTGTTTCTTTGTTGCAGGATTTTGAAGATGTAATTCCCAAAGAGGTCCCTCAAGGCCTACCACCTATAAGAGGTATAGAACATCAAATTGATCTCATTCCAGGTGCTTCATTGCCCAACAGGCCGGCATATAGGGCTAACCCCCAAGAGACCAAAGAAATCCAAAGGCAAGTTGAAGACTTGATGCAAAAGGGATGGGTGCAAGAAAGCCTAAGCCCATGTGCAGTCCCCGTTATTCTTGTGCCTAAGAAAGATGGGACTTGGAGGATGTGCACTGATTGTAGAGCCATCAATAATATCACGGTAAAGTATAGACATCCCATTCCTAGATTAGATGATTTGTTGGATGAATTGCATGGTTCTTGTGTGTTTTCAAAAATTGATCTTAAAAGTGGATATCATCAAATTAGGATTAAAGAAGGAGATGAATGGAAAACAGCCTTTAAAACAAAATATGGCTTGTATGAATGGTTAGTCATGCCCTTTGGATTAACAAATGCACCAAGCACTTTCATGAGGTTGATGAACCATGTGTTAAGGGAATTTCTAGGGAAATTTGTTGTGGTCTACTTTGATGACATTTTGATTTATAGCAAATCTTATGATGATCATCTTTTGCATTTGAGAAGTGTGTTGGAAGCTCTTAGGCGTGAGAAATTATATGCAAACATGGAAAAATGTGTTTTATATACAAATCATGTAGTTTTCCTTGGTTTTGTTATTAGCTCACAGGGAGTGCAGGTTGATCAAGAGAAAGTGAAAGCTATCCAAGAATGGCCAACTCCTAAGAATGTTAACGAGGTAAGAAGCTTCCATGGCTTAGCTAGTTTCTATCGGAGGTTTGTTAAAGATTTTAGTACATTAGCTGCACCTTTAAATGAAGTGATTAAAAAGAATGTGGGATTTAAATGGGGTGAAAAACAAGAACAAGCATTTTCTACCCTTAAAGAAAAATTGACTCATGCACCTATTCTTTCATTGCCTAATTTCTCTAAATCTTTTGAAATTGAATGTGATGCATCAAATGTGGGGATAGGGGCTGTTTTGTTGCAAGAGGGGCATCCCATTGCTTATTTTAGTGAGAAACTTAATGGTGCTGTTCTTAATTATCCTACCTATGATAAAGAGTTGTATGCATTAGTGAGAGCACTACAAACATGGCAGCACTACCTTTTACCAAAGGAATTTGTAATCCATAGTGATCACGAATCATTGAAGTATTTAAAGAGCCAAGGTAAGCTCAACAAGAGACATGCCAAGTGGGTTGAATTTCTTGAGCAATTTCAGTACGTGATCAAGCATAAAAAAGGTAAGTCAAATGTTGTTGCTGATGCACTTTCAAGAAGGTATGTTTTGTTCTCTACTCTTGAAACTAAGTTTATTGGTTTTGAGGTAATTAAGGAATTGTATGAACATGACCCTGAATTTTCTCAAATATATAAATCTTGTGTGCATGCTGCCCAAAATGGGTATTTTAAACATCATGACTATTTGTTCAAAGAAAAGAGGTTATGTGTGCCTAAAAGTTCCATTAGGGATTTACTTGTGAAGGAAGCACATGAGGGGGGATTATTTTGGAATGAATTAAAAATTTCTCTAATGAGAATTGTGAGTGAGTTAGGTCTCCTCTTTGAGTTCTTGGATTAGAACTTGTTTGAGTCTTATCAATGGCTTCCTTACCATTGTGGCGATTCTTCATTGGCTTATCAATCATCCTTGATTGTGGCGCCTTCTTCATCTTCTCAACCTAATCCATATTTTGTTTCTTTATAATTTTCGGTTTCCTTTACATCAAACCCTAATTCACAAATTGTGCCAATTTTCGTGTTCAATAACCTGCAATCATATCTCGAGTTCTACAAACTTGTTTTCGGTGATTCAACAGCCTAACTTGCGTTTCGGAACGTCATCTTTCATCTCGTTTTGGAATCGGCCGATTCGGAGTTTCCTAGCTCTGTTTATCGCAATCTCCAGCAATACGCGGTTTTGGATCCAATTTGTAAGTTTCCAACCTAGAACGATCCTTATAGTGATTCATGAGAAATAGGATCATATCAGTTTTTAACCAATCTTGTGCATCCATTAAGTGATTTTGTGTAATTGGTTGAACATTTAGGTCATTTTCGTCCTACCTTGGCTTATTCTCATCCAATTAGGGTTTGTAACCAATCTTGTGCATCCAATAAGTGATTTTGTGTCGTTGGTTGAACATTTAGGTCATTTTCATCCTCCTTAGGCTTATTCTAATCCAATTAGGGTTTTTAACCAATCTTGTGCATCCAATAAGTGATTTTGTGTCATTGGTTGAACATTTAGGTCATTTTCGTCCTCCCTAGGGTTATTCTTATCCTATTAGGGTTTTAAACCAATCTAGTGCATCCAATAAGTGATATTGTGTCATTGGTTGAACATTTAGGTCATTTTCGTCCTCCCTAGTCTTATTCTCATCCAATTAGGGTTTTTAACCAATCTTGTGCATCAATGAAGAGCGTTTGTGTCATTGGTTGAACATTTAGGTCATTTTCGTCCTCCCTAGGCTTATTCTCATCCAATTAGGGTTTTTAACCAATCTTGTGCATCCAATAAGTGATTTTGTGTCATTGGTTGAACATTTAGGTCATTTTCGTCCTCCCTAGGCTTATTCTAATCCAATTAGGGTTTTTAACCAATCTTGTGCATCCAATATGTGATTTTGTGTCATTGGTTGAACATTTAAGTCATTTTCGTCATCCTTCGACTTATTCTAATCTAATTAGGGATTTTTAACCAATCTTGTGCATCAAATTAGTGATTTTGTGTCATTGGTTGAACATTTAGGTCATTTTCGCCTTCCAAAGGCTTATTCTAATCCAACTAGGGTTTTTAACCAATCTTGTGCATCCAATATGTGATTTTGTGTGATTTGTTGAACATTTAGGTCATTTTCGTCCTCCGTACGATTATTCAAATCCAATTAGTGTTTTTAACAAATCTAGTGCATCCAATATGTGATTTTGTGTCATTTGTTGAACATTTAGGTCATTTTCATCCTCCCTAGGATTATTCTAATCCAATTAGGGTTTTTAACCAATCTTGTGCATCCAATTTGTAATTTTGTGTCATTGGTTGAACATTTAGGTCATTTTTGTCATCCTTGGACTTATTCTAACCCAATTAGGGTTTTTAACCAATCTTGTGCATCCAATTAGTGATTTTGTGTCATTGGTTGAACATTTAGGTCATTTTCGTCCTCCCAAGGATTATTCTAATCCAATTAGGGTTTTTAACTAATCTTGTGCATCCAATATGTGATTTTGTATCATTGGTTGAACATGTAGGTCATTTTCGTCCTCCCTAGGCTTATTGTAATCCAATTAGGGTTTTTAACAAATCTTGTGCATCCAATAAGTGATTTTGTGTCATTGGTTGAACATTTCGGTCATTTTCGTCCTCCCTAGGCTTATTCTAATCCAATTAGGGTTTTTAACCAATCTTGTGCATCCAATTAGTGATTTTGTGTCATTGGTTGAACATTTAGGTCATTTTCGTCCTCCCAAGGCTTATTCTAATCCAATTAGGGTTTTTAACCAATCTTGTGCATCCAATATGTGATTTTGTGTCATTGGTTGAACATTTAGGTCATTTTCATCCTCCCTAGTCTTATTCTAATCTAATTAGGGATTTTAACCAATCTTGTGCATCCAATATGTGATTTTGTGTCATTGGTTGAACATTTAGGTCATTTTCGTCTTCCAAAGGCTTATTCTAATCCAATTAGGGTTCTTAACCAATCTTGTGCATCCAATATGTGATTTTGTGTGATTTGTTGAACATTTAGGTCATTTTGGTCCTCCGTACGATTATTCTAATCCAATTAGGGTTTTTAACCAATCTAGTGCATCCAATATGTGATTTTGTGTCATTTGTTGAACATTTAGGTCATTTTCATCCTCCCTAGGATTATTCTAATCCAATTAGGGTTTTTAACCAATCTTGTGCATCCAATTTGTAATTTTGTGTCATTGGTTGAACATTTAGGTCATTTTTGTCATCCTTGGACTTATTCTAACCCAATTAGGGTTTTTAACCAATCTTGTGCATCCAATTAGCGATTTTGGGTCATTGGTTGAACATTTAGGTCATTTTCGTCCTCCCAACGCTTATTCTAATCCAATTAGGTTTTTAACTAATCTTGTGCATCCAATATGTGATTTTGTGTCATTGGTTGAACATTTAGGTCATTTTCGTCCTCCCTAGGCTTATTCTAATCCAATTAGGGTTTTTAACCAATCTTGTGCATCCAATATGTGATTTTGTGTGATTTGTTGAACATTTAGGTCATTTTCGTCCTCCGTACGATTATTCTAATCCAATTAGTGTTTTTAACCAATCTAGTGCATCCAATATGTGATTTTGTGTCATTTGTTGAACATTTAGGTCATTTTCATCCTCCCTATGATTATTCTAATCCAATTAGGGTTTTTAACCAATCTTGTGCATCCAATTTGTAATTTTGTGTCATTGGTTGAACATTTAGGTCATTTTTGTCATCCTTGGACTTATTCTAACCCAATTAGGGTTTTTAACCAATCTTGTGCATCCATTTAGTGATTTTGTGTCATTGGTTGAACATTTAGGTCATTTTCATCCTCCCAAGGCTTATTCTAATCCAATTAGGGTTTTTAACTAATCTTGTGCATCCAATATGTGATTTTGTATCATTGGTTGAACATTTAGGTCATTTTCGTCATCCCTAGGCTTATTGTAATCCAATTAGGGTTTTTAACAAATCTTGTGCATCCAATAAGTGATTTTGTGTCATTGGTTGAACATTTCGGTCATTTTCGTCCTCCCTAGGCTTATTCTAATCCAATTAGGGTTTTTAACCAATCTTGTGCATCCAATATGTGATTTTGTGTGATTTGTTGAACATTTAGGTCATTTTCGTCCTCCGTACGATTATTCTAATCCAATTAGGGTTTTTAACCAATCTTGTGCATCCAATTTGTAATTTTGTGTCATTGGTTGAACATTTAGGTCATTTTTGTCATCCTTGGACTTATTCTAACCCAATTAGGGTTTTTAACCAATCTTGTGCATCCAATTAGTGATTTTGTGTCATTGGTTAACATTTAGGTCATTTTCGTCTTCCAAAGGCTTATTCTAAACCAATTAGGGTTTTTAACCAATCTTGTGCATCCAATATGTCATTTTGTGTCATTGGTTGAACATTTAGGTCATTTTCGTCCTCCCTAGTCTTATTCTAATCCAATTAGGGTTTTTAACCAATCTTGTGCATCCAATATGTGATTTTGTGTCGTTTGTTGAACATTTTGGTCATTTTCGTCTTCCAAAGGCTTATTCTAATCCAATTAGGGTTTTTAACAAATCTTGTGCATCCAATAAGTGATTTTGTGTCATTGGTTGAACATTTAGGTCATTTTCGTCCTCCCTAGGCTTATTCTAATCCAATTAGGGTTTTTAACCAATCTTGTGCATCCAATATGTGATTTTGTGTCATTGGTTGAACATTTAGGTCATTTTCGTCCTCCCTAGGCTTATTCTAATCCAATTAGGGTTTTTAACCAATCTTGTGCATCCAATATGTGATTTTCTGTCATTGGTTGAACATTTAGGTCATTTTCGTCCTCCCTAGGCATATTCTAATCCAATTAGGGTTTTTAACCAATCTTGTGCATCCAATATGTGATTTTGTGTCATTGGTTGAACATTTAGGTCATTTTCGTCCTCCCTAGGCTTATTCTAATCCAATTAGGGTTTTTAACCATACTTGTGCATCCAATATGTGATTTTGTGTCATTTTTTGTCATTGGTTGAACATTTAGGTCATTTTCGTCCTCCCTAGGCTTATTCTAATCCAATTAGGGTTTTTAACCAATCTTGTGCATCCAATATGTGATTTTGTGTCATTGGTTGTACATTTAGGTCATTTTCGTCTTCCAAAGGCTTATTCTAATC
This sequence comes from Cicer yamashitae, assembly GCA_037974755.1. Taxonomy (NCBI): domain Eukaryota; kingdom Viridiplantae; phylum Streptophyta; class Magnoliopsida; order Fabales; family Fabaceae; genus Cicer; species Cicer yamashitae. The sequence continues at coordinate 26,444,323 of JBBPBQ010000008.1, read as the reverse complement.
CAATTAGGGTTTTTAACTAATCTTGTGCATCCAATATGTGATTTTGTGTCATTTGTTGAACATTTAGGTCATTTTCATCCTCCCTAGGATTATTCTAATCCAATTAGGGTTTTTAACTAATCTTGTGCATCCAATTTGTTATTTTGTGTCATTGGTTGAACATTTAGGTCATTTTTGTCATCCTTAGACTTATTCTAATCCAATTAGGGTTTTTAACCAATCTTGTGCATCAAATTAGTGATTTTGTGTCATTGGTTGAACATTTAGGTCATTTTCGTCCTCCCAAGGTTTATTCTAATCCAATTAGGGTTTTTAACCAATCTTGTGCATCCAATTAGTGATTTTGTGTCATTGGTTAACATTTAGGTCATTTTCGTCCTCCCAACGCTTATTCTAATCCAATTAGGGTTTTTAACTAATCTTGTGCATCCAATATGTGATTTTGTGTCATTGGTTGAACATTTAGGTCATTTTCGTCCTCCAAAGGCTTATTCTAATCCAATTAGGGTTTTTAACTAATCTTGTGCATCCAATATGTGATTTTGTATCAATGGTTGAACATTTAGGTCATTTTCGTCCTCCCTAGGCTTATTGTAATCCAATTAGGGTTTTTAACAAATCTTGTGCATCCAATAAGTGATTTTGTGTCATTGGTTGAACATTTCGGTCATTTTCGTCCTCCCTAGGCTTATTCTAATCCAATTAAGGTTTTTAACCAATCTTGTGCATCCAATTAGTTATTTTGTGTCATTGGTTGAACATTTAGGTCATTTTCGTCCTCCCAATGCTTATTCTAATCCAATTAGGGTTTTTAACTAATCTTGTGCATCCAATATGTGATTTTGTATCATTGGTTGAACATTTAGGTCATTTTCGTCCTCCGTAGGCTTATTCTAATCCAATTAGGGTTTTTAACCAATCTTGTGCATCCAATTAGTGATTTTGTGTCATTGGTTGAACATTTAGGTCATTTTCGTCTTCCAAAGGCTTATTCTAATCCAATTAGGGTTTTTAACCAATCTTGTGCATCCAACAAGTGATTTTGTGTCATTGGTTGAACATATAGGTTATTTTCGTCCTCCCCAGGATTATACTAATCCAATTAGGGTTTTTAACAATTCTTGTGCATCCAATATGTGATTTTGTGTCATTTGTTGAACATTTAGGTCATTTTCTTCCTCCCTAGGATTATTCGAATCCAATTAGGGTTTTTAACCAATCTTGTGCATCCAATTTGTAATTTTGTGTCATTGGTTGAACATTTAGGTCATTTTTGTATCCTTGGACTTATTCTAACCCAATTAGGGTTTTTAACAAATCTTGTGCATCCAATTAGTGATTTTGGGTCATTGGTTGAACATTTTCGTCCTCCCAACGCTTATTCTAATCCAATTAGGGTTTTTAACTAATCTTGTGCATCCAATATGTGATTTTGTGTCATTGGTTGAACATTTAGGTCATTTTCGTCCTCCCTAGGCTTATTCTAATCCAATTAGGGTTTTTAACCAATCTTGTGCATCCAATATGTGATTTTGTGTGATTTGTTGAACATTTAGGTCATTTTCGTCCTCCCTAGGCTTATTCTAATCCAATTAGGGTTTTTAACCAATCTTGTGCATCCAATTAGTGATTTTGTGTCATTGGTTGAACATTTAGGTCATTTTCGTCTTCCAAAGGCTTATTCTAATCCAATTAGGGTTTTTAACCAATCTTGTGCATCCAACAAGTGATTTTGTGTCATTGGTTGAACATATAGGTCATTTTCGTCCTCCCCAGGATTATACTAATCCAATTAGGATTTTTTAACCAATCTTGTGCATCCAATATGGGATTTTGTGTCATTTGGTTAACATTTAGGTCATTTTCTTCCTCCCTAGGATTATTCTAATCCAATTAGGGTTTTTAACCAATCTTGTGCATCCAATTTGTAATTTTGTGTCATTGGTTGAACATTTAGGTCATTTTTGTCATCCTTGGACTTATTCTAACCCAATTAGGGTTTTTAACCAATCTTGTGCATCCATTTAGTGATTTTGTGTCATTGGTTGAACATTTAGGTCATTTTCATCCTCCCAAGGCTTATTCTAATCCAATTAGGGTTTTTAACTAATCTTGTGCATCCAATATGTGATTTTGTATCATTGGTTGAACATTTAGGTCATTTTCGTCCTCCCTAGGCTTATTGTAATCCAATTAGGGATTTTAACAAATCTTGTGCATCCAATAAGTGATTTTGTGTCATTGGTTGAACATTTCGGTCATTTTCGTCCTCCCTAGGCTTATTCTAATCCAATTAAGGTTTTTAACCAATCTTGTGCATCCAATTAGTTATTTTGTGTCATTGGTTGAACATTTAGGTCATTTTCGTCCTCCCAAGGCTTATTCTAATCCAATTAGGGTTTTTAACTAATCTTGTGCATGCAATATGTGATTTTGTATCATTGGTTGAACATTTAGGTCATTTTCGTCCTCCGTCGGCTTATTCTAATCCAATTAGGGTTTTTAACCAATCTTGTGCATCCAATTAGTGATTTTGTGTCATTGGTTGAACATTTAGGTCATTTTCGTCTTCCAAAGGCTTATTCTAATCCAATTAGGGTTTTTAACCAATCTTGTGCATCCAACAAGTGATTTTGTGTCATTGGTTGAACATATAGGTCATTTTCGTCCTCCCCAGGATTATACTAATCCAATTAGGGTTTTTAACCAATCTTGTGCATCCAATATGGGATTTTGTGTCATTTGTTGAACATTTAGGTCATTTTCTTCCTCCCTAGGATTATTCTAATCCAATTAGGGTTTTTAACCAATCTTGTGCATCCAATTTGTAATTTTGTGTCATTGGTTGAACATTTAGGTCATTTTTGTCATCCTTGGACTTATTCTAACCCAATTAGGGTTTTTAACCAATCTTGTGTATCCAATTAGTGATTTTGTGTTATTGGTTGAACATTTTGGTCATTTTCGTCCTCCCAAGGATTATTCTAATCCAATTAGGGTTTTTAACTAATCTTGTGCATCCAATATGTGATTTTGTATCATTGGTTGAACATGTAGGTCATTTTCGTCCTCCCTAGGCTTATTGTAATCCAATTAGGGTTTTTAACAAATCTTGTGCATCCAATAAGTGATTTTGTGTCATTGGTTGAACATTTCGGTCATTTTCGTCCTGCCTAGGCTTATCCTAATCCAATTAGGGTTTTTAACCAATCTTGTGCATCCAATTAGTTATTTTGTGTCATTGGTTGAACATTTAGGTCATTTTCGTTCTCCCAAGGCTTATTCTAATCCAATTAGGGTTTTAAACCAATCTTGTGCATCCAATATGTGATTTTGTGTCATTGGTTGAACATTTAGGTCATTTTCGTCCTCCCTAGGCTTATTGTAATCCAATTAGGGTTTTTAACAAATCATGTGCATCCAATAAGTGATTTTGTGTCATTGGTTGAACATTTCGGTCATTTTCGTCCTCCCTAGGCTTATTCTAATCCAATTAGGGTTTTTAACCAATCTTGTGCATCCAATTAGTGATTTTGTGTCATTGGTTGAACATTTAGGTCATTTTCGTCCTCCCAAGGCTTATTCTAATCCAATTAGGGTTTTTAACTAATCTTGTGCATCCAATATGTGATTTTGTATCATTGGTTGAATATTTTGGTCATTTTCGTCCTCCCTAGGCTTATTGTAATCCAATTAGGGTTTTTAACAAATCTTGTGCATCCAATAAGTTATTTTGTGTCATTGGTTGAACATTTCGGTCATTTTCGTCCTCGCTAGGCTTATTCTAATCCAATTAGGGTTTTTAACCAATCTTGTGCATCCAATATGTAATTTTGTGTCATTGGTTGAACATTTAGGTCATTTTCGTCATCCTTCGACTTATTCTAATCTAATTAGGGTTTTTTAACCAATCTTGTGCATCAAATTAGTGATTTTGTGTCATTGGTTGAACATTTAGGTCATTTTCGTCCTCCCAAGGTTTATTCTAATCCAATTAGGGTTTTTAACCAATCTTGTGCATCCAATATGTGATTTTGTGTCATTGGTTGAACATTTAGATCATTTTTGTCTTCCAAAGGCTTATTCTAATCCAATTAGGGTTTTTAACAAATCTTGTGCATCCAATAAGTGATTTTGTGTCATTGGTTGAACATTTCGGTCATTTTCGTCCTCCCTAGGCTTATTCTAATCCAATTAGGGTTTTTAACCAATCTTGTGCATCCAATATGTGATTTTGTGTCATTGGTTGAACATTTAGGTCATTTTCGTCCTCCCTAGGCTTATTCTAATCCAATTAGGGTTTTTAACCAATCTTGTGCACCCAATATGTGATTTTGTGTCATTGGTTGAACATTTAGGTCATTTTCGTCCTCCCTAGGCTTATTCTAATCCAATTAGGGTTTTTAACCAATCTTGTGCATCCAATATGTGATTTTGTGTCATTGGTTGAACATTTAGGTCATTTTCGTCCTCCCTAGGCTTATTCTAAGCCAATTAGGGTTTTTAACCAATCTTGTGCATCCAATATGTGATTTTGTGTCATTGGTTGAACATTTAGGTCATTTTCGTCCTCCCTAGGCTTATTCTAATCCAATTAGGGTTTTTAACCAATCTTGTGCATCCAATATGGGATTTTGTGTCATTTGTTGAACATTTAGGTCATTTTCTTCCTCCCTAGGATTATTCTAATCCAATTAGGGTTTTTAACCAATCTTGTGCATCCAATTTGTAATTTTGTGTCATTGGTTGAACATTTAGGTCATTTTTGTCATCCTTGGACTTATTCTAACCCAATTAGGGTTTTTAACCAATCTTGTGCATCCAATTAGTGATTTTGGGTCATTGGTTGAACATTTAGGTCATTTTCGTCCTCCCAACGTTTATTCTAATCCAATTAGGTTTTTAACTAATCTTGTGCATCCAATATGTGATTTTGTGTCATTGGTTGAACATTTAGGTCATTTTCGTCCTCCCTAGGCTTATTCTAATCCAATTAGGGTTTTTAACCAATCTTGTGCATCCAATATGTGATTTTGTGTGATTTGTTGAACATTTAGGTCATTTTCGTCCTCCCTAGGCTTATTCTAATCCAATTAGGGTTTTTAACCAATCTTGTGCATCCAATTAGTGATTTTGTGTCATTGGTTGAACATTTAGGTCATTTTCGTCTTCCAAAGGCTTATTCTAATCCAATTAGGGTTTTTAACCAATCTTGTGCATCCAACAAGTGATTTTGTGTCATTGGTTGAACATATAGGACATTTTCGTCCTCCCTAGGATTATTCTAATCCAATTAGGGTTTTTAACCAATCTTGTGCATGCAATATGTGATTTTGTGTCATTTGTTGAACATTTAGGTCATTTTCTTCCTGCCTAGGATTATTCTAATCCAATTAGGGTTTTTAACCAATCTTGTGCATCCAATTTGTAATTTTGTGTCATTGGTTGAACATTTAGGTCATTTTTGTCATCCTTGGACTTATTCTAACCCAATTAGGGTTTTTAACCAATCTTGTGCATCCAATTAGTGATTTTGTGTCATTGGTTGAACATTTAGGTCATTTTCGTCCTCCAAAGGCTTATTCTAATCCAATTAGGGTTTTTAACCAATCTTGTGCATCCAATATGTGATTTTGTGTCATTGGTTGAACATTTAGGTCATTTTCGTCCTCCCTAGGCTTATTCTGATTCAATTAGGGTTCTTAACCAATCTTGTGCATCCAATATGTGATTTTGTGTCATTTGTTGAACATTTAGGTCATTTTCGTCCTCCCTAGGATTATTCTAATCCAATTAGGGTTTTTAACCAATCTTGTGCATCCAATTTGTGATTTTGTGTCATTGGTTGAACATTTAGGTCATTTTCGTCTTCGAAAGGCTTATTCTAATCCAATTAGGGTTTTTAACCAATCTTGTGCATCCAATATGTCATTTTGTGTCATTGGTTGAACATTTAGGTCATTTTCATCCTCCCTAGTCTTATTCTAATCCAATTAGGGTTTTTAACCAATCTTGTGCATCCAATTAGTGATTTTGTGTCATTGGTTAACATTTAGGTCATTTTCGTCTTCCAAAGGCTTATTCTAATCCAATTAGGGTTTTTAACCAATCTTGTGCATCCAATATGTCATTTTGTGTCATTGGTTGAACATTTAGGTCATTTTCGTCCTCCCAAGGCTTATTCTAATTCAATTAGGGTTTTTAACTAATCTTGTGCATCCAATTAGTGATTTTGTGTCATTGGTTGAACATTTAGGTCATTTTCGTCCTCCCAAGTTTTTTTTAATCCAATTAAGGTTTTTAACTAATCTTGTGCATCCAATATGTGATTTTGTGTCATTGGTTGAACATTTAGGTCATTTTCGTCTTCCAAAGGCTTATTCTAATCCAATTAGGGTTTTTAACCAATCTTGTGCATCCAATATGTGATTTTGTGTGATTTGTTGAACATTTAGGTCATTTTCGTCCTCCGTACGATTATTCTAATCCAATTAGGGTTTTTAACAAATCTTGTGCATCCAATAAGTGATTTTGTGTCATTGGTTGAACATTTAGGTCATTTTCGTCCTCCCAAGGATTATTCTAATCCAATTAGGGTTTTTAACTAATCTTGTGCATCCAATATGTGATTTTGTATCATTGGTTGAACATTTAGGTCATTTTCGTCCTCCCTAGGCTTATTGTAATCCAATTAGGGTTTTTAACAAATCTTGTGCATCCAATAAGTGATTTTGTGTCATTGGTTGAACATTTCGGTCATTTTCGTCCTCCCTAGGCTTATTCTAATCCAATTAGGGTTTTTAACCAATCTTGTGCATCCAATTAGTGATTTTGTGTCATTGGTTGAACATTTAGGTCATTTTCGTCTTCCAAAGGCTTATTCTAATCCAATTAGGGTTTTTAACCAATCTTGTGCATCCAACAAGTGATTTTGTGTCATTGGTTGAACATATAGGACATTTTCGTCCTCCCTAGGATTATTCTAATCCAATTAGGGTTTTTAACCAATCTTGTGCATGCAATATGTGATTTTGTGTCATTTGTTGAACATTTAGGTCATTTTCTTCCTCCCTAGGATTATTCTAATCCAATTAGGGTTTTTAACCAATCTTGTGCATCCAATTTGTAATTTTGTGTCATTGGTTGAACATTTAGGTCATTTTTGTCATCCTTGGACTTATTCTAACCCAATTAGGGTTTTTAACCAATCTTTTGCATCCAATTAGTGATTTTGGGTCATTGGTTGAACATTTAGGTCATTTTCGTCCTCCCAACGTTTATTCTAATCCAATTAGGGTTTTTAACTAATCTTGTGCATCCAATATGTGATTTTGTATCATTGGTTGAACATTTAGGTCATTTTCGTCCTCCGTAGGCTTATTCTAATCCAATTAGGGTTTTTAACCAATCTTGTGCATCCAATTAGTGATTTTGTGTCATTGGTTGAACATTTAGGTCATTTTCGTCTTCCAAAGGCTTATTCTAATCCAATTAGGGTTTTTAACCAATCTTGTGCATCCAATATGTGATTTTGTGTGATTTGTTGAACATTTAGGTCATTTTCGTCCTCCGTACGATTATTCTAATCCAATTAGGGTTTTTAACAAATCTTGTGCATCCAATAAGTGATTTTGTGTCATTGGTTGAACATTTAGGTCATTTTCGTCCTCCCAAGGATTATTCTAATCCAATTAGGGTTTTTAACTAATCTTGTGCATCCAATATGTGATTTTGTATCATTGGTTGAACATTTAGGTCATTTTCGTCCTCCCTAGGCTTATTGTAATCCAATTAGGGTTTTTAACAAATCTTGTGCATCCAATAAGTGATTTTGTGTCATTGGTTGAACATTTCGGTCATTTTCGTCCTCCCTAGGCTTATTCTAATCCAATTAGGGTTTTTAACCAATCTTGTGCATCCAATTAGTGATTTTGTGTCATTGGTTGAACATTTAGGTCATTTTCGTCTTCCAAAGGCTTATTCTAATCCAATTAGGGTTTTTAACCAATCTTGTGCATCCAACAAGTGATTTTGTGTCATTGGTTGAACATATAGGACATTTTCGTCCTCCCTAGGATTATTCTAATCCAATTAGGGTTTTTAACCAATCTTGTGCATGCAATATGTGATTTTGTGTCATTTGTTGAACATTTAGGTCATTTTCTTCCTGCCTAGGATTATTCTAATCCAATTAGGGTTTTTAACCAATCTTGTGCATCCAATTTGTAATTTTGTGTCATTGGTTGAACATTTAGGTCATTTTTGTCATCCTTGGACTTATTCTAACCCAATTAGGGTTTTTAACCAATCTTGTGCATCCAATTAGTGATTTTGTGTCATTGGTTGAACATTTAGGTCATTTTCGTCTTCCAAAGGCTTATTCTAATCCAATTAGGGTTTTTAACCAATCTTGTGCATCCAATATGTGATTTTGTGTCATTGGTTGAACATTTAGGTCATTTTCATCCTCCCTAGTCTTATTCTAATCCAATTAGGGTTTTTAACCAATCTTGTGCATCCAATATGTGATTTTGTGTCATTTGTTGAACATTTAGGTCATTTTCGTCCTCCTTAGGATTATTCTAATCCAATTAGGGTTTTTAACCAATCTTGTGCATCCAATTTGTGATTTTGTGTCATTTGTTGAACATTTACGTCATTTACGTCCTCCCTAGGATTATTCTAATCCAATTAGGGTTTTTAACCAATCTTGTGCATCCAATTTGTGATTTTGTGTCATTGGTTGAACATTTAGGTCATTTTCGTCTTCGAAAGGCTTATTCTAATCCAATTAGGGTTTTTAACCAATCTTGTGCATCCAATATGTCATTTTGTGTCATTGGTTGAACATTTAGGTCATTTTCATCCTCCCTAGTCTTATTCTAATCCAATTAGGGTTTTTAACCAATCTTGTGCATCCAATATGTGATTTTTTGTCATTTGTTGAACATTTAGGTCATTTTCGTCCTCCCTAAGATTATTCTAATCCAATTAGGGTTTTTAACCAATCTTCTGCATCCAATTAGTGATTTTGTGTCATTGGTTAAACATTTAGGTCATTTTCGTCCTCCCAAGGTTTTTTTTAATCCAATTAGAGTTTTTAACCAATCATGTGCAACCAATATGTGATTTTGTGTCATTGGTTGAACATTTAGGTCATTTTCGCCTTCCAAAGGCTTATTCTAATCCAATTTGGGTTTTTAACCAATCTTGTGCATCCAATATGTGATTTTGTGTCATTTGTTGAACATTTAGGTCATTTTCGTCCTCCCTAGAATTATTCTAATCCAATTAGGGTTTTTAACCAATCTTGTGCATCGAATTTGTGATTTTGTGTCGTTGGTTGAACATTTAGGTCATTTTTGTCATCCTTGGACTTATTCTAACCCAATTAGGGTTTTTAACCAATCTTGTGCATCCAATTAGTATTTTGTGTCATTGGTTGAACATTTAGGTCATTTTTGTCCTCCCAAGGCTTATTCTAATCCAATTAGGGTTTTTAACTAATCTTGTGCATCCAATATGTGATTTTGTATCATTGGTTGAACATTTAGGTCATTTTCGTCCTCCCTAGGCTTATTGTAATCCAATTAGGGTTTTTAACAAATCTTGTGCATCCAATAAGTGATTTTGTGTCATTGGTTGAACATTTCGTTCATTTTCGTCCTCCCTAGGCTTATTCTAATCCAATTAGGGTTTTTAACCAATCTTGTGCATCCAATTAGTGATTTTGTGTCATTGGTTGAACATTTAGGTCATTTTCGTCTTCCAAAGGCTTATTCTAATCCAATTAGGGTTTTTAACCAATCTTGTGCATCCAACAAGTGATTTTGTGTCATTGGTTGAACATATAGGACATTTTCGTCCTCCCTAGGATTATTCTAATCCAATTAGGGTTTTTAACCAATCTTGTGCATCCAATTTGTAATTTTGTGTCATTGGTTGAACATTTAGGTCATTTTTGTCATCCTTGGACTTATTCTAACCCAATTAGGGTTTTTAACCAATCTTGTGCATCCAATTAGTGATTTTGTGTCATTGGTTGAACATTTAGGTCATTTTCGTCCTCCCAAGGATTATTCTAATCCAATTAGGGTTTTTAACTAATCTTGTGCATCCAATATGTGATTTTGTATCATTGGTTGAACATGTAGGTCATTTTCGTCCTCCCTAGGCTTATTGTAATCCAATTAGGGTTTTTAACAAATCTTGTGCATCCAATAAGTGATTTTGTGTCATTGGTTGAACATTTCGGTCATTTTCGTCCTGCCTAGGCTTATCCTAATCCAATTAGGGTTTTTAACCAATCTTGTGCATCCAATTAGTTATTTTGTGTCATTGGTTGAACATTTAGGTCATTTTCGTTCTCCCAAGGCTTATTCTAATCCAATTAGGGTTTTAAACCAATCTTGTGCATCCAATATGTGATTTTGTGTCATTGGTTGAACATTTAGGTCATTTTCGTCCTCCCTAGGCTTATTGTAATCCAATTAGGGTTTTTAACAAATCATGTGCATCCAATAAGTGATTTTGTGTCATTGGTTGAACATTTCAGTCATTTTCGTCCTCCCTAGGCTTATTCTAATCCAATTAGGGTTTTTAACCAATCTTGTGCATCCAATTAGTTATTTTGTGTCATTGGTTGAACATTTAGGTCATTTTCGTCCTCCCAAGGCTTATTCTAATCCAATTAGGGTTTTTAACTAATCTTGTGCATCCAATATGTGATTTTGTATCATTGGTTGAACATTTAGGTCATTTTCGTCCTCCCTAGGCTTATTGTAATCCAATTAGGGTTTTTAACAAATCTTGTGCATCCAATAAGTGATTTTGTGTCATTGGTTGAACATTTCGGTCATTTTCGTCCTCCCTAGGCTTATTCTAATCCAATTAGGGTTTTTAACCAATCTTGTGCATCCAATTAGTGATTTTGTGTCATTGGTTGAACATTTAGGTCATTTTCGTCTTCCAAAGGCTTATTCTAATCCAATTAGGGTTTTTAACCAATCTTGTGCATCCAACAAGTGATTTTGTGTCATTGGTTGAACATATAGGACATTTTCGTCCTCCCTAGGATTATTCTAATCCAATTAGGGTTTTTAACCAATCTTGTGCATGCAATATGTGATTTTGTGTCATTTGTTGAACATTTAGGTCATTTTCTTCCTCCCTAGGATTATTCTAATCCAATTAGGGTTTTTAACCAATCTTGTGCATCCAATTTGTAATTTTGTGTCATTGGTTGAACATTTAGGTCATTTTTGTCATCCTTGGACTTATTCTAACCCAATTAGGGTTTTTAACCAATCTTGTGCATCCAATTAGTGATTTTGTGTTATTGGTTGAACATTTAGGTCATTTTCGTCCTCCCAAGGATTATTCTAATCCAATTAGGGTTTTTAACTAATCTTGTGCATCCAATATGTGATTTTGTATCATTGGTTGAACATGTAGGTCATTTTCGTCCTCCCTAGGCTTATTGTAATCCAATTAGGGTTTTTAACAAATCTTGTGCATCCAATAAGTGATTTTGTGTCATTGGTTGAACATTTCGGTCATTTTCGTCCTCCCTAGGCTTATTCTAATCCAATTAGGGTTTTTAACCAATCTTGTGCATCCAATTAGTGATTTTGTGTCATTGGTTGAACATTTAGGTCATTTTCGTCGTCCAAAGGCTTATTCTAATCCAATTAGGGTTTTTAACCAATCTTGTGCATCCAATATGTGATTTTGTGTCATTGGTTGAACATTTAGGTCATTTTCGTCCTCCCTAGGCTTATTCTAATCCAATTAGGGTTTTTAACCAATCATGTGCATCCAATTTGTGATTTTGTGTCATTGGTTGAACATTTAGGTCATTTTTGTCATCCTTGGACTTATTCTAATCCAATTAGGGTTTTTAACCAATCTTGTGCATCCAATTAGTGATTTTGTGTCATTGGTTGAACATTTAGGTCATTTTCGTCCTCCCAAGGCTTATTCTAATCCAATTAGGATTTTTAACTAATCTTGTGCATCCAATATGTGATTTTGTATCATTGGTTGAACATTTAGGTCATTTTCGTCCTCCCTACGATTATTTTAATCCAATTAGGGTTTTTAACCAATCCAGTGCATCCAATATGTGATTTTATGTCATTTGTTGAACATTTAGGTCATTTTCGTCCTCCCTAGGATTATTCTAATCCAATTAGAGTTTTTAACCAATCTTGTGCATCCAATTTGTAATTTTGTGTCATTGGTTGAACATTTAGGTCATTTTTGTCATCCTTGGACTTATTCTAACCCAATTAGGGTTTTTAACCAATCTTGTGCATCCAATTAGTGATTTTGTGTCATTGGTTGAACATTTAGGTCATTTTCGTCCTCCCAAGGCTTATTCTAATCCAATTAGGGTTTTTAACCAATCTTGTGCATCCAATATGTGATTTTGTGTCATTGGTTGAACATTTAGGTCATTTTCGTCCTCCCTATGCTTATTCTAATCCAATTAGGGTTTTTAACCAATCACGAGCATCCAATATGTGATTTTGTGTCATTGGTTGAACATTTAGGTCATTTTCGTCTTCGAAAGGCTTATTCTAATCCAATTAGGGTTTTTAGCCAATCTTGTGCATCCAATATGTCATTTTGTGTCATTGGTTGAACATTTAGGTCATTTTCATCCTCCCTAGTCTTATTCTAATCCAATTAGGGTTTTTAACCAATCTTGTGCATCCAATATGTGATTTTTTGTCATTTGTTGAACATTTAGGTCATTTTCGTCCTCCCTAGGATTATTCTAATCCAATTAGGGTTTTTAACCAATCTTCTGCATCCAATTAGTGATTTTGTGTCATTGGTTGAACATTTAGGTCATTTTCGTCCTCCCAAGTTTTTTTTTAATCCAATTAGGGTTTTTAACCAATCATGTGCATCCAATATGTGATTTTGTGTCATTGGTTGAACATTTAGGTCATTTTCGCCTTCCAAAGGCTTATTCTAATCCAATTAGGGTTTTTAACCAATCTTGTGCATCCAATATGTCATTTTGTGTCATTGGTTGAACATTTAGGTCATTTTCATCCTCCCTAGTCTTATTCTAATCCAATTAGGGTTTTTAACCAATCTTGTGCATCGAATTTGTGATTTTGTGTCGTTGGTTGAACATTTAGGTCATTTTCGTCTTCGAAAGGCTTATTCTAATCCAATTAGGGTTTTTAACCAATCTTGTGCATCCAATATGTGATTTTGTGTCATTTGTTGAACATTTAGGTCATTTTTGTCATCCTTGGACTTATTCTAACCCAATTAGGGTTTTTAACCAATCTTGTGCATCCAATATGTGATTTTGTGTCATTTGTTGAACATTTAAGTCATTTTCATCCTCCCTAGGATTATTCTAATCCAATTAGGGTTTTTAACCAATCTTGTGCATCCAATTTGTAATTTTGTGTCATTGGTTGAACATTTAGGTCATTTTTGTCATCCTTGGACTTATTCTAACCCAATTAGGGTTTTTAACCAATCTTGTGCATCCAATTAGTGATTTTGTGTCATTGGTTGAACATTTAGGTCATTTTCGTCCTCCCTAGGCTTATTGTAATCCAATTAGGGTTTTTAACAAATCTTGTGCATCCAATAAGTGATTTTGTGTCATTGGTTGAACATTTCGGTCATTTTCGTCCTGCCTAGGCTTATCCTAATCCAATTAGGGTTTTTAACCAATCTTGTGCATCCAATTAGTTATTTTGTGTCATTGGTTGAACATTTAGGTCATTTTCGTTCTCCCAAGGCTTATTCTAATCCAATTAGGGTTTTAAACCAATCTTGTGCATCCAATATGTGATTTTGTGTCATTGGTTGAACATTTAGGTCATTTTCGTCCTCCCTAGGCTTATTGTAATCCAATTAGGGTTTTTAACAAATCATGTGCATCCAATAAGTGATTTTGTGTCATTGGTTGAACATTTCAGTCATTTTCGTCCTCCCTAGGCTTATTCTAATCCAATTAGGGTTTTTAACCAATCTTGTGCATCCAATTAGTTATTTTGTGTCATTGGTTGAACATTTAGGTCATTTTCGTCCTCCCAAGGCTTATTCTAATCCAATTAGGGTTTTAAACCAATCTTGTGCATCCAATATGTGATTTTGTGTCATTGGTTGAACATTTAGGTCATTTTCGTCCTCCCTATGCTTATTCTAATCCAATTAGGGTTTTTAACCAATCACGAGCATCCAATATGTGATTTTGTGTCATTGGTTGAACATTTAGGTCATTTTCGTCTTCGAAAGGCTTATTCTAATCCAATTAGGGTTTTTAGCCAATCTTGTGCATCCAATATGTCATTTTGTGTCATTGGTTGAACATTTAGGTCATTTTCATCCTCCCTAGTCTTATTCTAATCCAATTAGGGTTTTTAACCAATCTTGTGCATCCAATATGTGATTTTTTGTCATTTGTTGAACATTTAGGTCATTTTCGTCCTCCCTAGGATTATTCTAATCCAATTAGGGTTTTTAACCAATCTTCTGCATCCAATTAGTGATTTTGTGTCATTGGTTGAACATTTAGGTCATTTTCGTCCTCCCAAGTTTTTTTTTAATCCAATTAGGGTTTTTAACCAATCTTGTGCATCCAATATGTGATTTTTTGTCAATTGTTGAACATTTAGGTCATTTTCGTCCTCCCTAGGATTATTCTAATCCAATTAGGGTTTTTAACCAATCTTGTGCATCCAATTAGTGATTTTGTGTCATTGGTTGAACATTTAAGTCAATTTCGTCCTCCCAACGCTTATTCTAATCCAATTAGGGTTTTTAACTAATCTTGTGCATCCAATATGTGATTTTGTGTCATTGGTTGAACATTTAGGTCATTTTCGTCCTCCCTTGGCTTATTCTAATCCAATTAGGGTTTTTAACAAATCTTGTGCATCCAATAAGTGATTTTGTGTCATTGGTTGAACATTTAGGTCATTTTCGTCCTCCCTAGGCTTATTCTAATCCAATTAGGGTTTTTAACCAATCTTGTGCATCCAATATGTGATTTTGTGTCATTGGTTAAACATTTAGGTCATTTTCGTCTTCCAAAGGCTTATTCTAATCCAACTAGGGTTTTTAACCAATCTTGTGCATCCAATATGTCATTTTGTGTCATTGGTTGAACATTTAGGTCATTTTCGTCCTCCCTAGTCTTATTCTAATCCAATTAGGGTTTTTAACCAATCTTGTGCATCCAATATGTGATTTTGTGTCATTTGTTGAACATTTAGGTCATTTTCGTTCTCCCTAGGATTATTCTAATCCAATTTGGGTTTTTAACCAATCTTGTGCATCCAATTTGTGATTTTGTGTCATTGGTTGAACATTTAGGTCATTTTCGTACTCCCAAAGCTTATTCTAATCCAATTAGGGTTTTTAACCAATCTTGTGCATCCAATATGTTTGTGTCATTGGTTGAACATTTAGGTCATTTTCGTCCTCCCTAGGCTTATTCTAATCCAATTAGGGTTTTTAACCAATCTTGTGCATCCAATATGTGATTTTGTGTCATTGGTTGAACATTTAGGTCATTTTCGTTCTACCTAGGCTTATTCTAATCCAATTAGGGTTTTTAACCAATCTTGTGCATCCAATATGTGATTTTGTGTCATTTGTTGAACATTTAGGTCATTTTCGTCCTCCGTAGGAGTATTCTAATCCAATTAGGGTTCTTAACAAATCTTGTGCATCCAATTTGTGATTTTGTGTCGTTGGTTGAACATTTAGGTCATTTTTGTCATCCTTGGACTTATTCTAACCCAATTAGGGTTTTTAACCAATCTTGTGCATCCAATTAGTGATTTTGTGTCATTGGTTGAACATTTAGGTCATTTTCGTCCTCCCAAGGCTTATTCTAATCCAATTAGGGTTTTTAACCAATCTTGTGCATCCAATATGTCATTTTGTGTCATTGGTTGAACATTTAGGTCATTTTCATCCTCCCTAGTCTTATTCTAATCCAATTAGGGTTTTTAACCAATCTTGTGCATCGAATTTGTGATTTTGTGTCGTTGGTTGAACATTTAGGTCATTTTCGTCTTCGAAAGGCTTATTCTAATCCAATTAGGGTTTTTAACCAATCTTGTGCATCCAATATGTGATTTTGTGTCATTTGTTGAACATTTAGGTCATTTTTGTCATCCTTGGACTTATTCTAACCCAATTAGGGTTTTTAACCAATCTTGTGCATCCAATTAGTGATTTTGTGTCATTGGTTAACATTTAGGTCATTTTCGTCTTCCAAAGGCTTATTCTAATCCAATTAGGGTTTTTAACCAATCTTGTGCATCCAATATGTCATTTTGTGTCATTGGTTGAACATTTAGGTCATTTTCATCCTCCCTAGTCTTATTCTAATCAAATTAGGGTTTTTAACCAATCTTGTGCATCCAATATGTGATTTTGTGTCATTTGTTGAACATTTAGGTCATTTTCGTCCTCCCTAGGATTATTCTAATCCAATTAGGGTTTTTAACCAATCTTGTGCATCCAATTTGTGATTTTGTGTCATTTGTTGAACATTTAGGTCATTTTCGTCCTCCCTAGGATTATTCTAATCCCATTAGGGTTTTTAACCAATCTTGTGCATCCAATTTGTAATTTTGTGTCATTGGTTGAACATTTAGGTCATTTTTGTCATCCTTGGACTTATTCTAACCCAATTAGGGTTTTTAACCAATCTTGTGCATCCAATTAGTGATTTTGTGTCATTGGTTGAACATTTAGGTCATTTTCGTCCTCCAAAGGCTTATTCTAATCCAATTAGGGTTTTTAACTAATCTTGTGCATCCAATATGTGATTTTGTATCAATGGTTGAACATTTAGGTCATTTTCGTCCTCCCTAGGCTTATTGTAATCCAATTAGGGTTTTTAACAAATCTTGTGCATCCAATAAGTGATTTTGTGTCATTGGTTGAACATTTCGGTCATTTTCGTCCTCCCTAGGCTTATTCTAATCCAATTAAGGTTTTTAACCAATCTTGTGCATCCAATTAGTTATTTTGTGTCATTGGTTGAACATTTAGGTCATTTTCGTCCTCCCAAGGCTTATTCTAATCCAATTAGGGTTTTTAACTAATCTTGTGCATGCAATATGTGATTTTGTATCATTGGTTGAACATTTAGGTCATTTTCGTCCTCCGTCGGCTTATTCTAATCCAATTAGGGTTTTTAACCAATCTTGTGCATCCAATTAGTGATTTTGTGTCATTGGTTGAACATTTAGGTCATTTTCGTCTTCCAAAGGCTTATTCTAATCCAATTAGGGTTTTTAACCAATCTTGTGCATCCAACAAGTGATTTTGTGTCATTGGTTGAACATATAGGTCATTTTCGTCCTCCCCAGGATTATACTAATCCAATTAGGGTTTTTAACCAATCTTGTGCATCCAATATGGGATTTTGTGTCATTTGTTGAACATTTAGGTCATTTTCTTCCTCCCTAGGATTATTCTAATCCAATTAGGGTTTTTAACCAATCTTGTGCATCCAATTTGTAATTTTGTGTCATTGGTTGAACATTTAGGTCATTTTTGTCATCCTTGGACTTATTCTAACCCAATTAAGGTTTTTAACCAATCTTGTGCATCCAATTAGTGATTTTGGGTCATTGGTTGAACATTTAGGTCATTTTCGTCCTCCCAACGCTTATTCTAATCCAATTAGGTTTTTAACTAATCTTGTGCATCCAATATGTGATTTTGTGTCATTGGTTGAACATTTAGGTCATTTTCGTCCTCCCTAGGCTTATTCTAATCCAATTAGGGTTTTTAACCAATCTTGTGCATCCAATATGTGATTTTGTGTCATCAGTTGAACATTTTGGTCATTTTCGTCCTCCCTAGGCTTATTCTAATCCAATTAGGGTTTTTAACCAATCTTGTGCATCCAATATGTGATTTTGTGTCATTTTGTGTCATCGGTTGAACATTTAGGTCATTTTTCGTCCTCCCTAGGCTTATTCTAATCCAATTAGGGTTTTTAACCAATCTTGTGCATCTAATATGTGATTTTGTGTCATTTTGTGTCATCGGTTGAACATGTTGGTCATTTTCGTCCTCCCTAGGCTTATTCTAATCCAATTAGGGTTTTTAACCAATCTTGTGCATCCAATATGTGATTTTGTGTCATTGGTTGAACATTTAGGTCATTTTCGTCCTCCCTAGGCTTATTCTAATCCAATTAGGGTTTTTAACCAATCTTGTGCATCCAATATGTGATTTTGTGTCATTTTGTGTCATTGGTTGAACATTTAGGTCATTTTCGTCCTCCCTAGGCTTATTCTAATCCAATTAGGGTTTTTAACCAACCTTGTGCGTCCAATATGTGATTTCGTGTCATTTTGTGTCATTAATTGAACATTTAGGTCATTTTCGTCCTCCCTAGGCCTATTCTAATCCAATTAGGGTTTTTAACCAATCTTGTGAATCCAATATGTGATTTTGTGTCATTTTGTGTCATTGGTTGAACATTTAGGTCATTTTCGTCCTCCCTAGGCTTATTCTAATCCAATTAGGGTTTTTAACCAATCTTGTGCATCCAATATGTGATTTTGTTTCATTGGTTGCACATTTAGGTCATTTTCGTCCTCCCTACGCATATTCTAATCCAATTAGGGTTTTTAACCAATCTTGTGCATATAATAAGTGATTTTGTGTCATTGGTAATCCAATTAAGTCATTTTCGTCCTCGCTAGGCTTATTCTAATCCAATTAGGGTTTTTAACCAATCTTGTGCATCCAATATGTGATTTTGTGTCATTTTTTCTCATTGGTTGAACATTTAGGTCATTTTCGTCCTCCCTAGGCTTATTCTAATCCAATTAGGGTTTTTAACCAATCTTGTGCATGCAATATGTGATTTTGTGTCATTGGTTGCACATTTAGGTCATTTTCGTCCTCCCTAGGCTTATTCTAATCCAATTAGGGTTTTTAACCAATCTTGTGCATCCAATATGTGATTTTGTGTCATTTTGTGTCATTGGTTGGACATTTAGGTCATTTTCGTCCTCCCTTGGCTTATTCTAATCCAATTAGGGTTTTTAACCAATCTTGTGCATCCAATATGTGATTTTTTGTCATTTTAAGTCATTGGTTGAACATTTAGGTCATTTTCGTCCTCCCTAGGCTTATTCTAATCCAATTAGGGTTTTTAACCAATCTTGTGCATCCAATATGTGATTTTGTGTCATTGGTTGAACATTTAGGTCATTTTCGTCCTCCAAAGGCTTATTCTAATCCAATTAGGGTTTTTAACCAATCTTGTGCATCCAATATGTGATTTTGTGTCATTGGTTGAACATTTAGGTCATTTTCGTCCTCCCTAGGCTTATTCTGATTCAATTAGGGTTCTTAACCAATCTTGTGCATCCAATATGTGATTTTGTGTCATTTGTTGAACATTTAGGTCATTTTCGTCCTCCCTAGGATTATTCTAATCCAATTAGGGTTTTTAACCAATCTTGTGCATCCAATTTGTGATTTTGTGTCATTTGTTGAACATTTAGGTCATTTTCGTCCTCCCTATGATTATTCTAATCCAATTAGGGTTTTTAACCAATCTTGTGCATCCAATTTGTAATTTTGTGTCATTGGTTGAACATTTAGGTCATTTTTGTCATCCTTGGACTTATTCTAACCCAATTAGGGTTTTTAACCAATCTTGTGCATCCAATTAGTGATTTTGTGTCATTGGTTAACATTTAGGTCATTTTCGTCTTCCAAAGGCTTATTCTAATCCAATTAGGGTTTTTAACCAATCTTGTGCATCCAATATGTCATTTTGTGTCATTGGTTGAACATTTAGGTCATGTTCATCCTCCCTAGTCTTATTCTAATCCAATTAGGGTTTTTAACCAATCTTGTGCATCCAATATGTGATTTTGTGTCATTTGTTGAACATTTAGGTCATTTTCGTCCTCCTTAGGATTATTCTAATCCAATTAGGGTTTTTAACCAATCTTGTGCATCCAATTTGTGATTTTGTGTCATTTGTTGAACATTTACGTCATTTTCGTCCTCCCTAGGATTATTCTAATCCAATTAGGGTTTTTAACCAATCTTGTGCATCCAATTTGTGATTTTGTGTCATTGGTTGAACATTTAGGTCATTTTCGTCTTCGAAAGGCTTATTCTAATCCAATTAGGGTTTTTAACCAATCTTGTGCATCCAATATGTCATTTTGTGTCATTGGTTGAACATTTAGGTCATTTTCATCCTCCCTAGTCTTATTCTAATCCAATTAGGGTTTTTAACCAATCTTGTGCAACCAATATGTGATTTTTTGTCATTTGTTGAACATTTAGGTCATTTTCGTCCTCCCTAAGATTATTCTAATCCAATTAGGGTTTTTAACCAATCTTCTGCATCCAATTAGTGATTTTGTGTCATTGGTTAAACATTTAGGTCATTTTCGTCCTCCCAAGGTTTTTTTTAATCCAATTAGAGTTTTTAACCAATCATGTGCAACCAATATGTGATTTTGTGTCATTGGTTGAACATTTAGGTCATTTTCGCCTTCCAAAGGCTTATTCTAATCCAATTTGGGTTTTTAACCAATCTTGTGCATCCAATATGTGATTTTGTGTCATTTGTTGAACATTTAGGTCATTTTTGTCCTCCCTAGAATTATTCTAATCCAATTAGGGTTTTCAACCAATCTTGTGCATCCAATTAGTATTTTGTGTCATTGGTTGAACATTTAGGTCATTTTTGTCATCCTTGGACTTATTCTAACCCAATTAGGGTTTTTAACCAATCTTGTGCATCCAATTAGTATTTTGTGTCATTGGTTGAACATTTAGGTCATTTTTGTCCTCCCAAGGCTTATTCTAATCCAATTAGGGTTTTTAACTAATCTTGTGCATCCAATATGTGATTTTGTTTCATTGGTTGAACATTTAGGTCATTTTCGTCCTCCCTAGGCTTATTGTAATCCAATTAGGGTTTTTAACAAATCTTGTGCATCCAATAAGTGATTTTGTGTCATTGGTTGAACATTTCGTTCATTTTCGTCCTCCCTAGGCTTATTCTAATCCAATTAGGGTTTTTAACCAATCTTGTGCATCCAATTAGTGATTTTGTGTCATTGGTTGAACATTTAGGTCATTTTCGTCTTCCAAAGGCTTATTCTAATCCAATTAGGGTTTTTAACCAATCTTGTGCATCCAACAAGTGATTTTGTGTCATTGGTTGAACATATAGGACATTTTCGTCCTCCCTAGGATTATTCTAATCCAATTAGGGTTTTTAACCAATCTTGTGCATGCAATATGTGATTTTGTGTCATTTGTTGAACATTTAGGTCATTTTCTTCCTGCCTAGGATTATTCTAATCCAATTAGGGTTTTTAACCAATCTTGTGCATCCAATTTGTAATTTTGTGTCATTGGTTGAACATTTAGGTCATTTTTGTCATCCTTGGACTTATTCTAACCCAATTAGGGTTTTTAACCAATCTTGTGCATCCAATTAGTGATTTTGTGTCATTGGTTGAACATTTAGGTCATTTTTGTCCTCCCAAGGCTTATTCTAATCCAATTAGGGTTTTTAACCAATCTTGTGCATCCAATATGTGATTTTGTGTCATTGGTTGAACATTTAGGTCATTTTCGTCTTCCAAAGGCTTATTCTAATCCAATTAGGGTTTTTAACCAATCTTGTGCATCCAATATGTGATTTTGTGTGATTTGTTGAACATTTAGGTCATTTTCGTCCTCCGTACGATTATTCTAATCCAATAAGGGTTTTTAACAAATCTTGTGCATCCAATAAGTGATTTTGTGTCATTGGTTGAACATTTCGGTCATTTTCGTCCTCCCTAGGCTTATTCTAATCCAATTAAGGTTTTTAACCAATCTTGTGCATCCAATTAGTTATTTTGTGTCATTGGTTGAACATTTAGGTCATTTTCGTCCTCCCAAGGCTTATTCTAATCCAATTAGGGTTTTTAACTAATCTTGTGCATGCAATATGTGATTTTGTATCATTGGTTGAACATTTAGGTCATTTTCGTCCTCCGTCGGCTTATTCTAATCCAATTAGGGTTTTTAACCAATCTTGTGCATCCAATTAGTGATTTTGTGTCATTGGTTGAACATTTAGGTCATTTTCGTCTTCCAAAGGCTTATTCTAATCCAATTAGGGTTTTTAACCAATCTTGTGCATCCAACAAGTGATTTTGTGTCATTGGTTGAACATATAGGTCATTTTCGTCCTCCCCAGGATTATACTAATCCAATTAGGGTTTTTAACCAATCTTGTGCATCCAATATGGGATTTTGTGTCATTTGTTGAACATTTAGGTCATTTTCTTCCTCCCTAGGATTATTCTAATCCAATTAGGGTTTTTAACCAATCTTGTGCATCCAATTTGTAATTTTGTGTCATTGGTTGAACATTTAGGTCATTTTTGTCATCCTTGGACTTATTCTAACCCAATTAGGGTTTTTAACCAATCTTGTGCATCCAATTAGTGATTTTGGGTCATTGGTTGAACATTTAGGTCATTTTCGTCCTCCCAACGTTTATTCTAATCCAATTAGGTTTTTAACTAATCTTGTGCATCCAATATGTGATTTTGTGTCATTGGTTGAACATTTAGGTCATTTTCGTCCTCCCTAGGCTTATTCTAATCCAATTAGGGTTTTTAACCAATCTTGTGCATCCAATATGTGATTTTGTGTGATTTGTTGAACATTTAGGTCATTTTCGTCCTCCGTACGATTATTCTAATCCAATTAGTGTTTTTAACCAATCTAGTGCATCCAATATGTGATTTTGTGTCATTTGTTGAACATTTAGGTCATTTTCATCCTCCCTAGGATTATTCTAATCCAATTAGGGTTTTTAACCAATCTTGTGCATCCAATTTGTAATTTTGTGTCATTGGTTGAACATTTAGGTCATTTTTGTCATCCTTGGACTTATTCTAACCCAATTAGGGTTTTTAACCAATCTTGTGCATCCAATTAGTGATTTTGTGTCATTGGTTGAACATTTAGGTCATTTTCGTCGTCCCAAGGCTTATTCTAATCCAATTAGGGTTTTTAACCAATCTTGTGCATCCAATATGTGATTTTGTGTCATTGGTTGAACATTTAGGTCATTTTCCTCCAACCAAGGCTTGTTCTAATCCAATTAGGGTTTTTAACTAATCTTGTGCATCCAATATGTGATTTTGTATCATTGGTTGAACATTTAGGTCATTTTCGTCCTCCCTAGGCTTATTGTAATCCAATTAGGGTTTTTAACAAATCTTGTGCATCCAATAAGTGATTTTGTGTCATTGGTTGAACATTTAGGTCATTTTCGTCCTCCCTAGGCTTATTCTAATCCAATTAGGGTTTTTAACCAATCTTGTGCATCCAATATGTGATTTTGTGTCATTGGTTGAACATTTAGGTCATTTTCGTCCTCCCTAGGCTTATTCTAAGCCAATTAGGGTTTTTAACCAATCTTGTGCATCCAATATGTGATTTTGTGTCATTGGTTGAACATTTAGGTCATTTTCGTCCTCCCTAGGCTTATTCTAATCCAATTAGGGTTTTTAACCAATCTTGTGCATCCAATATGGGATTTTGTGTCATTTGTTGAACATTTAGGTCATTTTCTTCCTCCCTAGGATTATTCTAATCCAATTAGGGTTTTTAACCAATCTTGTGCATCCAATTTGTAATTTTGTGTCATTGGTTGAACATTTAGGTCATTTTTGTCATCCTTGGACTTATTCTAACCCAATTAGGGTTTTTAACCAATCTTGTGCATCCAATATGTGATTTTGTGTCATTTGTTGAACATTTAGGTCATTTTCTTCCTCCTTAGGATTATTCTAATCCAATTAGGGTTTTTAACCAATCTTGTGCATCCAATTTGTAATTTTGTGTCATTGGTTGAACATTTAGGTCATTTTTGTCATCCACTGACTTATTCTAACCCAATTAGGGTTTTTAACCAATCTTGTGCATCCATTTAGTGATTTTGTGTCATTGGTTGAACATTTAGGTCATTTTCGTCCTCCCAAGGCTTATTCTAATCCAATTAGGGTTTTTAACCAATCTTGTGCATCCAATATGTGATTTTGTGTCATTGGTTGAACATTTAGGTCATTTTCGTCCTCCCTAGTCTTATTCTAATCCAATTAGGGTTTTTAACCAATCTTGTGCATCCAATATGTGCTTTTGTGTCATTGGTTGAACATTTAGGTCATTTTCGTCTTCCAAAGGCTTATTCTAATCCAATTAGGGTTCTTAACCAATCTTGTGCATCCAATATGTGATTTTGTGTGATTTGTTGAACATTTAGGTCATTTTCGTCCTCCATACGATTATTCTAATCCAATTAGGGTTTTTAACCAATCTAGTGCATCCAATATGTTATTTTGTGTCATTTGTTGAACATTTAGGTCATTTTCATCCTCCCTAGGATTATTCTAATCCAATTAGGGTTTTTAACCAATCTTGTGCATCCAATTTGTAATTTTGTGTCATTGGTTGAACATTTAGGTCATTTTTGTCATCCTTGGACTTATTCTAACCCAATTAGGGTTTTTAACCAATCTTGTGCATCCAATTAGTGATTTTGTGTCATTGGTTGAACATTTAGGTCATTTTCGTCCTCCCAAGGCTTATTCTAATCCCATTAGGGTTATTAACTAATCTTGTGCATCCAATATGTGATTTTGTATCATTGGTTGAACATTTAGGTCATTTTCGTCCTCCCTAGGCTTATTCTAATCCAATTAGGGTTTTTAACCAATCTTGTGCATCCAATTTGTGATTTTGTGTGATTTGTTGAACATTTAGGTCTTTTTCGTCCTCCGTACGATTATTCTAATCCAATTAGTGTTTTTAACCAATCTAGTGCATCCAATATGTGATTTTGTGTCATTTGTTGAACATTTAGGTCATTTTCATCCTCCCTAGGATTATTCTAATCCAATTAGGGTTTTTAACCAATCTTGTGCATCCAATTTGTAATTTTGTGTCATTGGTTGAACATTTAGGTTATTTTTGTCATCCTTGGACTTATTCTAACCCAATTAGGGTTTTTAACCAATCTTGTGCATCCAATTAGTGATTTTGTGTCATTGGTTGAACATTTAGGTCATTTTCGTCCTCCCAAGGCTTATTCTAATCCAATTAGGGTTTTTAACTAATCTTGTGCATCCAATATGTGATTTTGTGTCATTGGTTGAACATTTAGGTCATTTTCATCCTCCCTAGTCTTATTCTAATCCAATTAGGGTTTTTAACCAATCTTGTGCATCTAATATGTGATTTTGTGTCATTGGTTGAACATTTAGGTCATTTTCGTCTTCCAAAGGCTTATTCTAATCCAATTAGGGTTCTTAACCAATCTTGTGCATCCAATATGTGATTTTGTGTGATTTGTTGAACATTTAGGTCATTTTCGTCCTCCGTACGATTATTCTAATCCAATTAGGGTTTTTAACCAATCTAGTGCATCCAATATGTGATTTTGTGTCATTTGTTGAACATTTAGGTCATTTTCATCCTCCCTAGGATTATTCTAATCCAATTAGGGTTTTTAACCAATCTTGTGCATCCAATTTGTAATTTTGTGTCATTGGTTGAACATTTAGGTCATTTTTGTCATCCTTGGACTGATTCTAACCCAATTAGGGTTTTTAACCAATCTTGTGCATCCAATTAGTGATTTTGTGTCATTGGTTGAACATTTAGGTCATTTTCGTCCTCCCAAGGCTTATTCTAATCCAATTAGGGTTTTTAACTAATCTTGTGCATCCAATATGTGATTTTGTATCATTGGTTGAACATTTAGGTCATTTTCGTCCTCCGTAGGCTTATTCTAATCCAATTAGGGTTTTTAACCAATCTTGTGCATCCAATATGTGATTTTGTGTCATTGGTTAACATTTAGGTCATTTTCGTCCTCCCTACTCTTATTCTAATCCAATTAGGGTTTTTAAGCAATCATGTGCATCCAATATGTGATTTTGTGTCATTGGTTGAACATTTAGGTCATTTTCGCCTTCCAAAGGCTTATTCTAATCCAATTAGGGTTTTTAACCAATCTTGTGCATCCAATATGTCATTTTGTGTCATTGGTTGAACATTTAGGTCATTTTCATCCTCCCTAGTCTTATTCTAATCCAATTAGGGTTTTTAACCAATCTTGTGCATCGAATTTGTGATTTTGTGTCGTTGGTTGAACATTTAGGTCATTTTCGTCTTCGAAAGGCTTATTCTAATCCAATTAGGGTTTTTAACCAATCTTGTGCATCCAATATGTGATTTTGTGTCATTTGTTGAACATTTAGGTCATTTTTGTCATCCTTGGACTTATTCTAACCCAATTAGGGTTTTTAACCAATCTTGTGCATCCAATTAGTGATTTTGTGTCATTGGTTAACATTTAGGTCATTTTCGTCTTCCAAAGGCTTATTCTAATCCAATTAGGGTTTTTAACCAATCTTGTGCATCCAATATGTCATTTTGTGTCATTGGTTGAACATTTAGGTCATTTTCATCCTCCCTAGTCTTATTCTAATCAAATTAGGGTTTTTAACCAATCTTGTGCATCCAATATGTGATTTTGTGTCATTTGTTGAACATTTAGGTCATTTTCGTCCTCCCTAGGATTATTCTAATCCAATTAGGGTTTTTAACCAATCTTGTGCATCCAATTTGTGATTTTGTGTCATTTGTTGAACATTTAGGTCATTTTCGTCCTCCCTAGGATTATTCTAATCCCATTAGGGTTTTTAACCAATCTTGTGCATCCAATTTGTAATTTTGTGTCATTGGTTGAACATTTAGGTCATTTTTGTCATCCTTGGACTTATTCTAACCCAATTAGGGTTTTTAACCAATCTTGTGCATCCAATTAGTGATTTTGTGTCATTGGTTGAACATTTAGGTCATTTTCGTCCTCCGAAGGCTTATTCTAATCCAATTAGGGTTTTTAACTAATCTTGTGCATCCAATATGTGATTTTGTGTCATTGGTTGAACATTTAGGTCATTTTCGTCCTGCCTAGGCTTATTGTAATCCAATTAGGGTTTTTAACAAATCTTGTGCATCCAATAAGTGATTTTGTGTCATTGGTTGAACATTTCGGTCATTTTCGCCCTCCCTAGGCTTATCCTAATCCAATTAGGGTTTTTAACCAATCTTGTGCATCCAATATATGATTTTGTGTCATTGGTTGAACATTTAGGTCATTTTCGTCCTCCCAAGGCTTATTCTAATCCAATTAGGGTTTTTAACCAATCTTGTGCATCCAATATGTGATTTTGTGTCATTGGTTGAATATTTAGGTCATTTTCGTCCTCCCTAGGCTTATTCTAATCCAATTAGGGTTTTCAACCAATCATGTGCATCCAATATGTGATTTTGGTTGAACATTTAGGTCATTTTCATCCTCCCTAGTCTTATTCTAATCCAATTAGGGTTTTTAACCAATCTTGTGCATCCAATATGTGATTTTGTGTCATTTGTTGAACATTTAGGTCATTTTCGTCCTCCTTAGGATTATTCTAATCCAATTAGGGTTTTTAACCAATCTTGTGCATCCAATTTGTGATTTTGTGTCATTTGTTGAACATTTACGTCATTTACGTCCTCCCTAGGATTATTCTAATCCAATTAGGGTTTTTAACCAATCTTGTGCATCCAATTTGTGATTTTGTGTCATTGGTTGAACATTTAGGTCATTTTCGTCTTCGAAAGGCTTATTCTAATCCAATTAGGGTTTTTAACCAATCTTGTGCATCCAATATGTCATTTTGTGTCATTGGTTGAACATTTAGGTCATTTTCATCCTCCCTAGTCTTATTCTAATCCAATTAGGGTTTTTAACCAATCTTGTGCATCCAATATGTGATTTTGTGTCATTTGTTGAACATTTAGGTCATTTTCGTCCTCCTTAGGATTATTCTAATCCAATTTGGGTTTTTAACCAATCTTGTGCATCCAATTTGTGATTTTGTGTCATTTGTTGAACATTTACGTCATTTTCGTCCTCCCTAGGATTATTCTAATCCAATTAGGGTTTTTAACCAATCTTGTGCATCCAATTTGTGATTTTGTGTCATTGGTTGAACATTTAGGTCATTTTCGTCTTCGAAAGGCTTATTCTAATCCAATTAGGGTTTTTAACCAATCTTGTGCATCCAATATGTCATTTTGTGTCATTGGTTGAACATTTAGGTCATTTTCGTCCTCCCTAGGCTTATTCTAATCCAATTAGGGTTTTTAACCAATCATGTGCATCCAATATGTGATTTTGTGTCATTGGTTGAATATTTAGGTCATTTTCGTCTTCCAAAGGCTTATTTTAATCCAATTAGGGTTTTTAACCAATCTTGTGCATCCAATATGTCATTTGTGTCATTGGTTGAACATTTAGGTCATTTTCATCCTCCCTAGTCTTATTCTATTCCAATTAAGGTTTTTAACCAATCTTGTGCATCCAATATGTGATTTTGTGTCATTTGTTGAACATATAGGTCATTTTCGTCCTCCCTAGGATAATTCTAATCCAATTAGAGTTTTTAACTAATCTTGTGCATCCAATTAGTGATTTTGTGTCATTGGTTGAACGTTTAGGTCATTTTCGTCCTCCAAAGTTTTTTTTTAATCCAATTAGGGTTTTTAACCAATCTTTTGCATCCAATATGTGATTTTGTGTCTTTTGTTGAACATTTAGGTCATTTTCGTCTTCCAAAGGCTTATTCTAATCCAATTAGGGTTTTTAACCAATCTTGTGCATCCAATATGTGATTTTGTGTCATTTGTTGAACATTTAGGTCATTTTTGTCATCCTTGGACTTATTCTAACCCAATTAGGGTTTTTAACCAATCTTGTGCATCCAATTAGTGATTTTGTGTCATTGGTTAACATTTAGGTCATTTTCGTCTTCCAAAGGCTTATTCTAATCCAATTAGGGTTTTTAACCAATCTTGTGCATCCAATATGTCATTTTGTGTCATTGGTTGAACATTTAGGTCATTTTTGTCCTCCCTAGTTTTATTCTAATCCAATTAGGGTTTTTAACCAATCTTGTGCATCCAATATGTGATTTTGTGTCATTTGTTGAACATTTAGGTCATTTTCGTCTTCCAAAGGCTTATTCTAATCCAATTAGGGTTTTTAACCAATCTTGTGCATCCAATATGTGATTTTGTGTGATTTGTTGAACATTTAGGTCATTTTCGTCCTCCGTACGATTATTCTAATCCAATAAGGGTTTTTAACAAATCTTGTGCATCCAATAAGTGATTTTGTGTCATTGGTTGAACATTTCGGTCATTTTCGTCCTCCCTAGGCTTATTCTAATCCAATTA
>JBBPBQ010000008.1:26367744-26414471 GCA_037974755.1 Cicer yamashitae | reverse complement strand
GACGAAAATGACCTAAATGTTCAACCAATGATACAAAATCACATATTGGATGCACAAGATTAGTTAAAAACCCTAATTGGATTAGAATAAGCCTTCGGAGTACGAAAATGACCTAAATGTTCAACCAATGACACAAAATCACTAATTAGATGCACAAGATTGGTTAAAAACCCTAATTGGGTTAGAATAAGTCCAAGGATGACAAAAATGACCTAAATGTTCAACCAATGATACAAAATTACAAATTGGATGCACAAGATTGGTTAAAAACCCTAATTGGATTAGAATAATCATAGGGAGGACGAAAATGACCTAAATGTTCAACAAATGACACAAAATCACAAATTGGATGCACAAGATTGGTTAAAAACCCTAATTGGATTAGAATAATCCTAGGGAGGACGAAAATGACCTAAATGTTCAACCAATGACACAAAATCATATATTGGATGCACAAGATTGGTTAAAAACCCTAATTGGATTAGAATAAGCCTAGGGAGGATGAAAATGACCGAAATGTTCTACCAATGACACAAAATAACTTATTGGATGCACAAGATTTGTTAAAAACCCTATTTGGATTACAATAAGCCTAGGGAGGACGAAAATGACCTAAATGTTCAACCAATGATACAAAATCACATATTTGATGCACAAGATTAGTTAAAAACCCTAATTGGATTAGAATAAGCCTTCGGAGGACGAAAATGACCTAAATGTTCTCCCAATGACACAAAATCACTAATTGGATGCACAAGATTGGTTAAAAACCCTAATTGGGTTAGAATAAGTCCAAGGATGACAAAAATGACCTAAATGTTCAACCAATGACACAAAATTACAAATTGGATGCACAAGATTGGTTAAAAACCCTAATTGTATTAGAATAATCCTAGGGAGGACGAAAATGACCTAAATGTTCAACAAATGACACAAAATCACAAATTGGATGCACAAGATTGGTTAAAAACCCTAATTGGATTAGAATAATCCTAGGGAGGACAAAAATGACCTAAATGTTCAACAAATGACACAAAATCACATATTGGATGCACAAGATTGGTTAAAAACCCTAATTGGATTAGAATAAGACTAGGGAGGATGAAAATGACCTAAATGTTGAACCAATGACACAAAATGACATATTGGATGCACAAGATTGGTTAAAAACCCTAATTGGATTAGAATAAGCCTTTGGAAGACGAAAATGACCTAAATGTTAACCAATGACACAAAATCACTAATTGGATGCCCAAGATTGGTTAAAAACCCTAATTGGGTTAGAATAAGTCCAAGGATGACAAAAATGACCTAAATGTTCAACAAATGACACAAAATCACATATTGGATGCACAAGATTGGTTAAAAACCCTAATTGGATTAGAATAAGCCTTTGGAAGACGAAAATGACCTAAATGTTCAACCAATGACACAAAATCACATATTGGATGCATAAGATTGGTTAAAAACCCTAATTGGATTAAAAAAAAACTTTGGAGGACGAAAATGACCTAACCAATGACACAAAATCACTAATTGGATGCACAAGATTGGTTAAAAACCCTAATTGGATTAGAATTATCCTAGGGAGGACGAAAATGACCTATATGTTCAACAAATGACACAAAATCACATATTGGATGCACAAGATTGGTTAAAAACCCTAATTGGATTAGAATAAGACTAGGGAGGATGAAAATGACCTAAATGTTCAACCAATGACACAAAATGACATATTGGATGCACAAGATTGGTTAAAAACCCTAATTGGATTAGAATAAGCCTTAGGAAGACGAAAATGACCTAAATGTTCAACCAATGATACAAAATCACATATTGGATGCACAAGATTAGTTAAAAACCCTAATTGGATTAGAATAAGCCTTCGGAGTACGAAAATGACCTAAATGTTCAACCAATGACACAAAATCACTAATTAGATGCACAAGATTGGTTAAAAACCCTAATTGGGTTAGAATAAGTCCAAGGATGACAAAAATGACCTAAATGTTCAACCAATGATACAAAATTACAAATTGGATGCACAAGATTGGTTAAAAACCCTAATTGGATTAGAATAATCATAGGGAGGACGAAAATGACCTAAATGTTCAACAAATGACACAAAATCACAAATTGGATGCACAAGATTGGTTAAAAACCCTAATTGGATTAGAATAATCCTAGGGAGGACGAAAATGACCTAAATGTTCAACAAATGACACAAAATCACATATTGGATGCACAAGATTGGTTAAAAACCCTAATTGGATTAGAATAAGCCTATGGAGGACGAAAATGACCTAAATGTTCAACCAATGACACAAAATCACATATTGGATGCACAAGATTGCTTAAAAACCCTAATTGGATTAGAATAAGCCTAGGGAGGACGAAAATGACCTAAATGTTTAAACAATGACACAAAATCACATATTGGATGCACAAGATTGGTTAAAAATCCTAATTGGATTAGAATAAGCCTAGGGAGGACGAAAATGACCTAAATGTTCAACCAATGACACAAAATGACACAAAATCACATATTGGATGCACAAGATTGGTTAAAAACCCTTATTGGATTAGAATAAGCCTAGGGAGGACGCAAATGACCTAAATGTTCAACCAATGACACAAAATCACATATTGGATGCACAAGATTGGTTAAAAACCCTAATTGGATTAGAATAAGCCTAGGGAGGACGAAAATGACCTAAATGTTCAACCAATGACACAAAATCACATATTGGATGCACAAGATTGGTTAAAAACCCTAATTTGATTAGAGTAAGCCTGGGGAGGACGAAAATGACATAAATGTTCAACCAATGACACAAAATGACAGAAAATCACATATTGGATGCACAAGATTGGTTAAAAACCCTAATTGGATTAGAATAAGCCTAGGGAGGACGAAAATGACCTAAATGTTCAACCAATGACACAAAATCACATATTGGATGCACAAGATTGGTTAAAAACCCTAATTGGATTAGAATAAGCCTAGGGAGGACGAAAATGACCTAAATGTTCAACCAATGACACAAAATCACATATTGGATGCACAAGATTGATTAAAAACCCTATTTGGATTAGAATAAGCCTAGGGAGGACGAAAATGACCTAAATGTTCAATCAATGACACAAAATCACATACTGGATGCACAAGATTGGTTAAAAACCCTAATTGGATTAGAATAAGCCTAGGGAGGACGAAAATGACCTAAATGTTCAACCAATGACACAAAATGACACAAAATCACATATTGGATGCACAAGATTGGTTAAAAACCCTAATTGGATTAGAATAAGCCTAGGGAGAACGAAAATGAACTAAATGTTCAAGCAATGACACAAAATCACATATTGGATGCACAAGATTGGTTAAAAACCCTAATTGGATTAGAATAAGCCTAGGGAGGACGAAAATGACCTAAATGTTCAACCAATGACACAAAATCACATATTGGATGCACAAGATTGGTTAAAAACCCTAATTGGATTAGAATAAGCCTAGGGAGGACGAAAATGACCTAAATGTTCAACCAATGACACAAAATGACACAAAATCACATATTGGATGCTCAATATTGGTTAAAAACCCTAATTGGATTAGAATAAGCCTAGGGAGGACGAAAATGACCTAAATGTTCAACCAATGACACAAAATCACATATTGGATGCACAAGATTGGTTAAAAACCCTAATTGGATTAGAATAAGCCTAGGGAGGACGAAAATGACCTAAATGTTCAACCAATGACACAAAATCAAATATTGGATGCACAATATTGGTTAAAAACCCTAATTGGATTAGAATAAGCCTAGCAATGATAAAAATGACCTAAATGTTCAACCAATGACACAAAATCACATATAGGATGCACATGATTGGTTAAAAACCCTAATTGGATTAGAATAAGCCTAGGGAGGACGAAAATGACCTAAATGTTCAACCAATGACACAAAACCACATATTGGATGCACAAGATTGGTTAAAAACCCTAATTGGATTAGAATAAGCCTAGGGAGGACGAAAATGACCTAAATGTTCAACCAATGACACAAAATGACACAAAATCACATATTTGATGCACAAGATTGGTTAAAAACCCTAATTGGATTAGAATAAGCCTGAAGAGGACGAAAATGACCTAAATGTTCAACCAATGACACAAAATCACATATTGGATGCACAAGATTGGTTAAAAACCCTAATTGGATTAGAATAAGCCTAGGGAGGACGAAAATGACCTAAATGTTCAACCAATGACACAAAATCACATATTGGATGCACAGGATTGGTTAAAAACCCTAATTGGATTAGAATAAGCCTAGGGAGGACGAAAATGACCTAAATGTTCAACCAATGACACAAAATCACATATTGGATGCACAAGATTGGTTAAAAACCCTAATTGGATTAGAATAAGCCTTGGGAGGACGAAAATGACCTAAATGTTCAACCAATGACACAAAATCACTAATTGGATGCACAAGATTGGTTAATAACTCTAATTGAATTAGAATAATCCTAGGGAGGACAAAAATGACCTAAATGTTCAAAAATGACACAAAATCACATATTGGATGCACAGGATTGGTTAAAAACCCTAATTGGATTAGAATAAGCCTACGGAGGACGAAAATGACCTAAATGTTCAACCAATGACACAAAATCACATATTGGATGCACAAGATTAGTTAAAAACCCTAATTGGATTAGAATAAGCGTTGGGAGGACGAAAATGACCTAAATGTTCAACCAATGACACAAAATCACTAATTGGATGCCCAAGATTGGTTAAAAACCCTAATTGGATTAGAATAAGTCCAAGGATGACAAAAATGACCTAAATGTTCAACCAATGACACAAAATCACATATTGGATGCACAAGATTGGTTAAAAACCCTAATTGGATTAGAATAAGACTAGGGAGGATGAAAATGACCTAAATGTTCAACCAATGACACAAAATGACATATTGGATGCACAAGATTGGTTAAAAACCCTAATTGGATTAGAATAAGCCTTTGGAAGACGAAAATGACCTAAATGTTAACCAATGACACAAAATCACATTTGGATGCACAAGATTGGTTAAAAACCCTAATTGGGTTAGAATAAGTCCAAGGATGACAAAAATGACCTAAATGTTCAACAAATGACACAAAATCACATATTGGATGCACAAGATTGGTTAAAAACCCTAATTGGATTAGAATAAGCCTTTGGAAGACGAAAATGACCTAAATGTTCAACCAATGACACAAAATCACATATTGGATGCACAGGATTAGTTAAAAACCCTAATTGGATTAGAATAAGCCTTGGGAGGACGAGAATGACCTAAATGTTCAACCAATGACACAAAATCCCTAATGGATGCACAAGATTGGTTAAAAACACTAATTGGATTAGAATAAGTCCAAGGATGAGAAAAATGACCTAAATGTTCAACCATTGACACAAAATCACAAATTGGATGCACAAGATTGGTTAAAAACCCTAATAGGATTAGAATAAGCCTTTGGAGGCTAAAATGACCTAAATGTTCAACAAATGACACAAAATCACATATTGGATGCACAAGATTGGTTAAAAACCCTAATTGGATTAGAATAAGCCTAGGTAGAACGAAAATAACCTAAATGTTCAACCAATGACACAAAATCACATATTGGATGCACAAGATTGGTTAAAAACCCTAATAGGATTAGAATAAGCCTCTGGAGGACGAAAATGATCTAAATGTTCAACAAATGACACAAAATCACATATTGGATGCACAAGATTGGTTAAAAACCCTAATTGGATTAGAATAAGCCTAGGTAGAACGAAAATGACCTAAATGTTCAACAAATGACACAAAATCACATATTGGATGCACAAGATTGGTTAAAAACCCTAATTGGATTAGAATAACCTTTGGGAGTACGAAAATGACCTAAATGTTCAACCAATGACACAAAATCACTAATTGGATGCACAAGATTGGTTAAAAACCCTAATTGGATTAGAATAATCCTAGGGAGGACGAAAATGACTTAAATGTTCAACAAATGACACAAAATCACATATTGGATGCACAAGATTGGTTAAAAACCCTAATTGAATCAGAATAAGCCTAGCGAGGACGAAAGTGACCTAAATGTTCAACCAATGACACAACATCACTAATTTGATGCACAAGATTGGTTAAAAAACCCTAATTGGATTAGAATAAGTCGATGGATGAGGAAAATGACCTAAATGTTCAACCAATGACACAAAAATCACATATTGGATGCACAAGATTTGTTAAAAACCCTAATTGGATTTGAATAAGCGTAGGGAGGACGAAAATGACCTAGATATTCAACCAATGACACAAAATCACTTATTGGATGCACAAGATTTGTTAAAAACCCTAATTGGATTAGAATAATCCTAGGGAGGACAAAAATGACCTAAATGTTCAACAAATGACACAAAATCACATATTGGATGCACAAGATTGGTTAAAAACACTAATTGGATTAGAATAAGACTAGGGAGGATGAAAATGACCTAAATGTTGAACCAATGACACAAAATGACATATTGGATGCACAAGATTGGTTAAAAACCCTAATTGGATTAGAATAAGCCTTTGGAAGACGAAAATGACCTAAATGTTAACCAATGACACAAAATCACTAATTGGATGCACAAGATTGGTTAAAAACCCTAATTGGGTTAGAATAAGTCCAAGGATGACAAAAATGACCTAAATGTTCAACAAATGACACAAAATCACATATTGGATGCACAAGATTGGTTAAAAACCCTAATTGGATTAGAATAAGACTAGGGAGGATGAAAATGACCTAAATGTTCAACCAATGACACAAAATGACATATTGGATGCACAAGATTGGTTAAAAACCCTAATTGGATTAGAATAAGCCTTAGGAAGACGAAAATGACCTAAATATTCAACCAATGACACAAAATCACGTATTGGATGCACAAGATTGGTTGAAAACCCTAATTGGATTAGAATAAGCCTAGGGAGGACGAAAATGACCTAAATGTTCAACCAATGACACAAAATCATATATTGGATGCACAAGATTTGTTAAAAACCCTAATTGGATTAGAATAAGCCTAGGGAGGACGAAAATGACCGAAATGTTCAACCAATGACACAAAATCACTTATTGGATGCACAAGACTTGTTAAAAACCCTAATTGGATTACAATAAGCCTAGGGAGGACGAAAATGACCTAAATGTTCAACCAATGATACAAAATCACATATTGGATGCACAAGATTAGTTAAAAACCCTAATTGGATTAGAATAAGCCTTCGGAGTACGAAAATGACCTAAATGTTCAACCAATGACACAAAATCACTAATTAGATGCACAAGATTGGTTAAAAACCCTAATTGGGTTAGAATAAGTCCAAGGATGACAAAAATGACCTATATGTTCAACCAATGACACAAAATTACAAATTGGATGCACAAGATTGGTTAAAAACCCTAATTGGATTAGAATAATCATAGGGACGACGAAAATGACCTAAATGTTCAACAAATGACACAAAATCACAAATTGGATGCACAAGATTGGTTAAAAACCCTAATTGGATTAGAATAATCCTAGGGAGGACGAAAATGACCTAAATGTTCAACAAATGACACAAAATCACATATTGGATGCACAAGATTGGTTAAAAACCCTAATTGGATTAGAATAAGCCTTTGGAAGACGAAAATGACCTAAATGTTCAACCAATGACACAAAATCACATATTGGATGCATAAGATTGGTTAAAAACCCTAATTGGATTAAAAAAAAACTTTGGAGGACGAAAATGACCTAACCAATGACACAAAATCACTAATTGGATGCACAAGATTGGTTAAAAACCCTAATTGGATTAGAATTATCCTAGGGAGGACGAAAATGACCTATATGTTCAACAAATGACACAAAATCACATATTGGATGCACAAGATTGGTTAAAAACCCTAATTGGATTAGAATAAGACTAGGGAGGATGAAAATGACCTAAATGTTCAACCAATGACACAAAATGACATATTGGATGCACAAGATTGGTTAAAAACCCTAATTGGATTAGAATAAGCCTTAGGAAGACGAAAATGACCTAAATGTTCAACCAATGATACAAAATCACATATTGGATGCACAAGATTAGTTAAAAACCCTAATTGGATTAGAATAAGCCTTCGGAGTACGAAAATGACCTAAATGTTCAACCAATGACACAAAATCACTAATTAGATGCACAAGATTGGTTAAAAACCCTAATTGGGTTAGAATAAGTCCAAGGATGACAAAAATGACCTAAATGTTCAACCAATGACACAAAATTACAAATTGGATGCACAAGATTGGTTAAAAACCCTAATTGGATTAGAATAATCCTAGGGAGGATGAAAATGACTTAAATGTTCAACAAATGACACAAAATCACATATTGGATGCACAAGATTGGTTAAAAACCCTAATTGGGTTAGAATAAGTCCAAGGATGACAAAAATGACCTAAATGTTCAACAAATGACACAAAATCACATATTGGATGCACAAGATTGGTTAAAAACCCTAATTGGATTAGAATAAGCCTTTGGAAGACGAAAATGACCTAAATGTTCAACCAATAACACAAAATCACATATTGGATGCACAAGATTAGTTAAAAACCCTAATTGGATTAAAAAAAAACTTTGGAGGACGAAAATGACCTAACCAATGACACAAAATCACTAATTGGATGCACAAGATTGGTTAAAAACCCTAATTGGATTAGAATTATCCTAGGGAGGACGAAAATGACCTATATGTTCAACAAATGACACAAAATCACATATTGGATGCACAAGATTGGTTAAAAACCCTAATTGGATTAGAATAAGACTAGGGAGGATGAAAATGACCTAAATGTTCAACCAATGACACAAAATCACATATTGGATGCACAAGATTGGTTAAAAACCCTAATTGGATTAGAATAAGACTAGGGAGGATGAAAATGACCTAAATGTTCAACCAATGACACAAAATGACATATTGGATGCACAAGATTGGTTAAAAACCCTAATTGGATTAGAATAAGCCTTTGGAAGACGAAAATGACCTAAATGTTAACCAATGACACAAAATCACATTTGGATGCACAAGATTGGTTAAAAACCCTAATTGGGTTAGAATAAGTCCAAGGATGACAAAAATGACCTAAATGTTCAACAAATGACACAAAATCACATATTGGATGCACAAGATTGGTTAAAAACCCTAATTGGATTAGAATAAGCCTTTGGAAGACGAAAATGACCTAAATGTTCAACCAATGACACAAAATCACATATTGGATGCACAGGATTAGTTAAAAACCCTAATTGGATTAGAATAAGCCTTGGGAGGACGAGAATGACCTAAATGTTCAACCAATGACACAAAATCCCTAATGGATGCACAAGATTGGTTAAAAACACTAATTGGATTAGAATAAGTCCAAGGATGAGAAAAATGACCTAAATGTTCAACCATTGACACAAAATCACAAATTGGATGCACAAGATTGGTTAAAAACCCTAATAGGATTAGAATAAGCCTTTGGAGGCTAAAATGACCTAAATGTTCAACAAATGACACAAAATCACATATTGGATGCACAAGATTGGTTAAAAACCCTAATTGGATTAGAATAAGCCTAGGTAGAACGAAAATAACCTAAATGTTCAACCAATGACACAAAATCACATATTGGATGCACAAGATTGGTTAAAAACCCTAATAGGATTAGAATAAGCCTCTGGAGGACGAAAATGATCTAAATGTTCAACAAATGACACAAAATCACATATTGGATGCACAAGATTGGTTAAAAACCCTAATTGGATTAGAATAAGCCTAGGTAGAACGAAAATGACCTAAATGTTCAACAAATGACACAAAATCACATATTGGATGCACAAGATTGGTTAAAAACCCTAATTGGATTAGAATAACCTTTGGGAGTACGAAAATGACCTAAATGTTCAACCAATGACACAAAATCACTAATTGGATGCACAAGATTGGTTAAAAACCCTAATTGGATTAGAATAATCCTAGGGAGGACGAAAATGACTTAAATGTTCAACAAATGACACAAAATCACATATTGGATGCACAAGATTGGTTAAAAACCCTAATTGAATCAGAATAAGCCTAGCGAGGACGAAAGTGACCTAAATGTTCAACCAATGACACAACATCACTAATTTGATGCACAAGATTGGTTAAAAAACCCTAATTGGATTAGAATAAGTCGATGGATGAGGAAAATGACCTAAATGTTCAACCAATGACACAAAAATCACATATTGGATGCACAAGATTTGTTAAAAACCCTAATTGGATTTGAATAAGCGTAGGGAGGACGAAAATGACCTAGATATTCAACCAATGACACAAAATCACTTATTGGATGCACAAGATTTGTTAAAAACCCTAATTGGATTAGAATAATCCTAGGGAGGACAAAAATGACCTAAATGTTCAACAAATGACACAAAATCACATATTGGATGCACAAGATTGGTTAAAAACACTAATTGGATTAGAATAAGACTAGGGAGGATGAAAATGACCTAAATGTTGAACCAATGACACAAAATGACATATTGGATGCACAAGATTGGTTAAAAACCCTAATTGGATTAGAATAAGCCTTTGGAAGACGAAAATGACCTAAATGTTAACCAATGACACAAAATCACTAATTGGATGCACAAGATTGGTTAAAAACCCTAATTGGGTTAGAATAAGTCCAAGGATGACAAAAATGACCTCAATGTTCAACAAATGACACAAAATCACATATTGGATGCACAAGATTGGTTAAAAACCCTAATTGGATTAGAATAAGCCTTTGGAAGACGAAAATGACCTAAATGTTCAACAAATGACACAAAATCACATATTGGATGCACAAGATTGGTTAAAAACCCTAATTGGATTAAAAAAAAACTTTGGAGGACGAAAATGACCTAACCAATGACACAAAATCACTAATTCGATGCACAAGATTGGTTAAAAACCCTAATTGGATTAGAATTATCCTAGGGAGGACGAAAATGACCTATATGTTCAACAAATGACACAAAATCACATATTGGATGCACAAGATTGGTTAAAAACCCTAATTGGATTAGAATAAGACTAGGGAGGATGAAAATGACCTAAATGTTCAACCAATGACACAAAATGACATATTGGATGCACAAGATTGGTTAAAAACCCTAATTGGATTAGAATAAGCCTTAGGAAGACGAAAATGACCTAAATATTCAACCAATGACACAAAATCACGTATTGGATGCACAAGATTGGTTGAAAACACTAATTGGATTAGAATAAGCCTAGGGAGGACGAAAATAACCTAAATGTTCAACCAATGACACAAAATCACATATTGGATGCACAAGATTGGTTAAAA
Organism: Cicer yamashitae; assembly: GCA_037974755.1. Lineage (NCBI taxonomy): Eukaryota > Viridiplantae > Streptophyta > Magnoliopsida > Fabales > Fabaceae > Cicer > Cicer yamashitae. The sequence goes on along the minus strand of JBBPBQ010000008.1, from coordinate 26,402,992 downwards.
ACCCTAATAGGATTAGAATAAGCCTCTGGAGGACGAAAATGATCTAAATGTTCAACAAATGACACAAAATCACATATTGGATGCACAAGATTGGTTAAAAACCCTAATTGGATTAGAATAAGCCTAGGTAGAACGAAAATGACCTAAATGTTCAACAAATCACACAAAATCACATATTGGATGCACAAGATTGGTTAAAAACCCTAATTGGATTAGAATAACCTTTGGGAGTACGAAAATGACCTAAATGTTCAACCAAGGACACAAAATCACTAATTGGATGCACAAGATTGGTTAAAAACCCTAATTGGATTAGAATAATCCTAGGGAGGACGAAAATGACTTAAATGTTCAACAAATGACACAAAATCACATATTGGATGCACAAGATTGGTTAAAAACCCTAATTGAATCAGAATAAGCCTAGCGAGGACGAAAGTGACCTAAATGTTCAACCAATGACACAACATCACTAATTTGATGCACAAGATTGGTTAAAAAACCCTAATTGGATTAGAATAAGTCGATGGATGAGGAAAATGACCTAAATGTTCAACCAATGACACAAAAATCACATATTGGATGCACAAGATTTGTTAAAAACCCTAATTGGATTTGAATAAGCGTAGGGAGGACGAAAATGACCTAGATATTCAACCAATGACACAAAATCACTTATTGGATGCACAAGATTTGTTAAAAACCCTAATTGGATTAGAATAATCCTAGGGAGGACAAAAATGACCTAAATGTTCAACAAATGACACAAAATCACATATTGGATGCACAAGATTGGTTAAAAACCCTAATTGGATTAGAATAAGACTAGGGAGGATGAAAATGACCTAAATGTTGAACCAATGACACAAAATGACATATTGGATGCACAAGATTGGTTAAAAACCCTAATTGGATTAGAATAAGCCTTTGGAAGACGAAAATGACCTAAATGTTAACCAATGACACAAAATCACTAATTGGATGCCCAAGATTGGTTAAAAACCCTAATTGGGTTAGAATAAGTCCAAGGATGACAAAAATGACCTAAATGTTCAACAAATGACACAAAATCACATATTGGATGCACAAGATTGGTTAAAAACCCTAATTGGATTAGAATAAGCCTTTGGAAGACGAAAATGACCTAAATGTTCAACCAATAACACAAAATCACATATTGGATGCACAAGATTAGTTAAAAACCCTAATTGGATTAAAAAAAAACTTTGGAGGACGAAAATGACCTAACCAATGACACAAAATCACTAATTGGATGCACAAGATTGGTTAAAAACCCTAATTGGATTAGAATTATCCTAGGGAGGACGAAAATGACCTATATGTTCAACAAATGACACAAAATCACATATTGGATGCACAAGATTGGTTAAAAACCCTAATTGGATTAGAATAAGACTAGGGAGGATGAAAATGACCTAAATGTTCAACCAATGACACAAAATGACATATTGGATGCACAAGATTGGTTAAAAACCCTAATTGGATTAGAATAAGCCTTAGGAAGACGAAAATGACCTAAATGTTCAACCAATGATACAAAATCACATATTGGATGCACAAGATTAGTTAAAAACCCTAATTGGATTAGAATAAGCCTTCGGAGTACGAAAATGACCTAAATGTTCAACCAATGACACAAAATCACTAATTAGATGCACAAGATTGGTTAAAAACCCTAATTGGGTTAGAATAAGTCCAAGGATGACAAAAATGACCTAAATGTTCAACCAATGACACAAAATTACAAATTGGATGCACAAGATTGGTTAAAAACCCTAATTGGATTAGAATAATCCTAGGGAGGATGAAAATGACTTAAATGTTCAACAAATGACACAAAATCACATATTGGATGCACAAGATTGGTTAAAAACCCTAATTGGGTTAGAATAAGTCCAAGGATGACAAAAATGACCTAAATGTTCAACAAATGACACAAAATCACATATTGGATGCACAAGATTGGTTAAAAACCCTAATTGGATTAGAATAAGCCTTTCGAAGACGAAAATGACCTAAATGTTCAACCAACGACACAAAATCACAAATTCGATGCACAAGATTGGTTAAAAACCCTAATTGGATTAGAATAATTCTAGGGAGGACGAAAATGACCTAAATGTTCAACAAATGACACAAAATCACATATTGGATGCACAAGATTGGTTAAAAACCCTAATTGGATTAGAATAAGACTAGGGAGGATGAAAATGACCTAAATGTTCAACCAATGACACAAAAACAAATATTGGATGCACATGATTGGTTAAAAACCCTAATTGGATTAGAATAAGCCTAGGGAGGACGAAAATGACCTAAATGTTCAACCAATGACACAAAATCACATATTGGATGCACAAGATTGGTTAAAAACCCTAATTGGATTAGAATAAGCCTAGGGAGGACGAAAATGACCTAAATGTTCAACCAATGACACAAAATCACATATTGGATGCACAAGATTGATTAAAAACCCTATTTGGATTAGAATAAGCCTAGGGAGGACGAAAATGACCTAAATGTTCAATCAATGACACAAAATCACATACTGGATGCACAAGATTGGTTAAAAACCCTAATTGGATTAGAATAAGCCTAGGGAGGACGAAAATGACCTAAATGTTCAACCAATGACACAAAATGACACAAAATCACATATTGGATGCACAAGATTGGTTAAAAACCCTAATTGGATTAGAATAAACCTAGAGTGGACGAAAATGACCTAAATGTTCAACCAATGACACAAAATCACATATTGGATGCACAAGATTGGTTAAAAACCCTAATTGGATTAGAATAAGCCTAGGGAGGACGAAAATGACCTAAATGTTCAACCAATGACACAAAATGACACAAAATCACATATTGGATGCTCAAGATTGGTTAAAAACCCTAATTGGATTAGAATAAGGCTAGGAAGGACGAAAATGACCTAAATGTTCAACCAATGACACAAAATCACATATTGGATGCACAAGATTGGTTAAAAACCCTAATTGGATTAGAATAAGCCTAGGGAGGACGAAAATGACCTAAATGTTCAACCAATGACACAAAATCACACAAAATCACATATTGGATGCACAAGATTGGTTAAAAACCCTAATTGGATTAGAATAAACCTAGGGAGGACAAATATGACCTAAATGTTCAACCAATGACACAAAATCACATATTGGATGCACAAGATTGGTTAAAAACCCTAATTGGATTAGAATAAGCCTAGGGAGGACGAAAATGACCTAAATGTTCAACCAATGACACAAAATGACACAAAATCACATATTGGATGCTCAAGATTGGTTAAAAACCCTAATTGGATTACAATAAGCCTAGGGAGGACGAAAATGACCTAAATGTTCAACCAATGACACAAAATCACATATTGGATGCACAAGATTGGTTAAAAACCCTAATTGGATTAGAATAAGCCTAGGGAGGACGAAAATGACCTAAATGTTCAACCAATGACACAAAATGACAGAAAATCACATATTGGATGCACAAGATTGGTTAAAAACCCTAATTGGATTAGAATAAGCCTATGGAGGACGAAAATGATCTATATGTTCAACCAACGACACAAAATGAAACAAAATCACATATTGGATGCACAAGATTGGTTTAAAACCCTAATTGGATTAGAATAAGCCTAGGGAGGACGAAAATGACCTAAGTGTTCAACCAATGACACAAAATCACATATTGGATGCACAAGATTGGTTAAAAACCCTAATTGGATTAGAATAAGCCTAGGGAGGACGAAAATGACCTAAATGTTCAACCAATGACACAAAATCACATATTGGATGCACAAGATTGGTTAAAAACCCTAATTGGATTAGAATAAGCCTTTGGAGCATGAAAATGACCTAAATGTTCAACCAATGACACAAAATCACATATTGGATGCACAAGATTGGTTAAAAACCCTAATTGGATTAGAATAAGCCTAGGGAGGACGAAAATGACCTAAATGTTCAACCAATGACACAAAATCACATATTGGATGCACAAGATTGGTTAAAAACCCTAATTTGATTATAATAATCCTAGGGAGGACGAAAATGACCTAAATGTTCAACCAATGACACAAAATGACAGAAAATCACATATTGGATGCACAAGATTGGTTAAAAATCCTAATTGGATAAGAATAAGTTTAGGGAGGACGAAAATGACCTAAATGTTCAACCAATGACACAAAATCACATATTGGATGCACAAGATTGGTTAAAAACCCTAATTGGATTAGAATAAGCCTAGGGAGGATGAAAATGACCTAAATGTTCAACCAATGACACAAAATCACTTATTGGATGCACAAGATTGGTTAAAAACCCTAATTGGATTAGAATAAGCCTAGGGAGGACGAAAATGACACAATTGTTCAACCAATCACACAAAATCACATATTGGATGCACAATATTGGTTAAAAACCCTAATTGGATTAGAATAAGCCTAGGGAGGACGAAAATGACACAAATGTTCAACCAATCACACAAAATCACATATTGGATGCACAATATTGGTTATAAACCCTAATTGGATTAGAATAAGCCTAGAGAGGACGAAAATGACCTAAATGTTCAACCAATGACACAAAATCACATATTGGATGCACAAGATTGGTTAAAAACCCTAATTGGATTAGAATAAGCCTAGGGAGGACGAAAATGACCTAAATGTTCAACCAATGACACAAAATCACTTATTGGATGCACAAGATTGGTTAAAAACCCTAATTGGATTAGAATAAGCTTTTGGAGGACGAAAATGACCTAAATGTTCAACCAATGACACTAAATCACATATTGGATGCACAAGATTGGTTAAAAACCCTAATTGGATTAGAATAAACCTTGGGAGGACGAAAATGACCTAAATGTTCAACCAATGACACAAAATCACTAATTGGATGCACAAGATTGGTTAAAAACCCTAATTGGATTAGAATAATCCTAGGGAGGACGAAAATGACTTAAATGTTCAACAAATGACACAAAATCACATATTGGATGCACAAGATTGGTTAAAAACCCTAATTGAATCAGAATAAGCCTAGCGAAGACGAAAGTGACCTAAATGTTCAACCAATGACACAACATCAGTAATTTGATGCACAAGATTGGTTAAAAAACCCTAATTGGATTAGAATAAGTCGATGGATGAGGAAAATGACCTAAATGTTCAACCAATGACACAAAAATCACATATTGGATGCACAAGATTTGTTAAAAACCCTAATTGGATTTGAATAAGCGTAGGGAGGACGAAAATGACCTAGATATTCAACCAATGACACAAAATCACTTATTGGATGCACAAGATTTGTTAAAAACCCTAATTGGATTAGAATAAGCCTAGGTAGGACGAAAATGACCTAAATGTTCAACTAATGACACAAAATCACATATTGGATGCACAAGATTAGTTAAAAACCCTAATTGGATTAGAATAAGCCTTGGGAGGACGAAAATGACCTAAATGTTCAACCAATGACACAAAATCCCTAATTTGATGCACAAGATTGGTTAAAAACCCTAATAGGATAAGAATAAGCCTTTGGAGGACGAAAATGACCTAAATGTTCAACAAATGACACAAAATCACATATTGGATGCACAAGATTGGTTAAAAACCCTAATTGGATTAGAATAAGCCTAGGTAGAACGAAAATGACCTAAATGTTCAACCAATGACACAAAATCACATATTGGATGCACAAGATTGGTTAAAAACCCTAATAGGATTAGAATAAGCCTTTGGAGGACGAAAATGACCTAAATGTTCAACCAATGACACAAAAATCACATATTGGATGCACAAGATTTATTAAAACCTTAATTGGATTAGAATAAGCGTAGGGAGGACGAAAATGACCTAAATATTCATCCAATGACACAAAATCACTTATTGGATGCACAAGATTTGTTAAAAACCCTAATTGGATTAGAATAAGCCTTGGGTGGACGAAAATGACCTAAATGTTCAACCAATGACACAAAATCACATATTGGATGCACAAGATTGGTTAAAAACCCTAATAGGATTAGAATAAGCCTTTGGAGGACGAAAATGACCTAAATGTTCAACAAATGACACAAAATCACATATTGGATGCACAAGATTGGTTAAAAACCCTAATTGGATTAGAATAAGCCTTGGGAGGACGAAAATGACCTAAATGTTCAACCAATGACACAAAATCACATATTGGATGCACAAGATTAGTTAAAAACCCTAATTGGATTAGAATAAGCGTTGGGAGGACGAAAATGACCTAAATGTTCAACCAATGACCCAAAATCACTAATTGGATGCACAAGATTTGTTAAAAACCCTAATTGGGTTAGAATAAGTCCAAGGATGACAAAAATGACCTAAATGTTCAACCAATGACACAAAATTACAAATTGGATGCACAAGATTGGTTAAAAACCCTAATTGGATTAGAATAATCCTAGGGAGGATGAAAATGACTTAAATGTTCAACAAATGACACAAAATCACATATTGGATGCACAAGATTGGTTAAAAACCCTAATTGGGTTAGAATAAGTCCAAGGATGACAAAAATGACCTAAATGTTCAACAAATGACACAAAATCACATATTGGATGCACAAGATTGGTTAAAAACCCTAATTGGATTAGAATAAGCCTTTGGAAGACGAAAATGACCTAAATGTTCAACCAATGACACAAAATCACATATTGGATGCACAAGATTGGTTAAAAACCATAATTGGATTAAAAAAAAACTTTGGAGGACGAAAATGACCTAACCAATGACACAAAATCACTAATTGGATGCACAAGATTGGTTAAAAACCCTAATTGGATTAGAATTATCCTAGGGAGGACGAAAATGACCTATATGTTCAACAAATGACACAAAATCACATATTGGATGCACAAGATTGGTTAAAAACCCTAATTGGATTAGAATAAGACTAGGGAGGATGAAAATGACCTAAATGTTCAACCAATGACACAAAATGACATATTGGATGCACAAGATTGGTTAAAAACCCTAATTGGATTAGAATAAGCCTTAGGAAGACGAAAATGACCTAAATGTTCAACCAATGATACAAAATCACATATTGGATGCACAAGATTAGTTAAAAACCCTAATTGGATTAGAATAAGCCTTCGGAGTACGAAAATGACCTAAATGTTCAACCAATGACACAAAATCACTAATTAGATGCACAAGATTGGTTAAAAACCCTAATTGGGTTAGAATAAGTCCAAGGATGACAAAAATGACCTAAATGTTCAACCAATGACACAAAATTACAAATTGGATGCACAAGATTGGTTAAAAACCCTAATTGGATTAGAATAATCCTAGGGAGGACGAAAATGACCTAAATGTTCAACCAATGACACAAAATCACATATTGGATGCACAAGATTGGTTAAAAACCCTAATTGGATTAGAATAAGACTAGGGAGGATGAAAATGACCTAAATGTTCAACCAATGACACAAAATGACATATTGGATGCACAAGATTGGTTAAAAACCCTAATTGGATTAGAATAAGCCTTTGGAAGACGAAAATGACCTAAATGTTAACCAATGACACAAAATCACATTTGGATGCACAAGATTGGTTAAAAACCCTAATTGGGTTAGAATAAGTCCAAGGATGACAAAAATGACCTAAATGTTCAACAAATGACACAAAATCACATATTGGATGCACAAGATTGGTTAAAAACCCTAATTGGATTAGAATAAGCCTTTGGAAGACGAAAATGACCTAAATGTTCAACCAATGACACAAAATCACATATTGGATGCATAAGATTGGTTAAAAACCCTAATTGGATTAAAAAAAAACTTTGGAGGACGAAAATGACCTAACCAATGACACAAAATCACTAATTGGATGCACAAGATTGGTTAAAAACCCTAATTGGATTAGAATTATCCTAGGGAGGACGAAAATGACCTATATGTTCAACAAATGACACAAAATCACATATTGGATGCACAAGATTGGTTAAAAACCCTAATTGGATTAGAATAAGACTAGGGAGGATGAAAATGACCTAAATGTTCAACCAATGACAGAAAATGACATATTGGATGCACAAGATTGGTTAAAAACCCTAATTGGATTAGAATAAGACTTAGGAAGACGAAAATGACCTAAATATTCAACCAATGACACAAAATCACGTATTGGATGCACAAGATTGGTTGAAAACCCTAATTGGATTAGAATAAGCCTAGGGAGGACGAAAATGACCTAAATGTTCAACCAATGACACAAAATCATATATTGGATGCACAAGATTGGTTAAAAACCCTAATTGGATTAGAATAAGCCTAGGGAGGACGAAAATGACCGAAATGTTCAACCAATGACACAAAATCACTTATTGGATGCACAAGATTTGTTAAAAACCCTAATTGGATTACAATAAGCCTAGGGAGGACGAAAATGACCTAAATGTTCAACCAATGATACAAAATCACATATTGGATGCACAAGATTAGTTAAAAACCCTAATTGGATTAGAATAAGCCTTCGGAGGATGAAAAAGACCTAAATGTTCAACCAATGACACAAAATCACTAATTGGATGGACAAGATTGGTTAAAAACCCTAATTGGGTTAGAATAAGTCCAAGGATGACAAAAATGACCTAAATGTTCAACCAATGACACAAAATTACAAATTGGATGCACAAGATTGGTTAAAAACCCTAATTGGATTAGAATAATCCTAGGGAGGACGAAAATGACCTAAATGTTCAACAAATGACACAAAATCACAAATTGGATGCACAAGATTGGTTAAAAACCCTAATTGGATTAGAATAAGCCTCTAGAGGACAAAAATGACCTAAATGTTCAACAAATGACACAAAATCACATATTGGATGCACAAGATTGGTTAAAAACCCTAATTGGATTAGAATAAGACTAGGGAGGATGAAAATGACCTAAATGTTGAACCAATGACACAAAATGACATATTGGATGCACAAGATTGGTTAAAAACCCTAATTGGATTAGAATAAGCCTTTGGAAGACGAAAATGACCTAAATGTTAACCAATGACACAAAATCACTAATTGGATGCACAAGATTGGTTAAAAACCCTAATTGGGTTAGAATAAGTCCAAGGATGACAAAAATGACCTAAATGTTCAACAAATGACACAAAATCACATATTGGATGCACAAGATTGGATAAAAACCCTAATTGGATTAGAATAAGCCTTTGGAAGACGAAAATGACCTAAATGTTCAACCAATGACACAAAATCACATATTGGATGCACAGGATTAGTTAAAAACCCTAATTGGATTAGAATAAGTCGATGGATGAGGAAAATGACCTAAATGTTCAACCAATGACACAAAAATCACATATTGGATGCACAAGATTTGTTAAAAACCCTAATTGGATTTGAATAAGCGTAGGGAGGACGAAAATGACCTAGATATTCAACCAATGACACAAAATCACTTATTGGATGCACAAGATTTGTTAAAAACCCTAATTGGATTAGAATAAGCCTAGGTAGGACGAAAATGACCTTAATGTTCAACTAATGACACAAAATCACATATTGGATGCACAAGATTAGTTAAAAACCCTAATTGGATTAGAATAAGCCTTGGGAGGACGAAAATGACCTAAATGTTCAACCAATGACACAAAATCCCTAATTGGATGCACAAGATTGGTTAAAAACCCTAATTGGATTAGAATAAGTCCAAGGATGAGAAAAATGACCTAAATGTTCAACCAACGACACAAAATCACTAATTCGATGTACAAGATTGGTTAAAAACCCAAATTGGATTAGAATAAGCCTAGGGAGGACGAATATGACCTAAATGGTCAACAAATGACACAAAATCACATATTGGATGCACAAGATTGGTTAAAAACCCTAATTGGATTAGAATAAACCTTGGGAGGACGAAAATGACCTAAATGTTCAACCAATGACACAAAATGACACAAAATCACATATTGGATGCACAAGATTGGTTAAAAACCCTAATTGGATAAGAATAACCCTAGGGAGGACGAAAATGACCTAAATGTTCAACCAATGACACAAAATCACATATTGGATGCACAAGATTGGTTAAAAACCCTAATTGGATTAGAATAAGCCTAGGGAGGACGAAAATGACCTAAATGTTCAACCAATGACACAAAATGACAGAAAATCACATATTGGATGCACAAGATTGGTTAAAAACCCTAATTGGATTAGAATAAGCCTATGGAGGACGAAAATGATCTATATGTTCAACCAACGACACAAAATGAAACAAAATCACATATTGGATGCACAAGATTGGTTTAAAACCCTAATTGGATTAGAATAAGCCTAGGGAGGACGAAAATGACCTAAGTGTTCAACCAATGACACAAAATCACATATTGGATGCACAAGATTGGTTAAAAACCCTAATTGGATTAGAATAAGCCTAGGGAGGACGAAAATGACCTAAATGTTCAACCAATGACACAAAATCACATATTGGATGCACAAGATTGGTTAAAAACCCTAATTGGATTAGAATAATCTTTGGGAGGACGAAAATGACCTAAATGTTCAACAAATGACACAAAATCACATATTGGATGCACAAGATTGGTTAAAAACCCTAATTGGATTAGAATAAGACTAGGGAGGATGAAAATGACCTAAATGTTCAACCAATGACACAAAAACACATATTGGATGCACATGATTGGTTAAAAACCCAAATTGGATTAGAATAAGCCTAGGGAGGACGAAAATGACCTAAATGTTCAACCAATGACACAAAATGACATATTGGATGCACAAGATTGGTTAAAAACCCTAATTGGATTAGAATAAGCCTTTGGAAGACGAAAATGACCTAAATGTTAACCAATGACACAAAATCACTAATTGGATGCACAAGATTGGTTAAAAACCCTAATTGGGTTAGAATAAGTCCAAGGATGACAAAAATGACCTAAATGTTCAACAAATGACACAAAATCACATATTGGATGCACAAGATTGGTTAAAAACCCTAATTGGATTAGAATAAGCCTTTGGAAGACGAAAATGACCTAAATGTTCAACAAAAGACACAAAATCACATATTGGATGCAAAAGATTGGTTAAAAACCCTAATTGGATTAAAAAAAAACTTTGGAGGACGAAAATGACCTAAACGTTCAACCAATGACACAAAATCACTAATTGGATGCACAAGATTAGTTAAAAACTCTAATTGGATTAGAATTATCCTAGGGAGGACGAAAATGACCTATATGTTCAACAAATGACACAAAATCACATATTGGATGCACAAGATTGGTTAAAAACCCTAATTGGATTAGAATAAGCCTTTGGAAGACGAAAATGACCTAAATGTTAACCAATGACACAAAATCACTAATTGGATGCACAAGATTGGTTAAAAACCCTAATTGGGTTAGAATAAGTCCAAGGATGACAAAAATGACCTAAATGTTCAACAAATGACACAAAATCACATATTGGATGCACAAGATTGGTTAAAAACCCTAATTGGATTAGAATAAGACTAGGGAGGATGAAAATGACCTAAATGTTCAACCAATGACACAAAATGACATATTGGATGCACAAGATTGGTTAAAAACCCTAATTGGGTTAGAATAAGTCCAAGGATGACAAAAATGACCTAAATGTTCAACAAATGACACAAAATCACATATTGGATGCACAAGATTGGTTAAAAACCCTAATTGGATTAGAATAAGCCTTTGGAAGACGAAAATGACCTAAATGTTCAACAAATGACACAAAATCACATATTGGATGCACAAGATTGGTTAAAAACCCTAATTGGATTAGAATAAGCCTAGGGAGGACGAAAATGACCTAAATGTTCAACCAATGACAAAAAATCACATATTGGATGCACAAGATTGGTTAAAAAACCCTAATTGGATTAGAATAAGTCGAAGGATGACGAAAATGACCTAAATGTTCAACCAATGACACAAAATCACATATTGGATGCACAAGATTGGTTAAAAACCCTAATTGGATTAGAATAAGCCTTGGGAGGACGAAAATGACCTAAATGTTCAACCAATGACACAAAATCACTAAATGGATGCACAAGATTGGTTAAAAACCCTAATTGGGTTAGAATAAGTCAGTGGATGACAAAAATGACCTAAATGTTCAACCAATGACACAAAATTACAAATTGGATGCACAAGATTGGTTAAAAACCCTAATTGGATTAGAATAATCCTAGGGAGGACGAAAATGACCTAAATGTTCAACAAATGACACAAAATCACATATTGGATGCACTAGATTGGTTAAAAACCCTAATTGGATTAGAATAATCGTAGGGAGGACGAAAATGACCTAAATGTTCAACAAATGACACAAAATCACATATTGGATGCACAAGATTGGTTAAAAACCCTAATTGGATTAGAATAAGCCTTTGGAAGACGAAAATGACCTAAATGTTCAACCAATGACACAAAATCACATATTGGATGCACAAGATTAGTTAAAAACCCTAATTGGATTAGAATAAACCTTGGGAGGACGAAAATGACCTAAATGTTCAACCAATGACACAAAATCACTAATTTGATGCACAAGATTGGTTAAAAACCCTAATTGGGTTAGAATAAGTCACTGGATGACAAAAATGACCTAAATGTTCAACCAATGACACAAAATTACAAATTGGATGCACAAGATTGGTTAAAAACCCTAATTGGATTAGAATAATCCTAGGGAGAACGAAAATGACCTAAATGTTCAACGAATGACACAAAATCAAATATTGGATGCACTAGATCGGTTAAAAACCCTAATTGGATTAGAATAATCGTAGGGAGGACGAAAATGACCTAAATGTTCAACAAATGACACAAAATCACTAACTGGATGCACAAGATTGGTTAAAAACCCTAATTGGATTAGAATAAGCCGAGGGAGGACGAAAATGACCGAAATGTTCAACCAATGACACAATATCACTTATTGGATGTACATGATTGGTTAAAAACCCTAATTGGATTAGAATAAGTCCAACGATGACAAAAATGACCAAAATGTTCAACCAATGACACAAAATCACAAATTGGATGCACAAGATTGGTTAAAAACCCTAATTGGATTAGAATAAGTCCAACGATGACAAAAATGACCAAAATGTTCAACCAATGACACAAAATCACAAATTGGATGCACAAGATTGATTAAAAACCCTAATTGGATTAGAATAATCCTACGGAGGACGAAAATGACCTAAATGTTCAACAAATGACACAAAATCACAAATTGGATGCACAAGATTGGTTAAAAACCCTAATTGGATTAGAATAATCCTAGGGAGGACGAAAATGACCTAAATGTTCAACAAATGACACAAAATCACATATTGGATGCACAAGATTGGTTAAAAACCCTAATTGGATTAGAATAAGACTAGGGAGGATGAAAATGACCTAAATGTTCAACCAATGACACAAAATGACATATTGGACGCACAAGATTGGTTAAAAACCCTAATTGGATTAGAATAAGCCTTTGGAAAACGAAAATGACCTAAATGTTAACCAATGACACAAAATCACTAATTGGGTGCACAAGATTGGTTAAAAACCCTAATTGGGTTAGAATAAGTCCAAGGATGACAAAAATGACCTAAATGTTCAACAAATGACACAAAATCACATATTGGATGCACAAGATTGGTTAAAAACCCTAATTGGATTAGAATAAGCCTTTGGAAGACGAAAATGACCTAAATGTTCAACCAATGACACAAAATCACATATTGGATGCATAAGATTGGTTAAAAACCCTAATTGGATTAAAAAAAAACTTTGGAGGACGAAAATGACCTAACCAATGACACAAAATCACTAATTGGATGCACAAGATTGGTTAAAAACCCTAATTGGATTAGAATTATCCTAGGGAGGACGAAAATGACCTATATGTTCAACAAATGACACAAAATCACATATTGGATGCACAAGATTGGTTAAAAACCCTAATTGGATTAGAATAAGACTAGGGAGGATGAAAATGACCTAAATGTTCAACCAATGACACAAAATGACATATTGGATGCACAAGATTGGTTAAAAACCCTAATTGGATTAGAATAAGCCTTAGGAAGACGAAAATGACCTAAATATTCAACCAATGACACAAAATCACGGATTGGATGCACAAGATTGGTTGAAAACCCTAATTGGATTAGAATAAGCCTAGGGAGGACGAAAATGACCTAAATGTTCAACCAATGACACAAAATCATATATTGGATGCACAAGATTGGTTAAAAACCCTAATTGGATTAGAATAAGCCTAGGGAGGACGAAAATGACCGAAATGTTCAACCAATGACACAAAATCACTTATTGGATGCACAAGATTTGTTAAAAACCCTAATTGGATTACAATAAGCCTAGGGAGGACGAAAATGACCTAAATGTTCAACCAATGATACAAAATCACATATTGGATGCACAAGATTAGTTAAAAACCCTAATTGGATTAGAATAAGCCTTCGGAGGATGAAAAAGACCTAAATGTTCAACCAATGACACAAAATCACTAATTGGATGGACAAGATTGGTTAAAAACCCTAATTGGGTTAGAATAAGTCCAAGGATGACAAAAATGACCTAAATGTTCAACCAATGACACAAAATTACAAATTGGATGCACAAGATTGGTTAAAAACCCTAATTGGATTAGAATAATCCTAGGGAGGACGAAAATGACCTAAATGTTCAACAAATGACACAAAATCACATATTGGATGCACAAGATTGGTTAAAAACCCTAATTGGATTAGAATAAGACTAGGGAGGATGAAAATGACCTAAATGTTCAACCAATGACACAAAATGACATATTGGATGCACAAAATTGGTTAAAAACCCTAGTTGGATTAGAATAAGCCTTTGGAAGACGAAAATGACCTAAATGTTAACCAATGACACAAAATCACATTTGGATGCACAAGATTGGTTAAAAACCCTAATTGGGTTAGAATAAGTCCAAGGATGACAAAAATGACCTAAATGTTCAACAAATGACACAAAATCACATATTGGATGCACAAGATTGGTTAAAAACCCTAATTGGATTAGAATAAGCCTTTGGAAGACGAAAATGACCTAAATGTTCAACCAATAACACAAAATCACATATTGGATGCACAAGATTAGTTAAAAACCCTAATTGGATTAAAAAAAAACTTTGGAGGACGAAAATGACCTAACCAATGACACAAAATCACTAATTGGATGCACAAGATTGGTTAAAAACCCTAATTGGATTAGAATTATCCTAGGGAGGACGAAAATGACCTATATGTTCAACAAATGACACAAAATCACATATTGGATGCACAAGATTGGTTAAAAACCCTAATTGGATTAGAATAAGACTAGGGAGGATGAAAATGACCTAAATGTTCAACCAATGACACAAAATGACATATTGGATGCACAAGATTGGTTAAAAACCCTAATTGGATTAGAATAAGCCTTAGGAAGACGAAAATGACCTAAATGTTCAACCAATGATACAAAATCACATATTGGATGCACAAGATTAGTTAAAAACCCTAATTGGATTAGAATAAGCCTTCGGAGTACGAAAATGACCTAAATGTTCAACCAATGACACAAAATCACTAATTAGATGCACAAGATTGGTTAAAAACCCTAATTGGGTTAGAATAAGTCCAAGGATGACAAAAATGACCTAAATGTTCAACCAATGACACAAAATTACAAATTGGATGCACAAGATTGGTTAAAAACCCTAATTGGATTAGAATAATCCTAGGGAGGATGAAAATGACTTAAATGTTCAACAAATGACACAAAATCACATATTGGATGCACAAGATTGGTTAAAAACCCTAATTGGGTTAGAATAAGTCCAAGGATGACAAAAATGACCTAAATGTTCAACAAATGACACAAAATCACATATTGGATGCACAAGATTGGTTAAAAACCCTAATTGGATTAGAATAAGCCTTTCGAAGACGAAAATGACCTAAATGTTCAACCAACGACACAAAATCACAAATTCGATGCACAAGATTGGTTAAAAACCCTAATTGGATTAGAATAAGACTAGGGAGGATGAAAATGACCTAAATGTTCAACCAATGACACAAAATGACATATTGGATGCACAAGATTGGTTAAAAACCCTAATTGGATTAGAATAAGCCTTTGGAAGACGAAAATGACCTAAATGTTAACCAATGACACAAAATCACTAATTGGATGCACAAGATTGGTTAAAAACCCTAATTGGGTTAGAATAAGTCCAAGGATGACAAAAATGACCTAAATGTTCAACAAATGACACAAAATCACATATTGGATGCACAAGATTGGTTAAAAACCCTAATTGGATTAGAATAAGCCTTTGGAAGACGAAAATGACCTAAATGTTCAACAAAAGACACAAAATCACATATTGGATGCAAAAGATTGGTTAAAAACCCTAATTGGATTAAAAAAAAACTTTGGAGGACGAAAATGACCTAAACGTTCAACCAATGACACAAAATCACTAATTGGATGCACAAGATTAGTTAAAAACTCTAATTGGATTAGAATTATCCTAGGGAGGACGAAAATGACCTATATGTTCAACAAATGACACAAAATCACATATTGGATGCACAAGATTGGTTAAAAACCTTAATTGGAATAGAATAAGACTAGGGAGGATGAAAATGACCTAAATGTTCAACCAATGACACAAATGACATATTGGATGCACAAGATTGGTTAAAAACCCTAATTGGATTAAAATAAGCTTTGGGAGGATGAAAATGACCTAAATGTTCAACCAATGACACAAAAACACATATTGGATGCACATGATTGGTTAAAAACCCAAATTGGATTAGAATAAGCCTAGGGAGGACGAAAATGACCTAAATGTTCAACCAATGACACAAAATGACATATTGGATGCACAAGATTGGTTAAAAACCCTAATTGGATTAGAATAAGCCTTTGGAAGACGAAAATGACCTAAATGTTAACCAATGACACAAAATCACTAATTGGAAGCACAAGATTGGTTAAAAAGCCTAATTGGGTTAGAATAAGTCCAAGAATGACAAAAATGACCTAAATGTTCAACAAATGACACAAAATCACATATTGGATGCACAAGATTGGTTAAAAACACTAATTGGATTAGAATAAGCCTTTGGAAGACGAAAATGACCTAAATGTTCAACCAATGACACAAAATCACATATTGGATGCACAAGATTGGTTAAAAACCCTAATTGGATTAGAATAAGCCTTTGGAAGACGAAAATGACCTAAATGTTAACCAATGACACAAAATCACTAATTGGATGCACAAGATTGGTTAAAAACCCTAATTGGGTTAGAATAAGTCCAAGGATGACAAAAATGACCTAAATGTTCAACAAATGACACAAAATCACATATTGGATGCACAAGATTGGTTAAAAACCCTAATTGGATTAGAATAAGACTAGGGAGGATGAAAATGACCTAAATGTTCAACCAATGACACAAAATGACATATTGGATGCACAAGATTGGTTAAAAACCCTAATTGGATTAGAATAAGCCTTAGGAAGACGAAAATGACCTAAATATTCAACCAATGACACAAAATCACGTATTGGATGCACAAGATTGGTTGAAAACCCTAATTGGATTAGAATAAGCCTAGGGAGGACGAAAATAACCTAAATGTTCAACCAATGACACAAAATCACATATTGGATGCACAAGATTGGTTAAAAACCCTAATAGGATTAGAATAAGCCTCTGGAGGACGAAAATGATCTAAATGTTCAACAAATGACACAAAATCACATATTGGATGCACAAGATTGGTTAAAAACCCTAATTGGATTAGAATAAGCCTAGGTAGAACGAAAATGACCTAAATGTTCAACAAATCACACAAAATCACATATTGGATGCACAAGATTGGTTAAAAACCCTAATTGGATTAGAATAACCTTTGGGAGTACGAAAATGACCTAAATGTTCAACCAAGGACACAAAATCACTAATTGGATGCACAAGATTGGTTAAAAACCCTAATTGGATTAGAATAATCCTAGGGAGGACGAAAATGACTTAAATGTTCAACAAATGACACAAAATCACATATTGGATGCACAAGATTGGTTAAAAACCCTAATTGAATCAGAATAAGCCTAGCGAGGACGAAAGTGACCTAAATGTTCAACCAATGACACAACATCACTAATTTGATGCACAAGATTGGTTAAAAAACCCTAATTGGATTAGAATAAGTCGATGGATGAGGAAAATGACCTAAATGTTCAACCAATGACACAAAAATCACATATTGGATGCACAAGATTTGTTAAAAACCCTAATTGGATTTGAATAAGCGTAGGGAGGACGAAAATGACCTAGATATTCAACCAATGACACAAAATCACTTATTGGATGCACAAGATTTGTTAAAAACCCTAATTGGATTAGAATAAGCCTAGGTAGGACGAAAATGACCTAAATGTTCAACTAATGACACAAAATCACATATTGGATGCACAAGATTAGTTAAAAACCCTAATTGGATTAGAATAAGCCTTGGGAGGACGAAAATGACCTAAATGTTCAACCAATGACACAAAATCCCTAATTTGATGCACAAGATTGGTTAAAAACCCTAATAGGATAAGAATAAGCCTTTGGAGGACGAAAATGACCTAAATGTTCAACAAATGACACAAAATCACATATTGGATGCACAAGATTGGTTAAAAACCCTAATTGGATTAGAATAAGCCTAGGTAGAACGAAAATGACCTAAATGTTCAACCAATGACACAAAATCACATATTGGATGCACAAGATTGGTTAAAAACCCTAATAGGATTAGAATAAGCCTTTGGAGGACGAAAATGACATAAATGTTCAACAAATGACACAAAATCACATATTGGATGCACAAGATTGGTTCAAAACCCTAATTGGATTAGAATAAGCCTAGGTAGAACGAAAATGACCTAAATGTTAAACCAATGACACAAAATCACATATTGGATGCACAAGATTGGTTAAAAACCCTAATTGGATTTGAATAAGCTTTGGGAGTACGAAAATGACCTAAATGTTCAACCAATGACACAAAATCACTAATTGGATGCACAAGATTGGTTAAAAACCCTAATTGGATTAGAATAATCCTAGGGAGGATGAAAATGACTTAAATGTTCAACAAATGACACAAAATCACATATTGGATGCACAAGATTGGTTAAAAACCCTAATTGGATTAGAATAATCCTAGGGAGGACGAAAATGACCTAAATGTTCAACAAATGACACAAAATCACATATTGGATGCACAAGATTGGTTAAAAACCCTAATTGGATTAGAATAAGACTAGGGAGGATGAAAATGACCTAAATGTTCAACCAATGACACAAAATGACATATTGGATGCACAAGATTGGTTAAAAACCCTAATTGGATTAGAATAAGCCTTAGGAAGACGAAAATGACCTAAATATTCAACCAATGACACAAAATCACGTATTGGATGCACAAGATTGGTTGAAAACCCTAATTGGATTAGAATAAGCCTAGGGAGGACGAAAATAACCTAAATGTTCAACCAATGACACAAAATCACATATTGGATGCACAAGATTGGTTAAAAACCCTAATAGGATTAGAATAAGCCTCTGGAGGACGAAAATGATCTAAATGTTCAACAAATGACACAAAATCACATATTGGATGCACAAGATTGGTTAAAAACCCTAATTGGATTAGAATAAGCCTAGGTAGAACGAAAATGACCTAAATGTTCAACAAATCACACAAAATCACATATTGGATGCACAAGATTGGTTAAAAACCCTAATTGGATTAGAATAACCTTTGGGAGTACGAAAATGACCTAAATGTTCAACCAAGGACACAAAATCACTAATTGGATGCACAAGATTGGTTAAAAACCCTAATTGGATTAGAATAATCCTAGGGAGGACGAAAATGACTTAAATGTTCAACAAATGACACAAAATCACATATTGGATGCACAAGATTGGTTAAAAACCCTAATTGAATCAGAATAAGCCTAGCGAGGACGAAAGTGACCTAAATGTTCAACCAATGACACAACATCACTAATTTGATGCACAAGATTGGTTAAAAAACCCTAATTGGATTAGAATAAGTCGATGGATGAGGAAAATGACCTAAATGTTCAACCAATGACACAAAAATCACATATTGGATGCACAAGATTTGTTAAAAACCCTAATTGGATTTGAATAAGCGTAGGGAGGACGAAAATGACCTAGATATTCAACCAATGACACAAAATCACTTATTGGATGCACAAGATTTGTTAAAAACCCTAATTGGATTAGAATAATCCTAGGGAGGACAAAAATGACCTAAATGTTCAACAAATGACACAAAATCACATATTGGATGCACAAGATTGGTTAAAAACCCTAATTGGATTAGAATAAGACTAGGGAGGATGAAAATGACCTAAATGTTGAACCAATGACACAAAATGACATATTGGATGCACAAGATTGGTTAAAAACCCTAATTGGATTAGAATAAGCCTTTGGAAGACGAAAATGACCTAAATGTTAACCAATGACACAAAATCACTAATTGGATGCACAAGATTGGTTAAAAACCCTAATTGGGTTAGAATAAGTCCAAGGATGACAAAAATGACCTAAATGTTCAACAAATGACACAAAATCACATATTGGATGCACAAGATTGGATAAAAACCCTAATTGGATTAGAATAAGCCTTTGGAAGACGAAAATGACCTAAATGTTCAACCAATGACACAAAATCACATATTGGATGCACAGGATTAGTTAAAAACCCTAATTGGATTAGAATAAGTCGATGGATGAGGAAAATGACCTAAATGTTCAACCAATGACACAAAAATCACATATTGGATGCACAAGATTTGTTAAAAACCCTAATTGGATTTGAATAAGCGTAGGGAGGACGAAAATGACCTAGATATTCAACCAATGACACAAAATCACTTATTGGATGCACAAGATTTGTTAAAAACCCTAATTGGATTAGAATAAGCCTAGGTAGGACGAAAATGACCTAAATGTTCAACTAATGACACAAAATCACATATTGGATGCACAAGATTAGTTAAAAACCCTAATTGGATTAGAATAAGCCTTGGGAGGACGAAAATGACCTAAATGTTCAACCAATGACACAAAATCCCTAATTGGATGCACAAGATTGGTTAAAAACCCTAATTGGATTAGAATAAGTCCAAGGATGAGAAAAATGACCTAAATGTTCAACCAATGACACAAAATCACAAATTGGATGCACAAGATTGGTTAAAAACCCTAATAGGATAAGAATAAGCCTTTGGAGGACGAAAATGACCTAAATGTTCAACAAATGACACAAAATCACATATTGGATGCACAAGATTGGTTAAAAACCCTAATTGGATTAGAATAAGCCTAGGTAGAACGAAAATGACCTAAATGTTCAACCAATGACACAAAATCACATATTGGATGCACAAGATTGGTTAAAAACCCTAATAGGATTAGAATAAGCCTTTGGAGGACGAAAATGACCTAAATGTTCAACCAATGACACAAAAATCACATATTGGATGCACAAGATTTATTAAAACCTTAATTGGATTAGAATAAGCGTAGGGAGGACGAAAATGACCTAAATATTCATCCAATGACACAAAATCACTTATTGGATGCACAAGATTTGTTAAAAACCCTAATTGGATTAGAATAAGCCTTGGGTGGACGAAAATGACCTAAATGTTCAACCAATGACACAAAATCACATATTGGATGCACAAGATTGGTTAAAAACCCTAATAGGATTAGAATAAGCCTTTGGAGGACGAAAATGACCTAAATGTTCAACAAATGACACAAAATCACATATTGGATGCACAAGATTGGTTAAAAACCCTAATTGGATTAGAATAAGCCTTGGGAGGACGAAAATGACCTAAATGTTCAACCAATGACACAAAATCACTAATTGGATGCACAAGATTGGTTAAAAACCCTAATTGGATTAGAATAAGCCTAGGGAGGACGAAAATGACCTAAATGTTCAACCAATGACACAAAATCACTAATTGGATGCACAAGATTGGTTAAAAACCCTAATTGGGTTAGAATAAGTCCAAAGATGACAAAAATGACCAAAATGTTCAACCAATGACACAAAATCACAAATTGGATGCACAAGATTGGTTAAAAACCCTAATAGGATTAGAATAAGCCTTTGGAGGACGAAAATGACCTAAATGTTCAAGAAATGACACAAAATCACATATTGGATGCACAAGATTGGTTAAAAACCCTAATTGGATTAGAATAAGCCTAGGTAGAACGAAAATGACCTAAATGTTCAACCAATGACACAAAATCACATATTGGATGCACAAGATTGGTTAAAAACCCTAATTGGATTAGAATAAGCCTAGGGAGGACGAAAATGACCTAAATGTTCAACCAATGACACAAAATCACATATTGGATGCACAAGATTGGTTAAAAACCCTAATTGGATTAGAATAAGCCTAAGGGGACAAAAATGACCTTAATGTTCAACCAATGACACAAAATCACATATTGGATGCACAAGATTGGTTAAAAACCCTAATTGGATTAGAATAAGCCTAGGGAGGACGAATATGACCTAAATGTTCAACCAATGACACAAAATGACACAAAATCACATATTGGATGCACAAGATTGGTTAAAAACCCTAATTGGATTAGAATAAGCCTAGGGAGGACGAAAATGACCTAAATGTTCAACCATTCACAAAATCACATATTGGATGCACAAGATTGGTTAAAAACCCTAATTGGATTAGAATAAGCCTAGGGAGGACGAAAATGACCTAAATGTTCAACCAATGACACAAAATCACATATTGGATGCACAAGATTGGTTAAAAACCCTAATTGGATTAGAATAAGCCTAGGGAGGACGAAAATGAACTAAATGTTCAACAAATGACACAAAATCACATATTGGATGCACAAGATTGGTTAAAAACCCTAATTGGATTAGAATAAGCCTAGGGAGGACGAAAATGACCTAAATGTTCAACCAATGACACAAAATCACATATTGGATGCACAAGATTGGTTAAAAACCCTAATTGGATTAGAATAAGCCTAGCAAGGACGAAAATGACCTAATTGTTCAACCAATGACACAAAATGACACAAAATCACATATTGGATGCACAAGATTGGTTAAAAACCCTAATTGGATTAGAATAAGCCTAGGGAGGACGAAAATGACCTAAATGTTCAACCAATGACACAAAATCACTTATTGGATGCACAAGATTTGTTAAAAACCCTAATTGGATTAGAATTTAGCCTAGGGAGGACGAAAATGACCTAAATGTTCAACCAATGACACAAAACCACTAATTGGATGCACAAGATTGGTTAAAAACCCTAATTAGGTTAGAATAAGTCCAAGGATGACAAAAATGACCTAAATGTTCAACAAATGATACAAAATCACATATTGGATGCACAAGATTGGTTAAAAACCCTAATTGGATTAGAATAAGCCTTTGGAAGACGAAAATGACCTAAATGTTCAACAAATGACACAAAATCACATATTGGATGCACAAGATTGGTTAAAAACCCTAATTGGATTAGAATAAGCCTTTGGAGGACGAAGATGACCTAAATGTTCAACCAATGACACAAAATCACTAATTGGATGCACAAGATTGGTTAAAAACCCTAATTGGATTAAAAAAAAACTTGGGAGGACGAAGATGACCTAAATGTTCAACCAATGACACAAAATCACTAATTGGATGCACAAGATTGGTTAAAAACCCTAATTGGATTAGAATAATCCTAGGGAGGACGAAAGTGACCTAAATGTTCAACAAACGACACAAAATCACATATTGGATGCACAAGATTGGTTAAAAACCCTAATTGGATTAGAATCAGACTAGGGAGGATGAAAATGACCTAAATGTACAACCAATGACACAAAATGACATATTGGATGCACAAGATTGGTTAAAAACCCTAATTGGATTAGAATAATCCTAGAGAGGACGAAAATGACCTAAATGTTCAACAAATGACACAAAATCACATATTGGATGCACAAGATTGGTTAAAAACCCTAATTGGATTAGAATAAGACTAGGGAGGATGAAAATGACCTAAATGTTCAACCAATGACACAAAATGACATATTGGATGCACAAGATTGGTTAAAAACCCTAATTGGATTAGAATAAGCCTTTGGAAGACGAAAATGACCTAAATGTTAACCAATGACACAAAATCACATTTGGATGCACAAGATTGGTTAAAAACCCTAATTGGGTTAGAATAAGTCCAAGGATGACAAAAATGACCTAAATGTTCAACAAATGACACAAAATCACATATTGGATGCACAAGATTGGTTAAAAACCCTAATTGGATTAGAATAAGCCTTTGGAAGACGAAAATGACCTAAATGTTCAACCAATGACACAAAATCACATATTGGATGCATAAGATTGGTTAAAAACCCTAATTGGATTAAAAAAAAACTTTGGAGGACGAAAATGACCTAACCAATGACACAAAATCACTAATTGGATGCACAAGATTGGTTAAAAACCCTAATTGGATTAGAATTATCCTAGGGAGGACGAAAATGACCTATATGTTCAACAAATGACACAAAATCACATATTGGATGCACAAGATTGGTTAAAAACCCTAATTGGATTAGAATAAGACTAGGGAGGATGAAAATGACCTAAATGTTCAACCAATGACACAAAATGACATATTGGATGCATAAGATTGGTTAAAAACCCTAATTGGATTAGAATAAGCCTTAGGAAGACGAAAATGACCTAAATGTTCAACCAATGACACAAAATCACGTATTGGATGCACATGATTGGTTGAAAACCCTAATTGGATTAGAATAAGCCTAGGGAGGACGAAAATGACCTAAATATTCAACCAATGACACAAAATCACATATTGGATGCACAAGATTGGTTAAAAACCCTAATTGGATTAGAATAAGCCTTGGGAGGACGAAAATGACCTAAATGTTCAACCAATGACACAAAATCATATATTGGATGCACAAGATTTGTTAAAAACCCTAATTGGATTACAATAAGCCTAGGGAGGACGAAAATGACCTAAATGTTCAACCAATGATACAAAATCACATATTGGATGCACAAGATTAGTTAAAAACCCTAATTGGATTAGAATAAGCCTTCGGAGGATGAAAAAGACCTAAATGTTCAACCAATGACACAAAATCACTAATTGGATGGACAAGATTGGTTAAAAACCCTAATTGGGTTAGAATAAGTCCAAGGATGACAAAAATGACCTAAATGTTCAACCAATGACACAAAATTACAAATTGGATGCACAAGATTGGTTAAAAACCCTAATTGGATTAGAATAATCCTAGGGAGGACGAAAATGACCTAAATGTTCAACAAATGACACAAAATCACAAATTGGATGCACAAGATTGGTTAAAAACACTAATTGGATTAGAATAATCCTAAGGAGGACGAAAATGACCTAAATGTTCAACAAATGACACAAAATCACATATTGGATGCACAAGATTGGTTAAAAACCCTAATTGGATTAGAATAAGACTAGGGAGGATGAAAATGACCTAAATGTTCAACCAATGACACAAAATGACATATTGGATGCACAAGATTGGTTAAAAACCCTAATTGGATTAGAATAAGCCTTAGGAAGACGAAAATGACCTAAATGTTCAACCAATGACACAAAATCACATATTGGATGCACATGATTGGTTGAAAACCCTAATTGGATTAGAATAAGCCTAGGGAGGACGAAAATGACCTAAATATTCAACCAATGACACAAAATCACATATTGGATGCACAAGATTGGTTAAAAACCCTAATTGGACTAGAATAAGCCTTGGGAGGACGAAAATGACCTAAATGTTCAACCAATGACACAAAATCACATATTGGATGCACAAGATTGGTTAAAAACCCTAATTGGATTAGAATAAGCCTAGGTAGGACGAAAATGACCTAAATGTTCAACAAATGACACATAATCACATATTGGATGCACAAGATTGGTTAAAAACCCTAATTGGATTAGAATAACCTTTGGGAGTACGAAAATGACCTAAATGTTCAACCAATGACACAAAATCACTAATTGGATGCACAAGATTGGTTAAAAACCCTAATTGGATTAGAATAATCCTAGGGAGGACGAAAATGACTTAAATGTTCAACAAATGACACAAAATCACATATTGGATGCACAAGATTGGTTAAAAACCCTAATTGAATCAGAATAAGCCTAGCGAGGACGAAAGTGACCTAAATGTTCAACCAATGACACAACATCACTAATTTGATGCACAAGAGTGGTTAAAAAACCCTAATTGGATTAGAATAAGTCGAAGGATGACGAAAATGACCTAAATGTTCAACCAATGAAACAAAAATCACATATTGGATGCACAAGATTTGTTAAAAACCCTAATTGGATTAGAATAAGCGTAGGGAGGACGAAAATGACCTAAATATTCAACCAATGACAAAAAATCACTAATTGGATGCACAAGATAGGTTAGAAACCCTAATTGGATTAGAATAAGCCTAGGGAGGACGAAAATGACCGAAATGTTCAACATATGACACAAAATCACATATTGGATGCACAAGATTAGTTAAAAACCCTAATTGGATTAGAATAAGCCTTGGGAGGACGAAAATGACCTAAATGTTAAACCAATGACACAAAATCACTAATTGGATGCACAAGATTGGTTAAAAACCCTAATTGGGTTAGAATAAGTCCAAGGATG
This sequence comes from Cicer yamashitae, assembly GCA_037974755.1. Lineage (NCBI taxonomy): Eukaryota > Viridiplantae > Streptophyta > Magnoliopsida > Fabales > Fabaceae > Cicer > Cicer yamashitae. The sequence goes on along the minus strand of JBBPBQ010000008.1, from coordinate 26,375,993 downwards.
ACAAAAATGACCTAAATGTTCAACCAATGACACAAAATCACAAATTGGATGCACAAGATTGGTTAAAAACCCAAATTGGATTAGAATAATCCTAGGGAGAACGAAAATGACCTAAATGTTCAACAAATGACACAAAATCACATATTGGATGCACAAGATTGGTTAAAAACCCTAATTGGATTAGAATAAGACTAGGGAGGACGAAAATGACCTAAATGTTCAACCAATGACACAAAATGACATATTGGATGCACAAGATTGGTTAAAAACCCTAATTGGATTAGAATAAGCCTTAGGAAGACGAAAATGACCTAAATGTTCAACCAATGACACAAAATCACATATTGGATGCACATGATTGGTTGAAAACCCTAATTGGATTAGAATAAGCCTAGGGAGGACGAAAATGACCTAAATATTCAACCAATGACACAAAATCACATATTGGATGCACAAGATTGGTTAAAAACCCTAATTGGACTAGAATAAGCCTTGGGAGGACGAAAATGACCTAAATGTTCAACCAATGACATAAATCATATATTGGATGCACAAGATTGGTTAAAAACCCTAATTGGATTAGAATAAGCCTAGGGAGGATGAAAATGACCGAAATGTTCTACCAATGACACAAAATAACTTATTGGATGCACAAGATTTGTTAAAAACCCTAATTGGATTACAATAAGCCTAGGGAGGACGAAAATGACCTAAATGTTCAACCAATGATACAAAAGCACATATTGGATGCACAAGATTAGTTAAAAACCCTAATTGGATTAGAATAAGCCTTCGGAGGACGAAAATGACCTAAATGTTCTACCAATGACACAAAATCACTAATTGGATGCACAAGATTGGTTAAAAACCCTAATTGGGTTAGAATAAGTCCAAGGATGACAAAAATGACCTAAATGTTCAACCAATGACACAAAATTACAAATTGGATGCACAAGATTGGTTAAAAACCCTAATTGGATTAGAATAATCCTAGGGAGGATGAAAATGACTTAAATGTTCAACAAATGACACAAAATCACATATTGGATGCACAAGATTGGTTAAAAACCCTAATTGGGTTAGAATAAGTCCAAGGATGACAAAAATGACCTAAATGTTCAACAAATGACACAAAATCACATATTGGATGCACAAGATTGGTTAAAAACCCTAATTGGATTAGAATAAGCCTTTGGAAGACGAAAATGACCTAAATGTTCAACCAATGACACAAAATCACATATTGGATGCACAAGATTGGTTAAAAACCATAATTGGATTAAAAAAAAACTTTGGAGGACGAAAATGACCTAACCAATGACACAAAATCACTAATTGGATGCACAAGATTGGTTAAAAACCCTAATTGGATTAGAATTATCCTAGGGAGGACGAAAATGACCTATATGTTCAACAAATGACACAAAATCACATATTGGATGCACAAGATTGGTTAAAAACCCTAATTGGATTAGAATAAGACTAGGGAGGATGAAAATGACCTAAATGTTCAACCAATGACACAAAATGACATATTGGATGCACAAGATTGGTTAAAAACCCTAATTGGATTAGAATAAGCCTTAGGAAGACGAAAATGACCTAAATATTCAACCAATGACACAAAATCACGTATTGGATGCACAAGATTGGTTGAAAACCCTAATTGGATTAGAATAAGCCTAGGGAGGACGAAAATAACCTAAATGTTCAACCAATGACACAAAATCACATATTGGATGCACAAGATTGGTTAAAAACCCTAATAGGATTAGAATAAGCCTCTGGAGGACGAAAATGATCTAAATGTTCAACAAATGACACAAAATCACATATTGGATGCACAAGATTGGTTAAAAACCCTAATTGGATTAGAATAAGCCTAGGTAGAACGAAAATGACCTAAATGTTCAACAAATCACACAAAATCACATATTGGATGCACAAGATTGGTTAAAAACCCTAATTGGATTAGAATAACCTTTGGGAGTACGAAAATGACCTAAATGTTCAACCAAGGACACAAAATCACTAATTGGATGCACAAGATTGGTTAAAAACCCTAATTGGATTAGAATAATCCTAGGGAGGACGAAAATGACTTAAATGTTCAACAAATGACACAAAATCACATATTGGATGCACAAGATTGGTTAAAAACCCTAATTGAATCAGAATAAGCCTAGCGAGGACGAAAGTGACCTAAATGTTCAACCAATGACACAACATCACTAATTTGATGCACAAGAGTGGTTAAAAAACCCTAATTGGATTAGAATAAGTCGAAGGATGACGAAAATGACCTAAATGTTCAACCAATGAAACAAAAATCACATATTGGATGCACAAGATTTGTTAAAAACCCTAATTGGATTAGAATAAGCGTAGGGAGGACGAAAATGACCTAAATATTCAACCAATGACACAAAATCACTAATTGGATGCACAAGATTGGTTAGAAACCCTAATTGGATTAGAATAAGCCTAGGGAGGACGAAAATGACCGAAATGTTCAACATATGACACAAAATCACATATTGGATGCACAAGATTAGTTAAAAACCCTAATTGGATTAGAATAAGCCTTGGGAGGACGAAAATGACCTAAATGTTAAACCAATGACACAAAATCACTAATTGGATGCACAAGATTGGTTAAAAACCCTAATTGGGTTAGAATAAGTCCAAGGATGACAAAAATGACCTAAATGTTCAACCAATGACACAAAATCACAAATTGGATGCACAAGATTGGTTAAAAACCCAAATTGGATTAGAATAATCCTAGGGAGAACGAAAATGACCTAAATGTTCAGCAAATGACACAAAATCACATATTGGATTAACAAGATTGGTTAAAAACCCTAATTGGATTAGAATAAGACTAGGGAGGACGAAAATGACCTAAATGTTCAACCAATGACACAAAATGACATATTGGATGCACAAGATTAGTTAAAAACCATAGATGGATTAGAATAAGCCTTTGGAAGACGAAAATGACCTCAATGTTCAACCAATGACACAAAATCACATATTGGATGCACAAGATTGGTTAAAAACCCTAACTGGATTAGAATAAGCCTAGGGAGGACGAAAATGACCTAAATGTTCAACCAATGACACATAATCACATATTGGATGCACAAGATTGGTTAAAAACCCTAATTGGATTAGAATAAGCTTTGGGAGTACGAAAATGACCTAAATGTTCAACCAATGACACAAAATCACTAATTGGATGCACAAGATTGGTTAAAAACCCTAATTCGATTAGAATAATCCTAGGGAGGACGAAAATGACTTAAATGTTCAACAAATGACACAAAATCACATATTGGATGCACAAGATTGGTTAAAAACCCTAATTGAATCAGAATAAGCCTAGCGAGGACGAAAGTGACCTAAATGTTCAACCAATGACACAACATCACTAATTTGATGCACAAGATTGGTTAAAAAACCCTAATTGGATTAGAATAAGTCGATGGATGAGGAAAATGACCTAAATGGTCAACCAATGACACAAAAATCACATATTGGATGCACAAGATTTGTTAAAAACCCTAATTGGATTTGAATAAGCGTAGGGAGGACGAAAATGACCTAGATATTCAACCAATGACACAAAATCACTTATTGGATGCACAAGATTTGTTAAAAACCCTAATTGGATTAGAATAAGCCTAGGTAGGACGAAAATGACCTAAATGTTCAACTAATGACACAAAATCACATATTGGATGCACAAGATTAGTTAAAAACCCTAATTGGATTAGAATAAGCCTTGGGAGGACGAAAATGACCTAAATGTTCAACCAATGACACAAAATCACATATTGGATGCACAAGATTGGTTAAAAACCCTAATTGGATTAGAATAAGCTTAGGGAGGACGAAAATGACCTAAATGTTCAACCAATGACACAAAATGACACAAAATCACATATTGGATGCACAAGATTGGTTAAAAACCCTTATTGGATTAGGATAAGCCTAGGGAAGACGAAAATGACCTAAATGTTCAACCAATGACACAAAATCACATATTGGATGCACAAGATTGGTTAAAAACCCGAATTGGATTAGAAAAAGCCTAGCGAGGACGAAAATGACCTAAATGTTCAACCAATGACACAAAATCACATATTGGATGCACAAGATTGGTTAAAAACCCTAATTGGATTAGAATAAGCCTTGGGAGGACGAAAATGACCTAAATGTTCAACCAATGACACAAAATCACATATTGGATGCACAAGATTGGTTAAAAACCCGAATTGGATTAGAAAAAGCCTAGCGAGGACGAAAATGACCTAAATGTTCAACCAATGACACAAAATCACATATTGGATGCACAAGATTGGTTAAAAACCCTAATTGGATTAGAATAAGCTTAGGGAGGACGAAAATGACCTAAATGTTCAACCAATGACACAAAATGACACAAAATCACATATTGGATGCACAAGATTGGTTAAAAACCCTAATTGGATTAGAATAAGCCTAGGGAGGACGAAAATGACCTAAATGTTCAACCAATGACCCAAAATGACACAAAATCACACATTGGATGCACTAGATTGGTTAAGAACCTTAATTGGATAAGAATAAGCCAAGGGAGGACGAAAATGACCTAAATGTTCAACCAATGACACAAAATGACACAAAATCACATATTGGATGCACAAGATTGGTTAAAAACCCTAATTGGATTAGAATAAGCCTAGGGAGGACGAAAATGACCTAAATGTTCAACCAATGACACAAAATCACATATTGGATGCACAAGATTGGTTAAAAACCCTAATTGGATTAGAATAAGCCTAGGGAGGACGAAAATGACCAACATGTTCAACCGATGACACAAAATGACACAAAATCACATATTAGATGCACAAGATTGGTTAAAAACCCTAATTGGATTAGAATAAGCCTAGGGAGGACGAAAAATGACCTAAATGTTCAACCGATGACACAAAATGACACAAAATCACATATTGGATGCACAAGATTGGTTAAAAACCCTAATTGGATTAGAATAAGCCTAGGGAGGACGAAAATGACCAAAATGTTCAACTGATGACACAAAATCACATATTGGATGCACAAGATTGGTTAAAAACCCTAATTGGATTAGAATAAGCCTAGGGAGGACGAAAATGACCTAAATGTTCAACCAATGACACAAAATCACATATTGGATGCACAAGATTGGTTAAAAACCCTAATTGGATTAGAATAAGCTTAGGGAGGGCGAAAATGACCTAAATGTTCAAGCAATGACACAAAATGACACAAAATCACATATTGGATGCACAAGATTGGTTAAAAACCCTAATTGGATTAGAATAAGCCTAGGGAGGACGAAAATGACCTAAATGTTCAACCAATGACACAAAATCACATATTGGATGCACAAGATTGGTTAAAAACCCTAATTGGATTAGAATAAGCCTTTGGAGCATGAAAATGACCTAAATGTTCAACCAATGACACAAAATCACATATTGGATGCACAAGATTGGTTAAAAACCCTAATTGGATTAGAATAAGCCTAGGGAGGACGAAAATGACCTAAATGTTCAACCAATGACACAAAATCACATATTGGATGCACAAGATTGGTTAAAAACCCTAATTTGATTAGAGTAAGCCTGGGGAGGACGAAAATGACATAAATGTTCAACCAATGACACAAAATGACAGAAAATCACATATTGGATGCACAAGATTGGTTAAAAACCCTAATTGGATTAGAATAAGCCTAGGGAGGACGAAAATGACCTAAATGTTCAACCAATGACACAAAATCACATATTGGATGCACAAGATTGGTTAAAAACCCTAATTGGATTAGAATAAGCCTAGGGAGGACGAAAATAACCTAAATGTTCATCCAATGACACAAAATCACATATTGGATGCACAAGATTGGTTAAAAACACTAATTGGATTAGAATAAGCCTAGGGAGGACGAAAATGACCTAAATGTTCAACCAATGACACAAAATCACATATTGGATGCACAAGATTGGTTAAAAACCCTAATTGGATTAGAATATGCCTAGGGAAAAGGAAAATGACCTAAATGTTCAACCCATGACACAAAATCACATATTGGATGCACAAGATTGGTTAAAAACCCTAATTGGATTAGAATAAGCCTAGGGAGGACGAAAATGACCTAAATGTTCAACCAATTACACAAAATCACATATTGGATTCACAAGATTGGTTAAAAACCCAAATTGGATTAGAATATGCCTAGGGAAGAGGAAAATGACCTAAATGTACAACCCATGACACAAAATGACACAAAATCACATATTGGATGCACAAGATTGGTTAAAAACCCTAATTGGATTAGAATAAGCCTAGGGAGGACGAAAATGACCTAAATGTTCAACCAATGACACAAAATCACATATTGGATGCACAAGATTGGTTAAAAACCCTAATTGGATTAGAATATGCCTAGGGAGGACGAAAATGACCTAAATGTTCAACCAATGACAGAAAATCACATATTGGATGCACAAGATTGGTTAAAAACCCTAATTGGATTAGAATAAGCCTAGGGAGGACGAAAATGACCTAAATGTTCAACCAATGACACAAAATCACATATTGGATGCACAAGATTGGTTAAAAACCCTAATTGGATTAGAATAAGCCTAGGGAGGACGAAAATGACCTAAATGTTCAACCAATGACACAAAATAACATATTGGATGCACAAGACTAGTTAAAATCCCTAATTGGATTAGAATAAGCGTTGGGAGGACGAAAATGACCTAAATGTTCAACCAATGACACAAAATCACTAATTGGATGCACAAGATTGGTTAAAAACCCTAATTGGATTAGAATAAGCCTAGGGAGGACGAAAATGACCTAAATGTTCAACCAATGACACAAAATCACTTATTGGATGCACAAGATTTGTTAAAAACCCTAATTGGATTAGAATTTAGCCTAGGGAGGACGAAAATGACCTAAATGTTCAACCAATGACACAAAACCACTAATTGGATGCACAAGATTGGTTAAAAACCCTAATTAGGTTAGAATAAGTCCAAGGATGACAAAAATGACCTAAATGTTCAACAAATGACACAAAATCACATATTGGATGCACAAGATTGGTTAAAAACCCTAATTGGATTAGAATAAGCCTTTGGAAGACGAAAATGACCTAAATGTTCAACAAATGACACAAAATCACATATTGGATGCACAAGATTGGTTAAAAACCCTAATTGGATTAAAAAAAAACTTTGGAGGACGAAAATGACCTAACCAATGACACAAAATCACTAATTCGATGCACAAGATTGGTTAAAAACCCTAATTGGATTAGAATTATCCTAGGGAGGACGAAAATGACCTATATGTTCAACAAATGACACAAAATCACATATTGGATGCACAAGATTGGTTAAAAACCCTAATTGGATTAGAATAAGACTAGGGAGGATGAAAATGACCTAAATGTTCAACCAATGACACAAAATGACATATTGGATGCACAAGATTGGTTAAAAACCCTAATTGGATTAGAATAAGCCTTAGGAAGACGAAAATGACCTAAATGTTCAACCAATGACACAAAATCACGTATTGGATGCACATGATTGGTTGAAAACCCTAATTGGATTAGAATAAGCCTAGGGAGGACGAAAATGACCTAAATATTCAACCAATGACACAAAATCACATATTGGATGCACAAGATTGGTTAAAAATCCTAATTGGATTAGAATAAGCCTTGGGAGGACGAAAATGACCTAAATGTTCAACCAATGACACAAAATCATATATTGGATGCACAAGATTTGTTAAAAACCCTAATTGGATTACAATAAGCCTAGGGAGGACGAAAATGACCTAAATGTTCAACCAATGATACAAAATCACATATTGGATGCACAAGATTAGTTAAAAACCCTAATTGGATTAGAATAAGCCTTCGGAGGATGAAAAAGACCTAAATGTTCAACCAATGACACAAAATCACTAATTGGATGGACAAGATTGGTTAAAAACCCTAATTGGGTTAGAATAAGTCCAAGGATGACAAAAATGACCTAAATGTTCAACCAATGACACAAAATTACAAATTGGATGCACAAGATTGGTTAAAAACCCTAATTGGATTAGAATAATCCTAGGGAGGACGAAAATGACCTAAATGTTCAACAAATGACACAAAATCACAAATTGGATGCACAAGATTGGTTAAAAAC
>JBBPBQ010000008.1:26314104-26359671 GCA_037974755.1 Cicer yamashitae | reverse complement strand
ATTGGATGCACAAGATTGGTTAAAAACCCTAATTGGATTAGAATAAACCTTGGGAGGACGAAAATGACCTAATTGTTCAACCAATGACACAAATTGACACAAAATCACATATTGGATGCACAAGATTGGTTAAAAACCCTAATTAGATTAGAATAAGTCGAAGCAAGACGAAAATGACCTAAATGTTCAACCAATGACACAAAATCACATATTGGATGCACAAGATTGGTTAAAAACCCTAATTGGATTAGAATAAGCTTTGGGAGTACGAAAATGACCTAAATGTTCAACCAATGACACAAAATCACTAATTGGATGCACAAGATTGGTTAAAAACCCTAATTGGATTAGAATAATCCTAGGGAGGACGAAAATGACTTAAATGTTCAACAAATGACACAAAATCACATATTGGATGCACAAGATTGGTTAAAAACCCTAATTGAATCAGAATAAGCCTAGCGAGGACGAAAGTGACCTAAATGTTCAACCAATGACACAACATCACTAATTTGATGCACAAGAGTGGTTAAAAAACCCTAATTGGATTAGAATAAGTCGATGGATGAGGAAAATGACCTAAATGTTCAACCAATGAAACAAAAATCACATATTGGATGCACAAGATTTGTTAAAAACCCTAATTGGATTAGAATAAGCGTAGGGAGGACGAAAATGACCTAAATATTCAACCAATGACACAAAATCACTAATTGGATGCACAAGATTGGTTAGAAACCCTAATTGGATTAGAATAAGCCTAGGGAGGACGAAAATGACCGAAATGTTCAACATATGACACAAAATCACATATTGGATGCACAAGATTAGTTAAAAACCCTAATTGGATTAGAATAAGCCTTGGGAGGACGAAAATGACCTAAATGTTAAACCAATGACACAAAATCACTAATTGGATGCACAAGATTGGTTAAAAACCCTAATTGGATTACAATAACCCTAGGGAGGACGAAAATGACCTAAATGTTCAACCAATGACACAAAATCACTTATTGGATGCACAAGATTTGTTAAAATCCCTAATTGGATTACAATAAGCCTAGGGAGGACAAAAATGATCTAAATGTTCAACCAATGATACAAAATCACATATTGGATGCACAAGATTAGTTAAAAACCCTAATTGGATTAGAATTAGCCTTGGGAGGACGAAAATGACCTAAATGTTCAACCAGTGACAAAAATCACTAATTGGATGCACAAGATTGGTTAAAAACCCTAATTGCGTTAGAATAAGTCAGTGGATGACAAAAATGACCTAAATGTTCAACCAATAACACAAAATTACATATTGGATGCACAAGGTTGGTTAAAAACCCTAATTGGATTAGAATAATCCTAGGGAGGACGAAAATGACCTAAATGTTCTACAAATGACACAAAATCACATATTGGATGCACAAGATTGGTTAAAAACCCTAATTGGATTAGAATAAGCCTTTGGAAGACGAAAATGACCTAACTGTTCAACCAATGACACAAAATCACGTATTGGATGCACAAGATTGGTTAGAAACCCTAATTGGATTAGAATAAGCCTAGGGAGGACGAAAATGACCTAAATGTTCAATCAATGACACAAAATCACATATTGGATGCACAAGAATAGTTAAAAACCCTAATTGGATTAGAATAAGCGTTTTGAGGACGAAAATGACCTAAATGTTCAACCAATGACACCAAATCACTAATTGGATGCACAAGATTGGTTAAAAACCCTAATTGGATTAGAATAAGCCTAGGGAGGACGAAAACGACCTAAATATTCAACCAATGACACAAAATCACATATTGGATGCACAAGATTAGTTAAAAACCCTAATTGGATTAGAATAAGCCTTGGGAGGACGAAAATGACCTAAATGTTCAACCAATGACACAAAATCACATATTGGATGCACAAGATTGGTTAAAAACTCTAATTGGATTAGAATAAGCCTTGGGAGGACGAAAATGACCTAAATGTTCAACCAATGACACAAAATCACTAATTGGATGCACAAGATTGGTTAAAAACCCTAATTGGGTTAGAATAAATCCAAGGATGACAAAAATGACCTAAATGTTCAACCAATGACACAAAATCACAAATTGGATGCACAAGATTGGTTAAAAACCCTTATTGGATTAGAATACTCCTACGGAGGACGAAAATGACCTAAATGTTCAACAAATGACACAAAATCACATATTGGATGCACTAGATTGGTTAAAAACCCTAATTGGATTAGAATAATCGTAGGGAGGACGAAAATGACCTAAATGTTCAACAAATGACACAAAATCACATATTGGATGCACAAGATTGGTTAAAAACCCTAATTGGATTAGAATAAGCCTTTGGAAGACGAAAATGACCTAAATGTTCAACCAATGACACAAAATCACATATTGGATGCACAAGATTAGTTAAAAACCCTAATTGGATTAGAATAAACCTTGGGAGGACGAAAATGACCTAAATGTTCAACCAATGACACAAAATCACTAATTTGATGCACAAGATTGGTTAAAAACCCTAATTGGGTTAGAATAAGTCACTGGATGACAAAAATGACCTAAATGTTCAACCAATGACACAAAATTACAAATTGGATGCACAAGATTGGTTAAAAACCCTAATTGGATTAGAATAATCCTAGGGAGAACGAAAATGACCTAAATGTTCAACGAATGACACAAAATCAAATATTGGATGCACTAGATCGGTTAAAAACCCTAATTGGATTAGAATAATCGTAGGGAGGACGAAAATGACCTAAATGTTCAACAAATGACACAAAATCACTAACTGGATGCACAAGATTGGTTAAAAACCCTAATTGGATTAGAATAAGCCGAGGGAGGACGAAAATGACCGAAATGTTCAACCAATGACACAATATCACTTATTGGATGTACATGATTGGTTAAAAACCCTAATTGGATTAGAATAAGTCCAACGATGACAAAAATGACCAAAATGTTCAACCAATGACACAAAATCACAAATTGGATGCACAAGATTGGTTAAAAACCCTAATTGGATTAGAATAAGTCCAACGATGACAAAAATGACCAAAATGTTCAACCAATGACACAAAATCACAAATTGGATGCAATGGATTGGTTAAAAACCCTAATTCGATTAGAATAATCCTAGGGAGGACGAAAATGACCTAAATGTTCAACAAATGACACAAAATCACATATTGGATGCACTAGATTGGTTAAAAACCCTAATTGGATTAGAATAATCGTAGGGAGGACGAAAATGACCTAAATGTTCAACAAATGACACAAAATCACATATTGGATGCACAAGATTGGTTAAAAACCCTAATTGGATTAGAATAAGCCTTTGGAAGACGAAAATGACCTAAATGTTAACCAATGACACAAAATCACTAATTGGATGCACAAGATTGGTTAAAAACCCTAATTGGGTTAGAATAAGTCCAAGGATGACAAAAATGACCTAAATGTTCAACAAATGACACAAAATCACATATTGGATGCACAAGATTGGTTAAAAACCCTAATTGGATTAGAATAAGACTAGGGAGGACGAAAATGACCTAAATGTTCAACAAATGACACAAAATCACATCTTGGATGCACAAGATTGGTTAAAAACCCTAATTGGATTAGAATAAGACTAGGGAGGATGAAAATGACCTAAATGTTCAACCAATGACACAAAATCACTAATTGGATGCACAAGATTGGTTAAAAACCCTAATTGGATTAGAATAAGTCAAAGGATGACAAAAATGACCTAAATGTTCAACCAATGACACAAAATCACATATTGGATGCACAAGATTGGTTAAAAACCCTAATTGGATTAGAATAAGCCTAGGGAGGACGAAAATGACCTAAATGTTCAACCAATGACACAAAATAACATATTGGATGCACAAGACTAGTTAAAATCCCTAATTGGATTAGAATAAGCGTTGGGAGGACGAAAATGACCTAAATGTTCAACCAATGACACAAAATCACTAATTGGATGCACAAGATTGGTTAAAAACCCTAATTGGATTAGAATAAGCCTAGGGAGGACGAAAATGACCTAAATGTTCAACCAATGACACAAAATCACTTATTGGATGCACAAGATTAGTTAAAAACCCTAATTGGATTAGAATAAGCCTTGGGAGGACGAAAATGACCTAAATGTTCAACCAATGACACAAAATCACTAATTGGATGCACAAGATTGGTTAAAAACCCTAATTGGATTAGAATAAGCCTTGGGAGGACGAAAATGACCTAAATGTTCAACCAATGACACAAAATCACTAATTGGATGCACAAGATTGGTTAAAAACCCTAATTGGATTAGAATAAGCCTTGGGAGGACGAAAATGACCTAAATGTTCAACCAATGACACAAAATCACTAATTGGATGCACAAGATTTGTTAAAAACCCTAATTGGGTTAGAATAAGTCCAAGGATGACAAAAATGACCTAAATGTTCAACCAATGACACAAAATTACAAATTGGATGCACAAGATTGGTTAAAAACCCTAATTGGATTAGAATACTCCTACGGAGGACGAAAATGACCTAAATGTATAACAAATGAAACAAAATCACATATTGGATGCACTAGATTGGTTAAAAACCCTAATTGGATTAGAATAATCGTAGGGAGGACGAAAATGACCTAAATGTTCAACAAATGACACAAAATCACATATTGGATGCACAAGATTGGTTAAAAACCCAAATTGGATTAGAATAAGCCTTCGGAAGACGAAAATGACCTAAATGTTCAACCAATGACACAAAATCACATATTGGATGCACAAGATTGGTTAAAAACCCTAATTAGATTAGAATAAGCCTAGGGAGGACGAAATCGACCTAAATGTTCAATCAATGACACAAAATCACATATTGGATGCACAAGATTGGTTAAAAACCCTAATTGGATTAGAATAAGCGTTGGGAGGACGAAAATGACCTAAATGTTCAACCAATGACACAAAATCACTAATTGGATGCACAAGATTGGTTAAAAACCCTAATTGGATTAGAATAAGCCTAGGGAGGACGAAAATGACCTAAATGTTCAACCAATGACACAAAATCGCATATTGGATGCACAAGATTAGTTAAAAACCCTAATTGGATTAGAATAAGCCTTGGGAGAACGAAAATGACCTAAATGTTCAACCAATAACACAAAATCACATATTGGATGCACAAGATTGGTTAAAAACCCTAATTGGATTAGAATAAGCCTTGGGAGGACGAAAATGACCTAAAAGTTCAACCAATGACACAAAATCACTAATTGGATGCACAAGATTGGTTAAAAACCCTAATTGGGTTAGAATAAGTCCAAGGATGACAAAAATGACCTAAATGTTCAACCAATGACACAAAATCACAAATTGGATGCACAAGATTGGTTAAAACCCTAATAGGATTAGAATAAGCCTCTGGAAGACGAAAATGACCTAAATGTTCAACCAATGATACAAAATCACATATTGGATGCACAAGATTAGTTAAAAACCCTAATTGGATTAGAATAAGCCTTGGGAGGACGAAAATGACCTAAATGATCAACCAGTGACACAAAATCACTAATTGGACGCACAAGATTTGTTAAAAACTCTAATTGGGTTAGAATAAGTCAGTGGATGACAAAAATGACCTAAATGTTCAACCAATGACACAAAATTACAAATTGGATGCACAAGATTGGTTAAAAACCCTAATTGGATTAGAATAAGCCTTTGGAAGACGAATATGACCTAAATGTTCAACCAATGACACAAAATCACATATTGGATGCACAAGATTGGTTAAAAACCCTAATTGGATTAGAATAATCGTAGGGAGGACGAAAATGACCTAAATGTTCAACAAATGACACAAAATCACATATTGGATGCACAAGATTGGTTAAAAACCCAAATTGGATTAGAATAAGCCTTCGGAAGACGAAAATGACCTAAATGTTCAACCAATGACACAAAATCACATATTGGATGCACAAGATTGGTTAAAAACCCTAATTAGATTAGAATAAGCCTAGGGAGGACGAAATCGACCTAAATGTTCAATCAATGACACAAAATCACATATTGGATGCACAAGATTGGTTAAAAACCCTAATTGGATTAGAATAAGCGTTGGGAGGACGAAAATGACCTAAATGTTCAACCAATGACACAAAATCACTAATTGGATGCACAAGATTGGTTAAAAACCCTAATTGGATTAGAATAAGCCTAGGGAGGACGAAAATGACCTAAATGTTCAACCAATGACACAAAATCGCATATTGGATGCACAAGATTAGTTAAAAACCCTAATTGGATTAGAATAAGCCTTGGGAGGACGAAAATGACCTAAATGTTCAACCAATAACACAAAATCACATATTGGATGCACAAGATTGGTTAAAAACCCTAATTGGATTAGAATAAGCCTTGGGAGGACGAAAATGACCTAAAAGTTCAACCAATGACACAAAATCACTAATTGGATGCACAAGATTGGTTAAAAACCCTAATTGGGTTAGAATAAGTCCAAGGATGACAAAAATGACCTAAATGTTCAACCAATGACACAAAATCACAAATTGGATGCACAAGATTGGTTAAAACCCTAATAGGATTAGAATAAGCCTCTGGAAGACGAAAATGACCTAAATGTTCAACCAATGATACAAAATCACATATTGGATGCACAAGATTAGTTAAAAACCCTAATTGGATTAGAATAAGCCTTGGGAGGACGAAAATGACCTAAATGATCAACCAGTGACACAAAATCACTAATTGGACGCACAAGATTTGTTAAAAACTCTAATTGGGTTAGAATAAGTCAGTGGATGACAAAAATGACCTAAATGTTCAACCAATGACACAAAATTACAAATTGGATGCACAAGATTGGTTAAAAACCCTAATTGGATTAGAATAAGCCTTTGGAAGACGAATATGACCTAAATGTTCAACCAATGACACAAAATCACATATTGGATGCACAAGATTGGTTAAAAACCCTAATTGGATTAGAATAAGCCTAGGGAGGACGAAAATGACCTAAATGTTCAACCAATGACACAAAATAACATATTGGATGCACAAGACTAGTTAAAATCCCTAATTGGATTAGAATAAGCGTTGGGAGGACGAAAATGACCTAAATGTTCAACCAATGACACAAAATCACTAATTGGATGCACAAGATTGGTTAAAAACCCTAATTGGATTAGAATAAGCCTAGGGAGGACGAAAATGACCTAAATGTTCAACCAATGACACAAAATCACATATTGGATGCACAAGATTAGATAAAAACCCTAATTGGATTAGAATAAGTGTTGGGAGGACGAAAATGACCTAAATGTTCAACCAATGACACAAAATCACTAATTGGATGCACAAGATTGGTTAAAAACCCTAATTGGATTAGAATAAGCCTAGGGAGGACGAAAAT
The DNA here is from genome assembly GCA_037974755.1 of Cicer yamashitae. Lineage (NCBI taxonomy): Eukaryota > Viridiplantae > Streptophyta > Magnoliopsida > Fabales > Fabaceae > Cicer > Cicer yamashitae. Next base: position 26,352,198 of record JBBPBQ010000008.1, on the reverse strand, counting down.
GACCTAAATGTTTAACCAATGACACAAAATCACATATTGGATGCACAAGATTAGTTAAAAACCCTAATTGGATTAGAATAAGCGTTGGGAGGACGAAAATGACCTAAATGTTCAACCAATGACACAAAATCACTAATTGGATGCACAAGATTGGTTAAAAACCCTAATTGGATTAGAATAAGCCTAGGGAGGACGAAAATGACCTAAATGTTCAACAAATGACACAAAATCACATCTTGGATGCACAAGATTGGTTAAAAACCCTAATTGGATTAGAATAAGACTAGGGAGGATGAAAATGACCTAAATGTTCAACCAATGACACAAAAACACATATTGGATGCACATGATTGGTTAAAAACCCTAATTGGATTAGAATAAGCCTAGGGAGGACGAAAATGACCTAAATGTTCAACCAATGATACAAAATCACATATTGGATGCACAAGATTGGTTAAAAACCCTAATTGGATTAGAATAAGCCTTGGGAGGACGAAAATGACCTAAATGTTCAACCAATGACACAAAATCACTAATTGGATGCACAAGATTGGTTAAAAACCCTAATTGGATTAGAATAAGCCTTGGGAGGACGAAAATGACCTAAATGTTCAACCAATGACACAAAATCACTAATTGGATGCACAAGATTTGTTAAAAACCCTAATTGGGTTAGAATAAGTCCAAGGATGACAAAAATGACCTAAATGTTCAACCAATGACACAAAATTACAAATTGGATGCACAAGATTGGTTAAAAACCCTAATTGGATTAGAATACTCCTACGGAGGACGAAAATGACCTAAATGTATAACAAATGAAACAAAATCACATATTGGATGCACTAGATTGGTTAAAAACCCTAATTGGATTAGAATAATCGTAGGGAGGACGAAAATAACCTAAATGTTCAACAAATGACACAAAATCACATATTGGATGCACAAGATTGGTTAAAAACCCTAATTGGATTAGAATAAGCCTTTGGAAGACGAAAATGACCTAAATGTTCAACCAATGACACAAAATCACATATTGGATGCACATGATTGGTTAAAAACCCTAATTGGATTAGAATAAGCCTAGGGAGTACGAAAATGACCTAAATGTTCAACCAATGACACAAAGTCACTTATTGGATGCACAAGATTGGTTAAAAACCCTAATTGGATTAGAATAAACCTTGGGAGGACGAAAATGACCTAAATGTTCAACCAATGACACAAAATCACATATTGGATGGACAAGATTGGTTAAAAAACCTAATTGGATTTGAATAAGCTTTGGGAGGACGAAAATGACCTAAATGTTCAACCAATGACACAAAATCACTAATTGGATGCACAAGATTGGTTAAAAACCCTAATTGGATTAGAATAAGCCTTTGGAAGACGAAAATGACCTAAATGTTCAACCAATGACACAAAATCACATATTGGATGCACATTATTGGTTAAAAACCCTAATTGGATTAGAATAAGCCTAGGGAGGACGAAAATGACCTAAATGTTCAACCAATGACACAAAATCACATATTGGATGCACAAGATTGGTTAAAAACCCTAAATGGATTAGAATAAGCTTTGGGAGGACGAAAATAACCTAAATGTTCAACCAATGACACAAAATCACTAATTGGATGCACAAGATTGGTTAAAAACCCTAATTCGATTAGAATAAGCCTAGGGACGACGAAAATGACCTAAATGTTCAACCAATGACACAAAATCACTTATTGGATGCACAAGATTTGTTAAAAACCCTAATTGGATTAGAATTTAGCCTAGGGAGGACGAAAATGACCTAAATGTTCAACCAATGATACAAAATCACATATTGGATGCAAAAGATTAGTTAAAAACCCTAATTGGATTAGAATAAGCCTTGGGAGGACGAAAATGACCTAAATGTTAACCAATGACACAAAATCACTAATTGGATGCACAAGATTGGTTAAAAACCCTAATTAGGTTAGAATATGTCCAAAGATGACAAAAATGACCTAAATGTTCAACAAATGACACAAAATCACATATTGGATGCACAAGATTGGTTAAAAACCCTAATTGGATTAGAATAAGCCTTTGGAAGACGAAAATGACCTAAATGTTCAACCAATGACACAAAATCACATATTGGATGCACAAGATTGGTTAAAAACCCTAATTGGATTAGAATAAGCCTTTCGAAGACGAAAATGACCTAAATGTTCAACCAATGACACAAAATCACATATTGGATGCACATGATTGGTTAAAAACCCTAATTGGATTAGAATAAGCCTTCCGAAGACGAAAATGACCTAAATGTTCAACCAATGACACAAAATCACATATTGGATGCACAAGATTGGTTAAAAACCCTAATTGGTATAGAATAAGCCTAGGGAGGACGAAAATGACCTAAATGTTCAACCAATGACACAAAATCACATATTAGATGCACATGATTGGTTAAAAACCCTAATTGGATTAGAATAATCGTACGGAGGACGAAAATGACCTAAATGTTCAACAAATGACACAAAATCACATATTGGATGCACAAGATTGGTTAAAAACCCTAATTGGATTAGAATAAGCCTTTGGAAGACGAAAATGACCTAAATGTTCAACCAATGACACAAAATCACGTATTGGATGCACAAGATTGGTTAGAAACCCTAATTGGATTAGAATAAGCCTAGGGAGGACGAAAATGACCTAAATGTTCAATCAATGACACAAAATCACATATTGGATGCACAAGATTAGTTAAAAACCCTAATTGGATTAGAATAAGCGTTGGGAGGACGAAAATGACCTAAATGTTCAACCAATGACACAAAATCACTAATTGGATGCACAAGATTGGTTAAAAACCCTAATTGGATTAGAATAAGCCTAGAGAGGACAAAAATGACCTAAATGTTCAACCAATGACACAAAATCACATATTGGATGCACAAGATTAGTTAAAAACCCTAATTGGATTAGAATAAGCCTTGGGAGGACGAAAATGACCTAAATGTTCAACCAATGACACAAAATCACATATTGGATGCACAAGATTGGTTAAAAACCCTAATTGGATTACAATAAGCCTTGGGAGGACGAAATTGACCTAAATGTTCAACCAATGACAAAAAATCACTAATTGGATGCACAAGATTGGTTAAAAACCCTAATTGGGTTAGAATAAGTCCAAGGATGACAAAAATGACCTAAATGTTCAACCAATGACACAAAATCACAAATTGGATGCACAAGATTGGTTAAAACCCTAATAGGATTAGAATAAGCCTTTGGAGGACGAAAATGACCTAAATGTTCAACAAATGACACAAAATCACATATTGGATGCACAAGATTGGTTAAAAACCCTAATTGGATTAGAATAAGCCTTGGGAGGACGAAAATGACCTAAATGTTCAACCAATGACACAAAATCACATATTGGATGCACAAGATTAGTTAAAAACCCTAATTGGATTAGAATAAGCGTTGGGAGGACGAAAATGACCTAAATGTTAAACCAATGACAAAAATCACATATTGGATGCACAAGATTGGTTAAAAATCCTAATTGGATTATAATAAGCCTTTGGAGGACGAAAATGACCTAAATATTCAACCAATGAAACAAAATCACTAATTGGATGCACAAGATTGGTTAAAAACCCTAATTGGATTACAATAACCCTAGGGAGGACGAAAATGACCTAAATGTTCAACCAATGACACAAAATCACTTATTGGATGCACAAGATTTGTTAAAAACCCTAATTGGATTACAATAAGCCTAGGGAGGACGAAAATGACCTAAATCTTCAACCAATGATACAAAATCACATATTGGATGCAAAAGATTAGTTAAAAACCCTAATTGGATTAGAATAAGCCTTGGGAGGACGAAAATGACCTAAATGTTAACCAATGACACAAAATCACTAATTGGATGCACAAGATTGGTTAAAAACCCTAATTGGGTTAGAATAAGTCCAAGGATGACAAAAATGACCTAAATGTTCAACCAATGACACAAAATTACAAATTGGATGCACAAGATTGGTAAAAAACCCTAATTGGATTAGAATAATCCTAGGGAGGACGAAAATGACCTAAATGTTCAACAAATGACACAAGATCACTTATTGGATGCACTAGATTGGTTAAAAACCCTAATTGGATTAGAATAATCGTAGGGAGGACGAAAATGACCTAAATGTTCAACAAATGACACAAAATCACATATTGGATGCACAATATTGGTTAAAAACCCTAATTGGATTAGAATAAGCATTTGGAAGACGAAAATGACCTAAATGTTCAACCAATGACACAAAATCACATATTGGATGCACAAGATTGGTTAAAAACCCTAATTGGATTAGAATAAGCCTAGGGAGGACGAAAATGACCTAAATGTTCAACCAATGACACAAAATCACATATTGGATGCACAAGTTTTGTTAAAAACCCTAATTGGATTAGAATAAGCCTAGGGAGGACGAAAATGACCTAAATGTTCAACCAATGACACAAAATCACATATTGGATGCACAAGATTGGTTAAAAACCCTAATTGGATTAGAATAAGCCTAGGGAGGACGAAAATGACCTAAATGTTCAACCAATGACACAAAATCACAAATTGGATGCACAAGATTTGTTAAAAACCCTAATTGGATTACAATAAACCTAGGGAGGACGAAAATGACCTAAATGTTCAACCAATGACACAAAATGACACAAAATCACATATTGGATGCACAAGATTGGTTAAAAACCCTAATTGGATTAGAATAAGCCTAGGGACACGAAAATGACCTAAATGTTCAACCAATGACACAAAATCACATTTTGGATGCACAAGATTGGTTAAAAACCCTAATTGGATTATAATAAGCCTAGTAAGGACCAAAATGACCTAAATGTTCAACCAATGACACAAAATGACACAAAATCACATATTGGATGCACAAGATTGGTTAAAAACCCTAATTGGATTAGAATAAGCCTAGGAAGGACAAAAATGACCTAAATGTTCAACCAATGACACAAAATGACACAAAATCACATATTGGATGCACAAGATTGGTTAAAAACCCTAATTGGATTAGAATATGCCTAGGAAGGACGAAAATGACCTAAATGTTCAACCAATGACACAAAATGACACAAAATCACATATTGGATGCACAAGATTGGTTAAAAACCCTAATTGGATTAGAATAAGCCTAGGGAGGACGAAAATGAACTAAATGTTCAACCAATGACATAAAATCACATATTGGATGCACATGATTGGTTAAAAACCCTAATTGGATTAGAATAAGCCTTGGGAGGACGAAAATGACCTAAATGTTCAACCAATGACACAAAATGACATATTGGGTGCACAAGATTGGTTAAAAACCCTAATTGGATTAGAATAAGCCTAGGGAGGACGAAAATGACCTAAATGTTCAACCAATGACACAAAATGACACAAAATCACATATTGGATGCACAAGATTGGTTAAAAATCCTAATTGGATTAGAATAAGCCTAGGGAGGACGAAAATTACCTAAATGTTCAACCAATGACACAAAATGACACAAAATCACATATTGGATGCACAAGATTGGTTAAAAACCCTAATTGGATTAGAATAAGCCTAGGGAGGACGAAAATGACCTAAATGTTCAACCAATGACACAAAATCACAAATTGGATGCACAAGATTGGTTAAAATCCCTAATTGGATTAGAATAAGCCTAGGAAGGACGAAAATGACCTAAATGTTCAACCAATGACACAAAATGACACAAAATCACATATTGGATGCACAAGATTGGTTAAAAACCCTAATTGGATTAGAATAAGCCTAAGGAGGACGAAAATGACCTAAATGTTCAACCAATGATACAAAATGACACAAAATCACATATTGGATGCACAAGATTGGTTAAAAACCCTAATTGGATTAGAATAAGCCTAGGGAGGACGAAAATGACCTAAATGTTCAACCAATGACACAAAATCACAAATTGGATGCACAAGATTGGTTAAAAACCCTAATTGGGTTAGAATAAGTCCAAGGATGACAAAAATGACCTAAATGTTCAACCAATGACACAAAATTACAAATTGGATGCACAAGATTGGTTAAAAACCCTAATTGGATTAGAATAATCCTAGGGAGGATGAAAATGACCTAAATGTTCAACAAATGACACAAAATCACATATTGGATGCACTAGATCGGTTAAAAACCCTAATTGGATTAGAATAATCGTACGGAGGACGAAAATGACCTAAATGTTCAACAAATCACACAAAATCACATATTGGATGCACAAGATTGGTTAAGAACCCTAATTGGATTAGAATAAGCCTTTGGAAGACGAAAATGACCTAAATGTTCAACCAATGACACAAAATCACATATTAGATGCACAAGATTGGTTAAAAACCCTAATTGGATTAGAATAAGACTAGGGAGGATGAAAATGACCTAAATGTTCAACCAATGACACAAAATCACATATTGGATGCACAAGATTAGTTAAAAACCCTAATTGGATTAGAATAAGCCTTGGGAGGACGAAAATGACCTAAATGTTCAACCAATGACACAAAATCACATATTGGATGCACAAGATTAGTTAAAAACCCTAATTGGATTAGAATAAGCGCTGGGAGGACGAAAATGACCTAAATGTTCAACCAATGACACAAAATCACATATTGGATGCACAAGATTGGTTAAAAATCCTAATTGGATTAGAATAAGCCTTTGGAGGACGAAAATGACCTAAATATTCAACCAATGAAACAAAATCACTAATTGGATGCACAAGATTGGTTAAAAACCCTAATTGGATTAGAATAAGCCTTGGGAGGACGAAAATGACCTAAATGTTCAACCAATGACACAAAATCACTTATTGGATGCACAAGATTTGTTAAAAACCCTAATCGGATTACAATAAGCCTAGGGAGGACGAAAATGACCTAAATGTTCAACCAATGATACAAAATCACATATTGGATGCACAAGATTGGTTAAAAACCCTAATTGGATTAGAATAAGCCTTCGGAGGACGAAAATGACCTAAATGTTCAACCAATGACACAAAATCACAAATTGGATGCACAAGATTGGTTAAAAACCCTAATTGGATTAAAAAAAAACTTAGGAGGACGAAAATGACCTAAATATTCAACAAATGACACAAAATCACATATTGGATGCACAAGATTGGTTAAAAACCCTAATTGGATTAGAATAAGCCTTGGGAGGACGAAAATGACCTAAAAGTTCAACCAATGACACAAAATCACTAATTGGATGCACAAGATTGGTTAAAAACCCTAATTGGGTTAGAATAAGTCCAAGGATGACAAAAATGACCTAAATGTTCAACCAATGACACAAAATCACAAATTAGTTGCACAAGATTGGTTAAAACCCTAATAGGATTAGAATAAGCCTTTGGAAGACGAAAATGACCTAAATGTTCAACCAATGATACAAAATCACATATTGGATGCACAAGATTAGTTAAAAACCCTATTTGGATTAGAATAAGCCTTGGGAGGACGAAAATGACCTAAATGTTCAACCAGTGACACAAAATCACTAATTGGACGCACAAGATTGGTTAAAAACTCTAATTGGGTTAGAATAAGTCAGTGGATGACAAAAATGACCTAAATGTTCAACCAATAACACAAAATTACAAATTGGATGCACAAGAATGGTTAAAAACCCTAATTGGATTAGAATAATCCTAGGGAGGACGAAAATGACCTAAATGTTCAACAAATGACACAAAATCACATATTGGATGCACTAGATTGGTTAAAAACCCTAATTGGATTAGAATAATCGTAGGGAGGATGAAAATGACCTAAATGTTCAACAAATGACACAAAATCACATATTGGATGCACATGATTGGTTAAAAACCCTAATTGGATTAGAATAAGCCTTTGGAAGACGAAAATAACCTAAATGTTCAACCAATGACATAAAATCACATATTGGATGCACAAGATTGGTTAAAAACCCTAATTGGATTAGAATAAGCCTAGGGAGGACGAAAATGACCTAAATGTTCAACCAATGACACAAAATCACTAATTGGATGCACAAGATTGGTTAAAAACCCTAATTGGATTAGAATAAGCCTTTGGAAGACGAAAATGACCTAAATGTTCAACCAATGACACAAAATCACATATTGGATGCACATTATTGGTTAAAAACCCTAATTGGATTAGAATAAGCCTAGGGAGGACGAAAATGACCTAAATGTTCAACCAATGACACAAAATCACATATTGGATGCACAAGATTGGTTAAAAACCCTAAATGGATTAGAATAAGCTTTGGGAGGACGAAAATAACCTAAATGTTCAACCAATGACACAAAATCACTAATTGGATGCACAAGATTGGTTAAAAACCCTAATTCGATTAGAATAAGCCTAGGGACGACGAAAATGACCTAAATGTTCAACCAATGACACAAAATCACTTATTGGATGCACAAGATTTGTTAAAAACCCTAATTGGATTAGAATTTAGCCTAGGGAGGACGAAAATGACCTAAATGTTCAACCAATGATACAAAATCACATATTGGATGCAAAAGATTAGTTAAAAACCCTAATTGGATTAGAATAAGCCTTGGGAGGACGAAAATGACCTAAATGTTAACCAATGACACAAAATCACTAATTGGATGCACAAGATTGGTTAAAAACCCTAATTGGGTTAGAATAAGTCCAAGGATGACAAAAATGACCTAAATGTTCAACCAATGACACAAAATTACAAATTGGATGCACAAGATTGGTAAAAAACCCTAATTGGATTAGAATAAGCCTAGGGAGGACGAAAATGACCTAAATGTTCAACCAATGACACAAAATCACATATTGGATGCACAAGACTAGTTAAAATCCCTAATTGGATTAGAATAAGCGTTGGGAGGACGAAAATCACTTAAATGTTCAACCAATGACACAAAATCACTAATTGGATGCACAAGATTGGTTAAAAACCCTAATTGGATTAGAATAAGCGTTGGGAGGACGAAAATGACCTAAATGTTCAACCAATGACACAAAATCACATATTGGATGCACAAGATTAGTTAAAAACCCTAATTGGATTAGAATAAGCCTTGGGAGGACGAAAATGACCTAAATGTTCAACCAATGACACAAAATCACATATTGGATGCACAAGAATAGTTAAAAACCCTAATTGGATTAGAATAAGCCTAGGGAGGACGAAAATTACCTAAATGTTCAACCAATGACACAAAATCACATATTGGATGCACAAGATTAGTTAAAAACCCTAATTGGATTAGAATAAGCCTTCGGAGGACGAAAATGACCTAAATGTTCAACCAATGACACAAAATCACTTATTGGATGCACAAGATTTGTTAAAATCCCTAATTGGATTACAATAAGCCTAGGGAGGACAAAAATGATCTAAATGTTCTACCAATGATACAAAATCACATATTGGATGCACAAGATTAGTTAAAAACCCTAATTGGATTAGAATAAGCCTTGGGAGGACGAAAATGACCTAAATATTCAACCAGTGCCACAAAATCACTAATTGGATGCACAAGATTGGTTAAAACCCCTAATTGGGTTAGAATAAGTCAGTGGATGACAAAAATGACCTAAATGTTCAACCAATGACACAAACTTACAAATTGGATGCACAAGGTTGGTTAAAAACCCTAATTGGATTAGAATAATCCTAGGGAGGACGAAAATGACCTAAATGTTCAACAAATGACACAAAATCACATATTGGATGCACTAGATTGGTTAAAAACCCTAATTGGATTAGAATAATCGTAGGGAGGACGAAAATGACCTAAATGTTCAACAAATGACACAAAATCACATATTGGATGCACAAGATTGGTTAAAAACCCTAATTGGATTAGAATAAGCCTTTGGAAGACGAAAATGACCTAAATGTTCAACCAATGACACAAAATCACGTATTGGATGCACAAGATTGGTTAGAAACCCTAATTGGATTAGAATAAGCCTAGGGAGGACGAAAATGACCTAAATGTTCAATCAATGACACAAAATCACATATTGGATGCACAAGATTAGTTAAAAACCCTAATTGGATTAGAATAAGCGTTGGGAGGACGAAAATGACCTAAATGTTCAACCAATGACACAAAATCACTAATTGGATGCACAAGATTGGTTAAAAACCCTAATTGGATTAGAATAAGCCTAGAGAGGACAAAAATGACCTAAATGTTCAACCAATGACACAAAATCACATATTGGATGCACAAGATTAGTTAAAAACCCTAATTGGATTAGAATAAGCCTTGGGAGGACGAAAATGACCTAAATGTTCAACCAATGACACAAAATCACATATTGGATGCACAAGATTGGTTAAAAACCCTAATTGGATTACAATAAGCCTTGGGAGGACGAAATTGACCTAAATGTTCAACCAATGACAAAAAATCACTAATTGGATGCACAAGATTGGTTAAAAACCCTAATTGGGTTAGAATAAGTCCAAGGATGACAAAAATGACCTAAATGTTCAACCAATGACACAAAATCACAAATTGGATGCACAAGATTGGTTAAAACCCTAATAGGATTAGAATAAGCCTTTGGAGGACGAAAATGACCTAAATGTTCAACAAATGACACAAAATCACATATTGGATGCACAAGATTGGTTAAAAACCCTAATTGGATTAGAATAAGCCTAGGTAGAACGAAAATGACCTAAATGTTCAACCAATGACACCAAATCACATATTGGATGCACAAGATTGGTTAAAAACCCTAATAGGATTAGAATAAGCCTTTGGAGGACGAAAATGACCTAAATGTTCAACAAATGACACAAAATCACATATTGGATGCACAAGATTGGTTAAAAACCCTAATTGGATTAGAATAAGCCTAGGTAGAACGAAAATGACCTAAATGTTCAACCAATGACACAAAATCACATATTGGATGCACAAGATTGGTTAAAAACCCTAATTGGATTAGAATAAGCCTAGGGAGGACGAAAATGACCTAAATGTTCAACCAATGACACAAAATCACATATTGGATGCACAAGATTGGTTAAAAACCCTAATTGGATTAGAATAAGCCTAGGGAGGACGAAAATGACCTAAATTTTCAACGAATGCCACCAAATGACACAAATCACCTATTGGATGCACAAGATTGGTTAAAAACCCTAATTGGATTAGAATAAGCCTATGGAGGACGAAAATGACATAATGTTCAACCAATGACACAAGATGACACAAAATCACATATTGGATGCACAAGATTGGTTAAAAACCCTAATTGGATTAGAATAAGCCTAGGGAGGACGAAAATGACCTAAATGTTCAACCAATGACACAAAATCACATATTGGATGCACAAGATTGGTTAAAAACCCTAATTGGATTAGAATAAGCCTAGGGAGGACGAAAATGACCTAAATGTTCAACCAATTACACAAAACGACACAAAATCACATATTGGATGCACAAGATTGGTTAAAAACCCTAATTGGATTAGAATATGCCTAGGGAAGAGGAAAATGACCTAAATGTTCAACCAATGACACAAAATCACATATTGGATGCACAAGATTGGTTAAAAACCCTAATTGGATTAGAATATGCCTAGGGAAGAGGAAAATGACCTAAATGTTCAACCCATGACAAAAAATCACATATTGGATGCAGAAGATTGGTTAAAAACCCTAATTCGATTAGAATATGCCTAGGGAAGAGGAAAATGACCTAAATGTTCAACCCATGACACAAAATCACATATTGGATGCACAAGATTGGTTAAAAACCCTAATTGGATTAGAATAAGCCTAGGGAGGACGAAAATGACCTAAATGTTCAACCAATTACACAAAATCACATATTGGATGCACAAGATTGGTTAAAAACCCTAATTGGATTAGAATATGCCTAGGGAAGAGGAAAATGACCTAAATGTTCAACCCATGACACAAAATCACATATTGGATGCACAAGATTGGTTAAAAACCCTAATTGGATTAGAATAAGCCTAGGGAGGACGAAAATGACCTAAATGTTCAACCAATGACACAAAATCACATTTTGGATGCACAAGATTGGTTAAAAACCCTAATTGGATTAGAATAAGCCTAGGGAGAACGAAAATAACCTAAATGTTCAACCAATGACACAAAATGACACAAAATCACATATTGGATGCACAAGATTGGTTAAAAACCCTAATTGGATTAGAATAAGCCTAGGGAGAACGAAAATGACCTAAATGTTCAACCAATGACACAAAATCACATATTGGATGCACAAAATTGGTTAAAAACCCTAATTGGATAGAATAAGCCTAGGGAGGACGAAAATGACCTAAATGTTCAACCAATGACACAAAATCACATATTGGATGCACAAGATTGGTTAAAAACCCTAATTGGATTAGAATAAGCCTAGGGAGGACGAAAATGACCTAAATGTTCAACCAATGACACAAAATCACATATTGGATGCACAAGAATGGTTAAAAACCCTAATTGGATTAAAATAAGCCTAGGGAGGACGAAAATGACCTAAATGTTCAACCAATGACACAAAATCACATATTGGATGCACAAGATTGGTTAAAAACCCTAATTGGATTAGAATAAGCCTAGGGAGGACGAAAATGACCTAAATGTTCAACCAATGACACAAAATCACATATTGGTTACACAAGATTGGTTTAAAACCCTAATTTGATTAGAATAAGCCTAGGGAGGACGAAAATGACCTAAATGTTCAACCAATGACACAAAATTACACAAAATCACATATTGGATGCACAAGATTGTTTAAAAACCCTAATTGGATTAGAATAAGCCTAGGGAGGACGAAAATGACCTAAATGTTCAACCAATGACACAAAATCACATATTGGATGCACAAGATTGGTTAAAAACCCTAATTGGATTAGAATAATCCTAGGGAGGACGAAAATGACCTAAATGTTCAACAAATGACACAAAATCACATATTGGATGCACTAGATTGGTTAAAAACCCTAATTGGATTAGAATAATCGTAGGGAGGACGAAAATGACCTAAATGTTCAACAAATGACACAAAATCACATATTGGATGCACAAGATTGGTTAAAAACCCTAATTGGATTAGAATAAGCCTTGGGAGGACGAAAATGACCTAAATGTTCAACCAATGACACAAAATCACTAATTGGATGCACAAGATTGGTTAAAAACCCTAATTGGATTAGAATAAGCCTAGGGAGGACGAAAATGACCTAAATGTTCAACCAATGACACAAAATTACAAATTGGATGCACAAGATTGGTTAAAAACCCTAATTCGATTGGAATAATCCTAGGGAGGACGAAAATGACCTAAATGTTCATCAAATGTCACAAAATCACATATTGGATGCACTAGATTGGTTAAAAACCTTAATGGGATTAGAATAATCGTAGGGAGGACGAAAATGACCTAAATGTTCAACAAATGACACAAAATCACATATTGGATGCACAAGATTGGTTAAAAACCCAAATTGGATTAGAATAAGCCTTTGGAAGTCGAAAATGACCTAAATGTTCAACCAATGACACAAAATCACATATTGGATGCACAAGATTGGTTAAAAACCCTAATTGGATTAGAATAAACCTTGGGAGGACGAAAACGACCTAAATGTTCAACCAATGACACAAAATCACTAATTGGATGCACAAGATTGGTTAAAAACCCTAATTAGATTACAATAATCCTAGGGAGGACGAAAATGACTTAAATGTTCAACAAATGACACAAAATCACATATTGGATGCATAAGATTGGTTAAAAACCCTAATTGGATCAGAATAAGCCTTGGGAGGACGAAAATGACCTAAATGTTCAACCAATGACACAAAATCACTTATTGGATGCACAAGATTTGTTAAAAACCCTAATTGGATTAGAATAAAACTAGGGAGGATGAAAATGACCTAAATGTTCAACCAATGACACAAAATGACATATTGGATGCACAAGATTGGTTAAAAACCCTAATTGGATTAGAATAAGCCTTTGGAAGACGAAAATGAACTAAATGTTCAACCAATGACACAAAATCACATATTAGATACACATGATTGGTTAAAAACCCTAATTGGATTAGAATAAGCCTAGGGAGGACGAAAATGACCTAAATATTCAACCAATGACACAAAATCACATATTGGATTCACAAGATTGGTTAAAAACCCTAATTGGATTAGAATAAGCCTTGGGAGGACGAAAATGACCTAAATGTTCAAGCAATGACACAAAATCACTAATTGGATGCACAAGATTGGTTAAAAACCCAAATTGGATTAGAATAAGCCTAGGGAGGACGAAAATGACCTAAATGTTCAACCAATGACACAAAATCACTTATTGGATGCACAAGATTTGTTAAAAACCCTAATTGGATTAGAATTTAGCCTAGGGAGGACGAAAATGACCTAAATGTTCAACCAATGATACAAAATCACATATTGGATGCAAAAGATTAGTTAAAAACCCTAATTGGATTAGAATAAGCCTTGGGAGGACGAAAATGACCTAAATGTTAACCAATGACACAAAATCACTAATTGGATGCACAAGATTGGTTAAAAACCCTAATTAGGTTAGAATATGTCCAAGGATGACAAAAATGACCTAAATGTTCAACAAATGACACAAAATCACATATTGGATGCACAAGATTGGTTAAAAACCCTAATTGGATTAGAATAAGCCTTTGGAAGACGAAAATGACCTAAATGTTCAACCAATGACACAAAATCACATATTGGATGCACAGGATTGGTTAAAAACCCTAATTGGATTAGAATAAGCCTAGGGAGGACGAAAATGACCTAAATGTTCAATCAATGACACAAAATCACATATTGGATGCACAAGATTAGTTAAAAACCCTAATTGGATTAGAATAAGCATTGGGAGGACGAAAATGACCTAAATGTTCAACCAATGACACAAAATCACTAATTGGATGCACAAGATTGGTTAAAAACCCTAATTGGATTAGAATAAGCCTAGAGAGGACGAAAATGACCTAAATGTTCAACCAATGACACAAAATCACATATTGGATGCACAAGATTAGTTAAAAACCCTAATTGGATTAGAATAAGCCTTGGGAGGACGAAAATGACCTAAATGTTCAATCAATGACACAAAATCACATATTGGATGCACAAGATTGGTTAAAAACCCTAATTGGATTACAATAAGCCTTGGGAGGACGAAATTGACCTAAATGTTTAACCAATGACAAAAAATCACTAATTGGATGCACAAGATTGGTTAAAAACCCTAATTGGGTTAGAATAAGTCCAAGGATGACAAAAATGACCTAAATGTTCAACCAATGACACAAAATCACAAATTGGATGCACAAGATTGGTTAAAACCCTAATAGGATTAGAATAAGCCTTTGGAGGACGAAAATGACCTAAATGTTCAACAAATGAGACAAAATCACATATTGGATGCACAAGATTGGTTAAAAACCCTAATTGGATTAGAATACTCCTACGGAGGACGAAAATGACCTAAATGTTCAACCAATGACACAAAATCACATATTGGATGCACAAGATTGGTTAAAAACCCTAATTGGATTAGAATAAGCCTTGGGAGGACGAAAATGACCTAAATGTTCAACCAATGACACAAAATCACTAATTGGATGCACAAGATTGGTTAAAAACCCTAATTGGATTAGAATAAGCCTTGGGAGGACGAAAATGACCTAAATGTTCAACCAATGACACAAAATCACTAATTGGATGCACAAGATTTGTTAAAAACCCTAATTGGGTTAGAATAAGTCCAAGGATGACAAAAATGACCTAAATGTTCAACCAATGACACAAAATTACAAATTGGATGCACAAGATTGGTTAAAAACCCTAATTGGATTAGAATACTCCTACGGAGGACGAAAATGACCTAAATGTATAACAAATGAAACAAAATCACATATTGGATGCACTAGATTGGTTAAAAACCCTAATTGGATTAGAATAATCGTAGGGAGGACGAAAATGACCTAAATGTTCAACAAATGACACAAAATCACATATTGGATGCACAAGATTGGTTAAAAACCCTAATTGGATTAGAATAAGCCTTTGGAAGACGAAAATGACCTAAATGTTCAACCAATGACACAAAATCACATATTGGATGCACAAGATTAGTTAAAAACCCTAATTGGATTAGAATAAACCTTGGGAGGACGAAAATGACCTAAATGTTCAACCAATGACACAAAATCTTTAATTTGATGCACAAGATTGGTTAAAAACCCTAATTGGGTTAGAATAAGTCACTGGATGACAAAAATGACCTAAATGTTCAACCAATGACACAAAATTACAAATTGGATGCACAAGATTGGTTAAAAACCCTAATTGGATTAGAATAATCCTAGGGAGAACGAAAATGACCTAAATGTTCAACGAATGACACAAAATCAAATATTGGATGCACTAGATCGGTTAAAAACCCTAATTGGATTAGAATAATCGTAGGGAGGACGAAAATGACCTAAATGTTCAACAAATGACACAAAATCACTAACTGGATGCACAAGATTGGTTAAAAACCCTAATTGGATTAGAATAAGCCGAGGGAGGACGAAAATGACCGAAATGTTCAACCAATGACACAATATCACTTATTGGATGTACATGATTGGTTAAAAACCCTAATTGGATTAGAATAAGTCCAACGATGACAAAAATGACCAAAATGTTCAACCAATGACACAAAATCACAAATTGGATGCACAAGATTGGTTAAAAACCCTAATTGGATTAGAATAAGTCCAACGATGACAAAAATGACCAAAATGTTCAACCAATGACACAAAATCACAAATTGGATGCACAAGATTGATTAAAAACCCTAATTGGATTAGAATAATCCTACGGAGGACGAAAATGACCTAAATGTTCAACAAATGACACAAAATCACAAATTGGATGCACAAGATTGGTTAAAAACCCTAATTGGATTAGAATAATCCTAGGGAGGACGAAAATGACCTAAATGTTCAACAAATGACACAAAATCACATATTGGATGCACAAGATTGGTTAAAAACCCTAATTGGATTAGAATAAGCCTTTGGAAGACGAAAATGACCTAAATGTTCAACCAATGACATAAAATCACATATTGGATGCACAAGATTGGTAAAAAACCCTAATTGGATTAGAATAAGCCTAGGGAGGACGAAAATGACCTAAATGTTCAACCAATGACACAAAATCACTAATTGGATGCACAAGATTGGTTAAAAACCCTAATTGGGTTAGAACAAGCATAGGGAGGACGAAAATGACCTAAATGTTTAACCAATGACAGAAAATCACATATTGTATGCACAAGATTGGTTAAAAACCCTAATTGGATTAGAATAAGCCTAGGGAGGACGAAAATGACCTATATGTTCAACCAATGACACAAAATCACATATTGGATGCACAAGATTGGTTAAAAACCCTAATTGGATTAGAATAAGCCTAGGGAGGACGAAAATGACCTAAATGTTCAACCAATGACACAAAATCACATATTGGATGCACAAGATTGGTTAAAAACCCTAATTGGATTAAAAAGAGCCTAGGGAGGACGAAAATGACCTAAATGTTCAACCAATGACACAAAATCACACATTGGATGCACAAAATTGGTTAAGAACCTTAATTGGATTAGAATAAGCCAAGGGAGGACGAAAATGACCTAAATGTTCAACCAATGACACAAAATGACATAAAATCACATATTTGATGCACAAGATTGGCTAAAAACCCTAATTGGATTAGAATAAGCATAGCGAGGACGAAAATGACCTAAATGTTCAACCAATGACACAAAATCACATATTGGATGCACAAGATTGGTTAAAAACCCTAATTGGATTAGAATAAGCCTAGGGAGGACGAAAATGACCTAAATGTTCAACCAATGACACAAAATCACTTATTGGATGCACAAGATTGGTTAAAAACCCTAATTGCATTAGAATAAGCCTAGGGAGTACGAAAATGACCTAAATGTGCAACCAATGACACAAAATCACATATTGGATGCACAAGATTGGTTAAAAACCCTAATTGGATTAGAATAAGCCTAGGGAGGACGAAAATGACCTAAATGTTCAACCAATGACACAAAATCACACAAAATTACATATTGGATGCACAAGATTGGTTTAAAACCCTAATTGGATTAGAATAAGCCTAGGGAGGACGAAAATGACCTAAATGTTCAACCAATGACACAAAATCACATATTGGATGCACAAGATTGGTTAAAAACCCTAATTGGATTAGAATAAGCCTAGGGAGGACGAAAATGACCTAAATGTTCAACCAATGACACAAAATCACATATTGGATGCACAAGATTGGTTAAAAACCCTAATTGGATTAGAATAAGCCTAGGGAGGACGAAAATGACCTAAATGTTCAACCAATGACACAAAGTCACATATTAGATGAACAACATTGGTTAAAAACCCTAATTGGATTAGAATAAGCCTAGGGAGGACGAAAATTACCTAAATGTGCAACCAATGACACAAAATCACATATTGGATGCGCAAGATTGGTAAAAAACCCTAATTGGATTAGAATAAGCCTAGCGAGGACGAGAATGACCTAATTGTATTACCAATAACACAAAATCACTTATTATATGCACAAGATTGGTTAAAAACCCTAATTGGATTAGAATAAGCATAGAGAGGACCAAAATGACCTAAATGTTTAACCAATGACACAAAATCACATATTGGATGCACAAGATTGGTTAAAAATCCTAATTGGATTAGAATAAGCCTAGGGAGGACGAAAATGACCTAAATGTTCAACCAATGACACAAAATCACATATTGGATGCACAAGATTGGTTAAAAACCCTAATTGGATTAGAATAAGCCTAGGGAGGACGAAAATGACCTAAATGTTCAACCAATGACACAAAATCACATATTGGATGCACAAGATTGGTTAAAAACCCTAATTGGATTAGAATAAGCGAAGCGAGGACGAAAATGACCTAAATGTTCAACCAATGACAAAAAATCACATATTGGATGCACAAGATTGGTTAAAAACCCTAATTGGATTAAAATAAGCCTAGGGAGGACGAAAATGACCTAAATGTTCAACCAATGACACAAAATGACACAAAATCACATATTGGATGCACAAGATTGGTTAGAAACCCTAATTGGATTAGAATAAGCCTAGGGAGGACGAAAATGACCTAAATGTTCAACCAATGACACAAAATCACATATTGGATGCACAAGATTGGTTAAAAACCCAAATTGGATTAGAATACGCCTAGGGAGGACGAAAATGACCTAAATGTTCAACCAATGACACAAAATGACACAAAATCACATATTGGATGCACAAGATTGGTTAAAAACCCTAATTGGATTAGAATAAGCCTAGGGAGGACGAAAATGACCTAAATGTTCAACCAATGACACAAAATCACAAATTGGATGCACAAGATTGGTTAAAATCCCTAATTGGATTAGAATAAGCCTAGGAAGGACGAAAATGACCTAAATGTTCAACCAATGACACAAAATGACACAAAATCACATATTGGATGCACAAGATTGGTTAAAAACCCTAATTGGATTAGAATAAGACTAGGGAGGACGAAAATGACCTAAATGTTCAACCAATGACACAAAATGACATATTGGATGCACAAGATTGGTTAAAAACCCTAATTGGTTTAGAATAAGCCTTTGGAAGACGAAAATGACCTAAATGTTAACCAATGACACAAAATCACTAATTGGATGCACAAGATTGGTTAAAAACCCTAATTGGGTTAGAATAAGTCCAAGGATGACAAAAATGACCTAAATGTTCAACCAATGACACAAAATTACAAATTGGATGCACAAGATTGGTTAAAAACACTAATTGGATTAGAATAATCCTAGGGAGGATGAAAATGACCTAAATGTTCAACAAATGACACAAAATCACATATTGGATGCACTAGATTGGTTAAAAACACTAATTGGATTATAATAATCGTACGGAGGAAGAAAATGACCTAAATGTTCAACCAATGACACAAAATCACATATTGGATGCACAAGATTGGTTAAAAACCCTAATTGGATTAGAATAAGCCTAGGGAGGACGAAAATGACCTAAATGTTCAACCAATGACACAAAATCACATATTGGATGCACAAGATTAGTTAAAAACCCTAATTGGATTAGAATAAGCGTTGGGAGGACGAAAATGACCTAAATGTTCAACCAATGACCCAAAATCACTAATTGGATGCACAAGATTTGTTAAAAACCCTAATTGGGTTAGAATAAGTCCAAGGATGACAAAAATGACCTAAATGTTCAACCAATGACACAAAATTACAAATTGGATGCACAAGATTGGTTAAAAACCCTAATTGGATTAGAATACTCCTACGGAGGACGAAAATGACCTAAATGTATAACAAATGAAACAAAATCACATATTGGATGCACTAGATTGGTTGAAAACCCTAATTGGATTAGAATAATCGTAGGGAGGACGAAAATAACCTAAATGTTCAACAAATGACACAAAATCACATATTGGATGCACAAGATTGGTTAAAAACCCTAATTGGATTAGAATAAGCCTTTGGAAGACGAAAATGACCTAAATGTTCAACCAATGACACAAAATCACATATTGGATGCACAGGATTGGTTAAAAACCCTAATTGGATTAGAATAAGCCTAGGGAGGACGAAAATGACCTAAATGTTCAATCAATGACACAAAATCACATATTGGATGCACAAGATTAGTTAAAAACCCTAATTGGATTAGAATAAGCGTTGGGAGGACGAAAATGACCTAAATGTTCAACCAATGACACAAAATCACTAATTGGATGCACAAGATTGGTTAAAAACCCTAATTGGATTAGAATAAGCCTAGAGAGGACAAAAATGACCTAAATGTTCAACCAATGACACAAAATCACATATTGGATGCACAAGATTAGTTAAAAACCCTAATTGGATTAGAATAAGCCTTGGGAGGACGAAAATGACCTAAATGTTCAACCAATGACACAAAATCACATATTGGATGCACAAGATTGGTTAAAAACCCTAATTGGATTAGAATAAGCCTAGGGAGGACGAAAATGACCTAAATGTTCAACCAATGACACAAAATCAGATATTGGATGCACAAGATTGGTTAAAAACCCTAATTGGATTAGAATAAGCCTTTGGAAGACGAAAATGACCTAAATGTTCAACCAATGACACAAAATCACTAATTGGATGCACAAGATTGGTTAATAACTCTAATTGGATTAGAATAATCCTAGGGAGGACAAAAATGACCTAAATGTTCAACCAATGACACAAAATCACATATTGGATGCACAGGATTGGTTAAAAACCCTAATTGGATTAGAATAAGCCTTGGGAGGACGAAAATGACCTAAATGTTCAACCAATGACACAAAATCACATATTGGATGCACAAGATTGGTTAAAAACCCTAATTGGATTAGAATAAGCCTAGGGAGGACAAAAATGACCTAAATGTTCAACCAATTACACAAAATCACATATAGGATGCACAAGATAGGTTAAAAACCCTAATTGGATTAGAATAAGCCTAGGGAGGACGAAAATGACCTAAATGTTCAACCAATGACACAAAATCACATATTGGATGCACAAGATTGGTTAAAAACCCTAATTGGATTAGAATAAGCCTAGGGAGGACGAAAATGACCTAAATGTTCAACCAATGACACAAAATCACATATTGGATGCACAAGATTGGTTAAACACCCTAATTTGATAAGAATAAGCCTAGGGAGGACGAAAATGACCTAAATGTTCAATCAATGACACAAAATGACACAAAATCACATATTGGATGCACAAGATTGGTTAAAAACCCTAATTGGATTAGAATAAGCCTAGGGAGGACGAAAATGACCTAAATGTTCAACCAATGACACAAAATCACATATTGGATGCACAAGATTGGTTATAAACCCTAATTGGATTAGAATAAGCCTAAGGAGGACGAAAATGACCTAAATGTCCAACCAATGACACAAAATGACAGAAAATCACATATTGGATGCACAAGATTGGTTAAAAACCCTAATTGGAGTAGAATAAGCCTACGGAGGACGAAAATGACCTAAATGTGCAACAAATGACACAAAATGACACAAAATCACGTATTGGATGCACAAGATTGGTTAAAAAGCCTAATTCGATTAGAATAAGCCTAGGGAGGACGAAAATGACCTAAATGTTCAACCAATGACACAAAATGACACAAAATCACATATTGGATGCACAAGATTGGTTAAAAACCCTAATTGGATTAGAATAAGCCTAGGGAGGACGAAAATGACCTAAATGTTCAACCAATGACACAAAATCACATATTGGATGCACAAGATTGGTTAAAAACCCTAATTGGATTAGAATAAGCCTAGGGAGGACGAAAATGACCTAAATGTTCAACCGATAACACAAAATGATACAAAATCACATATTGGATGCACAAGATTGGTTAAAAACCCTAATTGGATTAGAATAAGCCTAGGGAGGACGAAAATGACCTAAATGTTCAACCAATGACACAAAATCACATATTGGATGCACAAGATTGGTTAAAAACCCTAATTGGATTAGAATAAGCCTAGGGAGGACGAAAATGACCTAAATGTTCAACCAATGACACAAAACCACATATTGGTTGCACAAGATTGGTTAAAAACCCTAATTGGATTAGAATAAGCCTAGGGAGGACGAAAATGACCTAAATGTTCAACCAATGACACAAAATCACATATTGGATGCACAAGATTGGTTAAAAACCCTAATTGGATTAGAGTAAGCCTTGGGAGGACGAAAATGACCTAAATGTTCAACCAATGACACAAAATCACATATTGGATGCACAAGATTGGTTAAAAACCCTAATTGGATTAGAATAAGCCTTGGGAGGACGAAAATGACCTAAATGTTCAACCAATGACACAAAATCACTAAATGGATGCACAAGATTGGTTAAAAACCCTAATTGGGTTAGAATAAGTCCAAGGATGACAAAAATGACCTAAATGTTCAACCAATGACACAAAATCACAAATTGGATGCACAAGATTGGTTAAAAACCCTAATTGGATTAGAATAATCCTAGGGAGGACGAAAATGACCTAAATGTTCAACAAATGACACAAAATCACAAATTGGATGCACAAGATTTGTTAAAAACCCTAATTGGATTAGAATAATCCTAGGGAGGACGAAATTGACCTAAATGTTCAACAAATGACACAAAATCACATATTGGATGCACAGGATTGGTTAAAAACCCTAATTGGATTAGAATAAGCCTAGGGAGGACGAAAATGACCTAAATGTTCAACCAATGACACAAAATGACATATTGGATGCACAAGATTGGTTAAAAACCCTAATTGGATTAGAATAAGCCTTGGGAGGACGAAAATGACCTAAATGTTCAACCAATGACACAAAATCACATATTGGATGCACATGATTAGTTAAAAACCCTAATTGGATAAAATAAACCTAGGGAGGACGAAAATGACCTAAATTTTCAACCAATGACACAAAATCACATATTGGATGCACAAGATTGGTTAAAAACCCTAATTGGATTAGAATAAGCCTTGGGAGGACGAAAATGACCTAAATGTTCAACCAATGACACAAAATCACTAATTGGATGCACAAGATTGGTTAAAAACCCTAATTGGATTAGAATAAGCCTAGGGAGGACGAAAATGACCTAAATGTTCAACCAATGACACAAAATCACATATTGGATGCACAAGATTTGTTAAAAACCCTAATTGGATTAGAATAAGCCTAGGGAGGACGAAAATGACCTAAATGTGCAACCAATGACACAAAATCACATATTGGATGCACAAGATTGGTTAAAAACCCTAATTGGATTAGCATAAGCCTAGGGTGGACGAAAATGACCTAAATGTTCAACCAATGACACAAAATGACACAAAATCATATATTGGATGCACAAGATTGGTTAAAAACCATAATTGGATTAGAATAAGCCTAGGGAGGACGAAAATGACCTAAATGTGCAACCACTGACACAAAATCACATATTGGATGCACAAGATTGGTTAAAAACCCTAATTGGATTAGAATAAGCCTAGCGAGGACGAAAATGACCTAATTGGATTACCAATGACACAAAATTACACAAAATCACATATTGGATGCATAAGATTGGTTACAAACCCTAGTTGGATTAGAATAAGCCTAGCGAGGACGAAAATGACCTAATTGGATTACCAATGACACAAAATCACTTATTATATGCACAAGTTTGGTTAAAAACCCTAATTGGATTAGAATAAGCCTAGGGAGGACGAAAATGACCTAAATGTGCAACCAATGACACAAAATCACATATTGGATGCACAAGATTGGTTAAAAACCCTAAATTGATTCGAATAAGCCTAGGGAGGACGAAAATGACCTAAATGTTCAACCAATGACACAAAATCACATATTGGATGCACAAGATTGGTTAAAAACCCTAATTGGATTAGAATAAGCCTAGGGAGGACGAAAATGACCTAAATGTGCAACCAATGACACAAAATCACATATTGGATGCACAAGAATGGTTAAAAACCCTAATTGGATTAGAATAAGCCTAGGGAGGACGAAAATGACCTAAATGTTCAACCAATGACAAAAAATGACACAAAATCACATATTGGATGCACAAGATTGGTTAAAAACCCTAATTGGATTAGAATTAGCCTAGGGAGGACGAAAATGACCTAAATGTTCAAATAATGACAAAAAATGACACAAAATCACATATTGGATGCACAAGATTGGTTAAAAACCCTAATTGGATTAGAATAAGCCTAGGGAGGACGAAAATGACCTAAATGTTCAACCAATGACACAAAATCACATATTGGATGCACAAGATTGGTTAAAAACCCTAATTGGATTAGAATAAGCCTAGGGAGGACGAAAATGACCTAAATGTTCAACCAATGACACAAAATCACATATTGGATGCACTAGATTGGTTAAAAACCCTAATTGGATTAGAATAATCGTAGGGAGGACGAAAATGACCTAAATGTTCAACAAATGACACAAAATCACATATTGGATGCACAAGATTGGTTAAAAATCCTAATTGGATTAGAATAAGCCTAGGGAGGACGAAAATGACCTAAATGTTCAACCAATGACACAAAATCACATATTGGATGCACAAGATTGGTTAAAAACCCTAATTGGATTAGAAAAAGCCTTGGGAGGACGAAAATGACCTAAATGTTCAACCAATGACACAAAATCACTAATTGGATGCACAAGATTGGTTAAAAATCCCAATTGGATTAGAATAAGCCTAGGGAGGACGAAAATGACCTAAATGATCAACCAATGACACAAAATCACATATTGGATGCACAAGATTGGTTAAAAACCCTAATTGGATTAGAATAAGTCTAGGGAGGACGAAAATGACCTAAATGTTCAACCAATGACACAAAATCACATATTGGATGCACAAGATTAGTTAAAAACCCTAATTGGATTAGAATAAGCGTTGGGAGGACGAAAATGACCTAAATGTTCAACCAATGACACAAAATCACTAATTGGATGCACAAGATTGGTTAAAAACCCTAATTGGATTAGAATAAGCCTAGAGAGGACAAAAATGACCTAAATGTTCAACCAATGACACAAAATCACATATTGGATGCACAAGATTAGTTAAAAACCCTAATTGGATTAGAATAAGCCTTGGGAGGACGAAAATGACCTAAATGTTCAACCAATGACACAAAATCACATATTGGATGCACAAGATTGGTTAAAAACCCTAATTGGATTAGAATAAGCCTAGGGAGGACGAAAATGACCTAAATGTTCAACCAATGACACAAAATCAGATATTGGATGCACAAGATTGGTTAAAAACCCTAATTGGATTAGAATAAGCCTTTGGAAGACGAAAATGACCTAAATGTTCAACCAATGACACAAAATCACTAATTGGATGCACAAGATTGGTTAATAACTCTAATTGGATTAGAATAATCCTAGGGAGGACAAAAATGACCTAAATGTTCAACCAATGACACAAAATCACATATTGGATGCACAGGATTGGTTAAAAACCCTAATTGGATTAGAATAAGCCTTGGGAGGACGAAAATGACCTAAATGTTCAACCAATGACACAAAATCACATATTGGATGCACAAGATTGGTTAAAAACCCTAATTGGATTAGAATAAGCCTTTGGAGGACGAAAATGACCTAAATGTTCTATAAATGACACAAAATCACATATTGGATGCACAAGATTCGTTAAAAATCCTTATTGGATTAGAATAAGTCCAAGGATGACGAAAATGACCTAAATGTTCAACCAATGACACAAAATCACAAATTGGATTCACAAGATTGGTTAAAAACCCTAATTGGATTAGAATCATCCTAGGGAGGACGAAAATGACCTAAATGTTCTACAAATGACACAAAATCACATATTGGATGCACAAGATTGGTTAAAAACCCTAATTGGATTAGAATAAGCCTAGGGAGGACGAAAATGACCTAAATGTTCAACCAATGACACAAAATCACATATTGGATGCACAAGATTGGTTAAAAACCCTAATTGGATTAGAATAAGCCTTTGGAGGACGAAAATCACCTAAATGTTCAACCAATGACACAAAATCACATATTGGATGCACAAGATTGGTTAAAAACGCTAATTGGATTAGAATAAGCCTTTGGATGACGAAAATGACCTAAATGTTTAACCAATGACACAAAATCACATATTGGATGCATAAGATTGTTTAAAACCCTTAATTGGATTAGAATATGCCTTGGGAGGACGAAAATGACCTAAATGTTCAACCAATGACACAAACGCACTTATTGGATGCACAAGATTTGTTAAAAACCCTAATTGGATTAGAATGAGCGTAGGGAGGACGAAAATGACCCAAATGTTCAACCAATGACACAAAATCCCTTATTGGATGCACAAGATTTGTTAAAAACACTAATTGGATTAGAATAAGCCTATGGAGGACGAAAATGACCTAAATGTTCAACCAATGAGACAAAATCATATATTGGATGCACAAGAGTGGTTCAAAACCCTAATTGGATTAGAATAAGTCTAGGGATGACGAAAATGACCTAAATGTCCAACCAATGACACAAAATCGCTAATGAGATGCACAAGAATGGTTAAAAACCCTAATTGGATTAGAATAAGCCTAGGGAGGACGAAAATGACCTAAATGTTCAACAAATGACACAAAATCCCGTATTGGATGTACAAGATTGGTTAAAAACCCCAATTGGATTAGAATAAGCCTAGGGAGGACGAAATTGACCTAAATGTTCAACCAATGACACAAAATCACTTATTGGATGCACAAGATTGGTTAAAAACCCTAATTGGATTAGAATAAGCCTAGGGAGGACGAAAATGACCTAAATGTTCAACCAATGACACAAAATCACATATTGGATGCACAAGATTGGTTAAAAACCCTAATTGGATTAGAATAAGGCTATGGAGGACGAAAATGATCTATATGTTCAACCAACGACACAAAATGACACAAAATCACATACTGGATGCACAAGATTGGTTAAAAACCCTAATTGGATTAGAATAAGCCTAGGGAGGACGAAAATGACCTAAATGTTCAACCAATGACACAAAATCACATATTGGATGCACAAGATTGGTTAAAAACCCTAATTGGATTAGAATAAGCCTAGGGAGGACGAAAATGACCTAAATGTTCAACCAATGACACAAAATGACAGAAAATCACATATTGGATGCACAAGATTGGTTAAAAACCCTAATTGGATTAGAATAAGTCTAAGGAGGACAAAAATGACCTAAATGTTCAACCAATGACACAAAATCACATATTGGATGCACAAGATTGGTTAAAAACCCTAATTGGATTAGAATAAGCCTAGGGAGGACGAAAATGACCTAAATGTTCAACCAATGACACAAAATCACATATTGGATGCACAAGATTGGTTAAAAACCCTAATTGGATTAGAATAAGCCTAGGGAGGACGAAAATGACCTAAATGTTCAACCAATGACAATAAATCACATATTGGATGCACATGATTGGTTAAAAACCCTAATTGGATTAGAATAAGCCTAGGGACGACGAAAATGACCTAAATGTTCAACCAATGACACAAAATCACATATTGGATGCACAAGATTGGTTAAAAACCCTAATTGGATTAGAATAAGCCTAGGGAGGACGAAAATGACCTAAATGTTCAACCAATGACACAAAATCACTTGTTGGATGCACAAGATTTGATAAAAACACTAATTGGATTAGAATAAGCCTAGGGAGGACGAAAATGACCTAAATGTTCAACCAATGACACAAAATCACATATTGGATGCACAAGATTAGTTAAAAACCCTAATTGGATTAGAATAAGCCTTGGGAGGACGAAAATGACCTAAATGTTCAACCAATGACACAAAATCACAAATTGGATGCACAAGATTGGTTAAAAACCCTAATTGGGTTAGAATAAGTCCAAGGATGACAAAAATGACCTAAATGTTCAACCAATGACACAAAATCACAAATTGGATGAACAAGATTGTTTAAAAACCCTAATAGGATTAGAATAAGCCTTTGGAGGACGAAAATGACCTAAATGATCAACAAATGACACAGAATCACATATTGGATGCACAAGATTGGTTAAAAACCCTAATTGGATTAGAATAAGCCTAGGTAGAACGAAAATGACCTAAATGTTCAACCAATGACACAAAATCACATATTGGATGCACAAGATTGGTTAAAAACCCTAATTGGATTAGAATAAGCCTTGGGAGGACGAAAATGACCTAAATGTTCAACCAATGACACAAAATCACTAATTTGATGCACAAGATTGGTTAAAAAACCCTAATTAGATTAGAATAAGTCGAAGGATGACGAAAATGACCTAAATGTTCAACCAATGACACAAAATCACATATTGGATGCACAAGATTGGTTAAAAACCCTAATTGGATTAGAATAAGCATAGGGAGCACGAAAATGACCTAAATGTTCAACCAATGACACAAAATCACTTATTGGATGCACAAGATTTGTTAAAAACCCTAATTGGATTAGAATAACACTAGGGACGACGAAAGTAACCTAAATGTTCAACCAATGACACAAAATCACATATTGGATGCACAAGATTAGTTAAAAACCCTAATTGGATTAGAATAAGCGTTGGGAGGACGAAATTGACTTAAATGTTCAACCAATGAAACAAAATCACTAATTAGATCCACAAGATTGGTTAAAAACCCTAATTGGATTAGAATAAGTCCAAGGATGACAAAAATGACCTAAATGTTCAACCAATGACACAAAATCACAAATTGGATGCACAAGATTGGTTAAAAACCCTAATTGGATTAGAATAATCCTAGGGAGGACGAAAATGAGCTAAATGTTCAACAAATGACACAAAATCACATATTGGATGGACAAGATTGGTTAAAAATCCTAATTGGATTAGAATAACCCTAAGGAGGACGAAAATGACCTAAATGTTCAACCAATGACACAAAATCACATATTGGATGCACAAGATTAGTTAAAAACCTTAATTGGATTAGAATAAGCGTTGGGAGGACGAAATTGACTTAAATGTTCAACCAATGAAACAAAATCACTAATTAGATCCACAAGATTGGTTAAAAACCCTAATTGGATTAGAATAAGTCCAAGGATGACAAAAATGACCTAAATGTTCAACCAATGACACAAAATCACATATTGGATGCACAAGATTAGTTAAAAACCCTAATTGGATTAGAATAAGCCTTGGGAGGACGAAAATGACCTAAATGTTCAACCAATGACACAAAATCACTAATTGGATGCACAAGATTGGTTAAAAACCCTAATTGGGTTAGAATAAGTCCAAGGATGACAAAAATGACCTAAATGTTCAACCAATGACACAAAATCACATATTGGATGCACAAGATTGGTTAAAAACCCTAATTGGATTAGAATGAGCCTAGGGAGGACGAAAATGACCTAAATGTTCAACCAATGACACAAAATCACATATTGGATGCACAAGATTAGTTAAAAACCCTAATTGGATTAGAATAAGCGTTGGGAGGACGAAAATGACCTAAATGTTCAACCAATGACACAAAATCACTAATTGGATGCACAAGATTGGTTAAAAACCCTAATTGGATTAGAATAAGCGTTGTGAGGACGAAAATGACCTAAATGTTCAACCAATGACACAAAATCACATATTGGATGCACAAGATTAGTTAAAAACCCTAATTGGATTAGAATAAGTCCAAGGATGACAAAAATGACCTAAATGTTCAACCAATGACACAAAATCACAAATTGGATGCACAAGATTGGTTAAAAACCCTAATTGGATTAGAATAATCCTAGGGAGGACGAAAATGACCTAAATGTTCAACAAATGACACAAAATCACTAATTGGATGCACAAGATTGGTTAAAAACCCTAATTGGATTAGAATAAGACTAGGGAGGATGAAAATGACCTAAATGTTCAACCAATGACACAAAATGACATATTGGATGAACAAGATTGGTTAAATACCCTAATTGGATTAGAATAAGCCTTTGGAAGAAGAAAATGACC
The DNA here is from genome assembly GCA_037974755.1 of Cicer yamashitae. NCBI lineage: Eukaryota > Viridiplantae > Streptophyta > Magnoliopsida > Fabales > Fabaceae > Cicer > Cicer yamashitae. The sequence goes on along the minus strand of JBBPBQ010000008.1, from coordinate 26,321,315 downwards.
TAAATGTTCAACCAATGACATAAAATCACAAATTGGATGCACAAGATTGGTTAAAAACCCTAATTGGATTAGAATAAGCCTAGGGAAGACGAAAATGACCTAAATGTTCAACCAATGACACAAAATCACATATTGGATGCACAAGATTAGTTTAAAACCCTAATTGGATTAGAATTAGCCTTGGGAAGACGAAAATGACCTAAATGTTCAACCAATGACACAAAATCACATATTGGATGCACAAGATTAGTTAAAAACCCTAATTGGATTAGAATAAGCCTAGGGAGGACGAAAATGACCTAAATGTTCAACCAATGACACAAAATCACATATTGGATGCACAAGATTAGTTAAAAACCCTAATTGTATTAGAATAAGCCTTCGGAGGACGAAAATGACCTAAATGTTCAACCAATGACACAAAATCACAAATTGGATGCACAAGATTGGTTAAAAACCCTAATTGGGTTAGAATAAGTCCAAGGATGACAAAAATGACCTAAATGTTCAACCAATGAAACAAAATCACAAATTGGATGCACAAGATTGGTTAAAAACCCTAATAGGATTAGAATAAGCCTTTGGAGGACAAAAATGACCTAAATGTTCAACAAATGATACAAAATCACATATTGGATGGACAAGATTTGTTAAAAACCCTAATTGGATTAGAATAAGCCTAGGTAGAACGAAAATGACCTAAATGTTCAACCAATGACACAAAATCACATATTGGATGCACAAGATTGGTTAAAAACCCTAATTGGATTAAAAAAAACTTAGGAGGACGAAAATGACCTAAATGTTCAACAAATGACACAAAATCACATATTGGATGCACAAGATTGGTTAAAAACCCTAATTGGATTAGAATATGCCTTTGGAAGACGAAAATTACCTAAATGTTCAACCAATGACACAAAATCACATATTGGATGCACATTATTGGTTAAAAACCCTAATTGGATTAGAATAAGCCTAGGGAAGACGAAAATGACCTAAATGTTCAACCAATGACACAAAATCACATATTGGATGCACAAGTTTGGTTAAAAACCCTAATTGGATTAGAATAAGCCTTGGGAGGACGAAAATGACCTAAATGTTCAACCAATGACACAAAATCACATATTGGATGCACAAGATTGGTTAAAAACCCTAATTGGATTAGAATAAGCCTAGGGAGGACGAAAATGACCTAAATGTTCAACCAATGACACAAAATCACATTTTCGATGCACAAGATTGGTTAAAAACCCTAATTGGATTAGAATAAGCCTAGGGAGGACGAAAATGACCTAAATGTTCAACCAATGACACAAAATCACTAATTGGATGCACAAGATTGGTTAAAAACCCTAATTGGATTAGAATAAGCCTAGGGAGGACGAAAATGACCTAAATGTTCAACCAATGACACAAAATCACATATTGGATGCACAAGATTAGTTAAAAACCCTAATTGGATTAGAATAAGCCTTGGGAGGACGAAAATGACCTAAATGTTCAACCAATGACACAAAATCACTAATTGGATGCACAAGATTGGATAAAAACCCTAATTGGGTTAGAATAAGTCCAAGGATGACAAAAATGACCTAAATGTTCAACCAATGACACAAAATCACAAATTGAATGCACAAGATTGGTTAAAAACCCAAATTGGATTAGAGTAATCCTTGGGAGAACGAAAATGACCTAAATGTTCAACAAATGACACAAAATCACATATTGGATGCACAAGATTGGTTAAAAACCCTAATTGGATTAGAATAAGACTAGGGAGGACGAAAATGACCTAAATGTTCAACCAATGACACAAAATGACATATTGGATGCACAAGATTGGTTAAAAACCCTAGTTGGATTATAATAAGCCTTTGGAAGACGAAAATGACCTAAATGTTCAACCAATGACACAAAATCACATATTGGATGCACAAGATTGGTTAAAAACCCTAATTGGATTAGAATAAGCCTAGGGAGGACGAAAATGACCTAAATGTTCAACCAATGAAACAAACATATTGGATGCACAAGATTGGTTAAAAACCCTAATTGGATTAGAATAAGCTTTGGGAGTACGAAAATGACCTAAATGTTCATCCAATGACACAAAATCACTAATTGGATGCACAAGATTGGTTAAAAACCCTAATTGGATTAGAATAATCCTAGGGAGGACGAAACTAACTTAATTGTTCAACAAATGACACAAAATCACATATTGGATGCACAAGATTGGTTAAAAACCCTAATTGAATCAGAATAAGCCTAGCGATGACGAAAGTGACCTAAATGTTCAACCAATGACACAACATCACTAATTTGATGCACAAGATTGGTTAAAAAACCCTAATTGGATTAGAATAAGTCGAAGGATGACGAAAATGACCTAAATGTTCAACCAATGACATAAAAATCACATATTGGATGCACAAGATTTGTTAAAAACCCTAATTGGATTAGAATAAACCTTGGGAGGACGAAAATGACCTAAATGTTCAACCAATGACACAAAATGACACAAAATGACACAATCACATATTGGATGCACAAGATTGGTTAAAAACCCTAATTAGATTAGAATAAGTCGAAGTATGACGAAAATGACCTAAATGATCAACCAATGACAAAAAATCACATATTGGATGCACAAGATTGGTTAAAAACCCTAATTGGATTAAAATAAGCGTTGGGAGGACGAAAATGACCTAAATGTTTAACCCATGACACAAAATTACTAATTGGATGCACAAGATTGGTTAAAAACCCTAATTGGATTAGAATAAGTCCAAGGATGACAAAAATTACCTAAATGTTCAACCAATGACACAAAATCACAAATTGGATGCACAAGATTGGTTAAAAACCCTAATTGGATTAGAATCATCCTAGGGAGGACGAAAATGACCTAAATGTTCAACAAATGACATAAAATCACATATTGGATGCACAAGATTGGTTAAAAACCCTAATTGGATTAGAATAAGACTAGGGAGGATGAAAATGACCTAAATGTTCAACCAATGACACAAAATGACATATTGGATGCACAAGATTGGTTAAAAACCCTAATTGGATTAGAATAAGCCTTTCGAAGACGAAAATGACCTAAATGTTCAACCAATGACACAAAATCACAAATTGGATGCACAAGATTGGTTAAAAACCCTAATTGGATTAGAATAATCCTAGGGAGGACGTAAATGACGTAAATGTTCAACAAATGACACAAAATCACAAATTGGATGCACAAGATTGGTTAAAAACCCTAATTGGATTAGAATAATCCTAAGGAGGACGAAAATGACCTAAATGTTCAACAAATGACACAAAATCACATATTGGATGCACAAGATTGGTTAAAAACCCTAATTGGATTAGAATAAGACTAGGGAGGATGAAAATGACCTAAATGTTCAACCAATGACACAAAATCACATATTGGATGCACAAGATTAGTTAAAAACCCTAATTGGATTAGAATAAGCGTTGGGAGGACGAAAATGACCTAAATGTTCAACCAATGACACAAAATCACTAATTGGAGGCACAAGATTGGTTAAAAACCCTAATTGGATTAGAATAAGTCCAAGGATGACAAAAATGACCTAAATGTTCAACCAATGACACAAAATCACATATTGGATGCACAAGATTGGTTAAAAACCCTAATTGGATTAGAATAAGCCTAGGGAGGACGAAAATGACCTAAATGTTCAACCAATGACACAATGACACAAAATCACATATTGGATGCACAAGATTGGTTAAAAACCCTAATTGGATTAGAATAAGCCTAGGGAGGACGAAAATGACCTAAATGTTCAACCAATGACACAAAATCACATATTGGATGCACAAGATTGGTTAAAAACCCTAATTGGATTAGAATAAGCCTAGGGAGGACGAAAATGACCTAAATGTTCAACCAATGACACAAAATGACACAAAATCACATATTGGATGCTCAATATTGGTTAAAAACCCTAATTGGATTAGAATAAGCCTAGGGAGGACGAAAATGACCTAAATGTTCAACCAATGACACAAAATCACATATTGGATGCACAAGATTGGTTAAAAACCCTAATTGGATTAGAATAAGCCTAGGGAGGACGAAAATGACCTAAATGTTCAACCAATGACACAAAATCACATATTGGACGCATAAGATTGGTTAAAAACCCTAATTGGATTAGAATAAGCCTAGGGAGGACGAAAATGACCTAAATGTTCAACCAATGACACAAAATCACATATTGGATGCACAAGATTGGTTAAAAACCCTAATTGGATTAGAATAAGCCTAGGGAGGACGAAAATGACCTAAATGTTCAACCATTGACACAAAATCACATATTGGATGCACAAGATTGGTTAAAAACCCTAATTGGATTAGAATAAGCCTATGGAGGACGAAAATGACCTAAATGTTCAACCAATGACATAAAATTACACAAAATCACATATTGGATATATAAGATTGGTTAAAAACCTTAATTGGATTAGAATAAGCCTAGGGAGGACGAAAATGACCTAAATGTTCAACCAATGACACAAAATCACATATTGGATGCACAAGATTGGTTAAAAACCCTAATTGGATTAGAATAAGCCTAGGGAGGACGAAAATGACCTAAATGTTCAACCAATGACACAAAATGACACAAAATCACATATTGGATGCACAAGATTGGTTAAATACCCTAATTGGATTAGAATAAGCCTAGGGAGGACGAAAATGACATAAATGTTCAACCAATGACACAAAATCACATATTGGATGCACAAGATTGGTTAAAAACCCTAATTGGATTAGAATAAGCCTTGGGAGGACGAAAATGACCTAAATGTTCAACCAATGACACAAAATGACAAAAAATCACATATTGGATGCATAATATTGGTTAAAAACCCTAATTGGTTAGAATAAGCCTAGGGAGGACGAAAATGACCTAAATGTTCAACCAATGACACAAAATCACATATTGGATGCACAAGATTGGTTAAAAACCCTAATTGGATTAGAATAAGCCTAGGGAGGACGAAAATGACCTAAATGTGCAACCAATGACACAAAATCACATATTGGATGCACAAGATTGGTTAAAAACCCTAATTGGATTAGAATTAGCCTAGGGAGGACGAAAATGACCTAAATGTGCCACCAATGACACAAAATCACATATTGGATGCACAAGATTGGTTAAAAACCCTAATTGGATTAGAATAAGCCTAGGGAGGACGAAAATGACCTAAATGTGCAACCAATGACACAAAATCACATATTGGATGCACAAGATTGGATAAAAACCCTAATTGGATTAGAATAAGCCTAGGGAGGACGAAAATGACCTAAATGTTCAACCAATGACACAAAATCACATATTGGATGCACAAGATTAGTTAAAAACCCTAATTGGATTAGAATAAGCCTTGGGAGGACGAAAATGACCTAAATGTTCAACCAATGACACAAAATCACAAATTGGATGCACAAGATTGGTTAAAAACCCTAATTGGGTTAGAATAAGTCCAAGGATGACAAAAATGACCTAAATGTTCAACCAATGACACAAAATCACAAATTGGATGCACAAGATTGGTTAAAAACCCAAATTGAATTAGAATAATCCTAGGGAGAACGAAAATGACCTAAATGTTCAACAAATGACACAAAATCACATATTGGATGCACAAGATTGGTTAAAAACCCTAATTGGATTAGAATAAGCCTTTGGAAGACGAAAATGACCTAAATGTTCAACCAATGACACAAAATCACATATTGGATGCACAAGATTAGTTAAAAACCCTAATTTTATTAGAATAAACCTTGGGAGGACGAAAATGATCTAAATGTTCAACCAATGACACAAAATCACTAATTTGATGCCCAAGATTGGTTAAAAAACCCTAATTAGATTAGAATAAGTCGAAGGATGCCGAAAATGACCTAAATGTTCAACCAATGACACAAAATCACATATTGGATGCACAAGATTGGTTAAAAACCCTAATTGGATTAGAATAAGCCTAGGGAAGACGAAAACGACCTAAATGTTCAACCAATGACACAAAATCACTTATTGGATGCACAAGATTTGTTAAAAACCCTAATTGGATTAGAATAAGCCTAGGGAGGACGAAAATGACCTAAATGTTCAACCAATGACACAAAATCACATATTGGATGCACAAGATTAGTTAAAAACCCTAATTGGATTAGAATAAGCTTAGGGAGGACGAAAATGACCTAAATGTTCAACCAATGACATAAAATCACATATTGGATGCACAAGATTAGTTAAAAACCCTAATTGGATTAGAATAAGCCTTCGGAGGACGAAAATGACCTAAATGTTCAACCAATGACACAAAATCACAAATTGGATGCACAAGATTGGTTAAAAACCCTAATTGGGTTAGAATAAGTCCAAGGATGACAAAAATGACCTAAATGTTCAACCAATGACACAAAATCACAAATTGGATGCAAAAGATTGGTTAAAAACCCTAATAGGATTAGAATAAGCCTTTGGAGGGCAAAAATGACCTAAATGTTCAACAAATGATACAAAATCACATATTGGATGCACAAGATTGGTTAAAAACCCTAATTGGATTAGAATAAGCCTAGGTAGAACGAAAATGACCTAAATGTTCAACCAATGACACAAAATCACATATTGGATGCACAAGATTGGGTAAAAATCCTAATTGGATTAGAATAAGTCTTGGGAGGACGAAAATGACCTAAATATTCAACCAATGAAACAAAATCACTAATTGGATGCACAAGATTGGTTAAAAACCCTAATTGGATTAGAATAAGCCTCGGGAGGACGAAAATGACCGAAATGTTCAACCAATGACACAAAATCACTTATTGGATGCACAAGATTTGTTAAAAACCCTAATTGGATTACAATAAGCCTAGGGAGAACGAAAATGACCTAAATGTTCAACCAATGATACAAAATCACATATTGGATGCACAAGATTAGTTAAAAACCCTAATTGGATTAGAATAAGCCTAGGTATGACGAAAATGACCTAAATGATCAACCAATGACAAAAAATCACATATTGGATGCACAAGATTGGTTAAAAACCCTAATTGGATTAGAATAAGCCTTGGGATGACGAAAATGACCTAAATGTTCATCCAATGACACAAAATCACTAATTGGATGCACAAGATT
>JBBPBQ010000008.1:26293921-26311144 GCA_037974755.1 Cicer yamashitae | reverse complement strand
ACAAAATCACAAATTGGATGCACAAGATTGGTTAAAAACCCTAATAGGATTAGAATAAGCCTTTGGAGGACAAAAATGACCTAAATGTTCAACAAATGATACAAAATCACATATTGGATGGACAAGATTTGTTAAAAACCCTAATTGGATTAGAATAAGCCTAGGTAGGACGAAAATGACCTAAATGTTCAACCAATGACATAAAATCACATATTGGATGCACAAGATTAGTTAAAAACCCTAATTGGATTAGAATAAGCCTTCGGAGGACGAAAATGACCTAAATGTTCAACCAATGACACAAAATCACAAATTGGATGCACAAGATTGGTTAAAAACCCTAATTGGGTTAGAATAAGTCCAAGGATGACAAAAATGACCTAAATGTTCAACCAATGACACAAAATCACAAATTGGATGCAAAAGATTGGTTAAAAACCCTAATAGGATTAGAATAAGCCTTTGGAGGGCAAAAATGACCTAAATGTTCAACAAATGATACAAAATCACATATTGGATGCACAAGATTGGTTAAAAACCCTAATTGGATTAGAATAAGCCTAGGTAGAACGAAAATGACCTAAATGTTCAACCAATGACACAAAATCACATATTGGATGCACAAGATTGGTTAAAAACCCTAATTGGATTAGAATAAGCCTTGGGAGGACGAAAATGACCTAAATGTTCAACCAATGACACAAAATCACTAAATGGATGCACAAGATTGGTTAAAAACCCTAATTGGATTAGAATAAGCCTAGGGAGGACGAAAATGACCTAAATGTTCAACCAATGACACAAAATCACATATTGGATGCACAAGATTGGTTAAAAACCCTAATTGGATTAGAATAAGCCTTTGGAAGACGAAAATGACCTAAATGTTCAACCAATGACACAAAATCACATATTGGATGCACAGGATTGGTTAAAAACCCTAATTGGATTAGAATAAGCCTAGGGAGGACGAAAATGACCTAAATGTTCAACCAATGACACAAAATCACATATTGGATGCACAAGATTGGTTAAAAACCCTAATTGGATTAGAATAAGCCTTGGGAGGACGAAAATGACCTAAATGTTCAACCAATGACACAAAATCACTAATTGGATGCACAAGATTGGTTAATAACTCTAATTGAATTAGAATAATCCTAGGGAGGACAAAAATGACCTAAATGTTCAAAAATGACACAAAATCACATATTGGATGCACAGGATTGGTTAAAAACCCTAATTGGATTAGAATAAGCCTACGGAGGACGAAAATGACCTAAATGTTCAACCAATGACACAAAATCACATATTGGATGCACAAGATTAGTTAAAAACCCTAATTGGATTAGAATAAGCGTTGGGAGGACGAAAATGACCTAAATGTTCAACCAATGACACAAAATCACTAATTGGATGCCCAAGATTGGTTAAAAACCCTAATTGGATTAGAATAAGTCCAAGGATGACAAAAATGACCTAAATGTTCAACCAATGACACAAAATCACATATTGGATGCACAAGATTGGTTAAAAACCCTAATTGGATTAGAATAAGCCTAGGGAGGACGAAAATGACCTAAATGTTCAACCAATGACACAAAATCAGATATTGGAAGCACAAGATTGGTTAAAAACCCTAATTGGATTAGAATAAGCCTAGGGAGGACGAAAATGACCTAAATGTTCAACCAATGACACAAAATCACATATTGGATGCACAAGATTGGTTAAAAACCCTAATTCGATTAGAATAAGCCTTTCGAGGACGAAAATGACCTAAATGTTCAACCAATGACACAAAATCACATATTGGATGCACAAGATTGGTCAAAAACCCTAATTGGATTAGAATAAGCCTTTGGAGGACGAAAATGACATAAATGTTCAACCAATGACACTAAATCACATATTGGATGCACAAGATTGGTTAAAAACCCTAATTGGATTAGAATAAACCTTGGGAGGACGAAAGTGATCTAAATGTTCAACAAATGACACAAAATCACTAATTAGATGCACAAGATTGGTTAAAAACCCTAATTTGATCAGAATAAGCTTAGGGAGGACGAAAATGACCTAAATGTTCAACCAATGACACAAAATCACTAAGTTGATGCACAAGATTGGTTAAAAAACCCTAATTGGATTAGAATAAGTCGAAGGATGACGAAAATGACCTAAATGTTCAACCATGACACAAAATCATATATTGGATGCACAAGATTGGTTAAAAACCCTAATTGGATTAGAATAAGCCTACGGAGGACGAAAATGACATAAACGTTCAACCAATGACACTAAATCACATATTGGATGCACAAGATTGGTTAAAAACCCTAATTGGATTAGAATAAGCCTAGGGAGGACGAAAATGACCTAAATGTTCAACCAATGACACAAAATCACATATTGGATGCACAAGATTGGTTAAAAACCCTAATTGGATTAGAATAAGCCTAGGGAGGACGAAAATGACCTAAATGTTCAACCAATGACACAAAATGACACCAAATTACATATTGCATGCACAAGATTGGTTAAAAACCCTAATTGGATTAGAATAAGCCTAGGGAGGACGCAAATGACCTAAATGTTCAACCAATGACACAAAATCACATATTGGATGCACAAGATTGGTTAAAAACCCTAATTGGATTAGAATAAGCCTAGGGAGGACGAAAATGACCTAAATGTTCAACCAATGACACAAAATCACATATTGTATGCACAGGATTGGTTAAAAACCCTAATTGGATTAGAATAAGCCTAGGGAGGACGAAAATGACCTAAATGTTCAACCAATGACACAAAATCACATATTGGATGCACAAGATTGGTTAAAAACCCTAATTGGATTAGAATAAGCCTAGGGAGGACGAAAATGACACAATTGTTCAACCAATCACACAAAATCACATATTGGATGCACAATATTGGTTAAAAACCCTAATTGGATTAGAATAAGCCTAGGGAGGACGAAAATGACACAAATGTTCAACCAATCACACAAAATCACATATTGGATGCACAATATTGGTTATAAACCCTAATTGGATTAGAATAAGCCTAGAGAGGACGAAAATGACCTAAATGTTCAACCAATGACACAAAATCACATATTGGATGCACAAGATTGGTTAAAAACCCTAATTGGATTAGAATAAGCCTAGGGAGGACGAAAATGACCTAAATGTTCAACCAATGACACAAAATCACTTATTGGATGCACAAGATTGGTTAAAAACCCTAATTGGATTAGAATAAGCCTATGGAGGACGAAAATGACCTAAATGTTCAACCAATGACACAAAATGACACAAAATCACATATTGGATGTACAAGATTGGTTAAAAACCCTAATTGGATTAGAATAAGCCTAGGGAGGACGAAAATGACCTAAATGTTCAACCAATGACACAAAATCACATATTGGATGCACAAGATTGGTTAAAAACCCTAATTGGATTAGAATAAGCCTAGGGAGGACGAAAATGACCTAAATGTTCAACCAATGACACAAAATGACACAAATTCACATATTGGATGCACAAGATTGGTTAAAAACCCTAATTGGATTAGAATAAGCCTAGGGGGGACGAAAATGACCTAAATGTTCGACCAATGACACAAAATCACATATTGGATGCACAAGATTGGTTAAAAACCCGAATTGGATTAGAATAAGCATAGCGAGGACGAAAATGACCTAAATGTTCAACCAATGACACAAAATCACATATTGGATGCACAAGATTGGTTAAAAACCCTAATTGGATTAGAATAAGCCTAGGGAGGACGAAAATGACCTAAATGTTCAACCAATGACACAAAATCACATATTGGATGCACAAGATTGGTTAAAAACCCTAAATGGAATAGAAAAACCCTAGAGAGGACGAAAATGACCTAAATGTTCAACCAATGACACAAAATCACATATTGGATGCACAAAATTGTTTAAAAACCCTAATTGGATGAGAATAAGCCTTCGGAGGACGAAAATGACCTAAATGTTCAACCAATGACACAAAATGACACAAATTCACATATTGGATGCACAAGATTGGTTAAAAACCCTAATTGGATTAGAATAAGCCTAGGGAGGACGAAAATGACCTAAATGTTCAACCAATGACACAAAATCACATATTGGATGCACAAGATTGGTTAAAAACCCTAATTGGATTAGAATAAGCCTAGGGAGGACGAAAATGACCTAAATGTTCAACCAATGACACAAAATCACATATTGGTTGCACAAGATTGGTTAAAAACCCTAATTGGATTAGAATAAGCCTAGGTAGGACGAAAATGACCTAAATGTTCAACCAATGACACAAAATCACATATTGGATGCACAAGATTGGTTAAAAACCCTAATTGGATTAGAATAAGCCTAGGGAGGACGAAAATGACCTAAATGTTCAACCAATGACACAAAATCACATTTTCGATGCACAAGATTGGTTAAAAACCCTAATTGGATTAGAATAAGCCTAGGGAGGACGAAAATGACCTAAATGTTCAACCAATGACACAAAATCACTAATTGGATGCACAAGATTGGTTAAAAACCCTAATTGGATTAGAATAAGCCTAGGGAGGACGAAAATGACCTAAATGTTCAACCAATGACACAAAATCACATATTGGATGCACAAGATTAGTTAAAAACCCTAATTGGATTAGAATAAGTCTTGGGAGGACGAAAATGACCTAAATATTCAACCAATGAAACAAAATCACTAATTGGATGCACAAGATTGGTTAAAAACCCTAATTGGATTAGAATAAGCCTCGGGAGGACGAAAATGACCGAAATGTTCAACCAATGACACAAAATCACTTATTGGATGCACAAGATTTGTTAAAAACCCTAATTGGATTACAATAAGCCTAGGGAGAACGAAAATGACCTAAATGTTCAACCAATAATACAAAATCACATATTGGATGCACAAGATTAGTTAAAAACCCTAATTGGATTAGAATAAGCCTAGGTATGACGAAAATGACCTAAATGATCAACCAATGACAAAAAATCACATATTGGATGCACAAGATTGGTTAAAAACCCTAATTGGATTAGAATAAGCCTTGGGATGACGAAAATGACCTAAATGTTCATCCAATGACACAAAATCACTAATTGGATGCACAAGATTGGTTAAAAACCCTAATTGGATTAGAATAAGCCTAGGGAGGATGAAAATGACCGAAATGTTCAACCAATGACACAAAATCACTTATTGGATGCACAAGATTTGTTAAAAACCCTAATTGGATTACAATAAGCCTAGGGAGGACGAAATGTCCTAATTGTTCAACCAATGATACAAAATCACATATTGGATGCACAAGATTGGTTAAAAACCCTAATTGGATTAAAAAAAATTTTGGGAGGACGAAAATGACCTAAATGTTCAACCAGTGACACAAAATCACTAATTGGATGCACAAGATTGGTTAAAAACCCTAATTGGATTAGAATAAGCCTAGGGAGGACGAAAATGACCGAAATGTTCAACCAATGACACAAAATCACTTATTGGATGCACAAGATTTGTTAAAAACCCTAGTTGGATTAGAATAAGACTAGGGAGGATGAAAATGACCTAAATGTTCAACCAATGACACAAAATGACATATTGGATGCACAAGATTGGTTAAAAACCCTAATTGGATTAGAATAAGCCTTTCGAAAACGAAAATGACCTAAATGTTCAACCAATGACACAAAATCACATATTGGATGCACATGAATTGTTAAAAACCCTAATTGGATTAGAATAAGCGTAGGGAGGACGAAAATGAACTAAATGTTCAACCAATGATACAAAATCACATATTGGATGCACAAGATTAGTTAAAAACCCTAATTGGATTAGAATAAGGCTTGGGAGGACGAAAATGACCTAAATGTTCAACCAATGACACAAAATCACTAATTGGATGCACAAGATTGGTTAAATACCCTAATTGGGTTAGAATAAGTCAGTGGATGACAAAAATGACCTAAATGTTCAACCAATGACACAAAATTACAAATTGGATGCACAAGATTGGTTAAAAACCCTAATTGGATTAAAATAAGTCCAAGGATGACAAAAATGACCTAAATGTTCATCCAATGACACAAAATCACAAATTGGATGCACAAGATTGGTTAAAAACCCTAATTGGATTAGAATAAGTCCAAGGATGACAAAAATGACCTAAATGTTCAACCAATGACACAAAATCACAAATTGGATGCAAAAGATTGGTTAAAAACCCTAATTGGATTAGAATAATCCTAATAAGGACGAAAATGACCTTAATGTTCAACAAATGACACAAAATCACAAATTGGATGCACAAGATTGGTTAAAAACCCTAATTGGATTAGAATAATCCTAGAGAGGATGAAAATGACCTAAATGTTCAACAAATGACACAAAATCACATATTGGATGCAGAAGATTGGTTAAAAACCCTAATTGGATTAGAATAAGACTAGGGAGGATGAAAATGACCTAAATGTTCAACTAATGACACAAAATGACATATTGAATGCAAAAGATTGGTTAAAAACCCTAATTGGATTAGAATAAGCCTTTGGAAGATGAAAATGACCTAAATGTTCAACCAATGACACAAAATCACATATTGGATGCACATTATTGGTTAAAATCCCTAATTGGATTAGAATAAGCCTAGGGAGGACGAAAATGACCTAAATGTTCAACCAATGACACAAAATCACATATTGGATGCACAAGATTAGTTAAAAACCCTAATTGGATTAGAATAAGCCTTGGGAGGACGAAAATGACCTAAATGTTCAACCAGTGACACAAAATCACTAATTGGATGCACAAGATTGGTTAAAAACCCTAATTGGGTTAGAATAAGTCAGTGGATGACAAAAATGACCTAAATGTTCAACCAATGACACAAAATTACAAATTGGATGCACAAGATTGGTTAAAAACCCTAATTGGATTAGAATAAGCCTTTGGAAGACGAAAATGACCTAAATGTTCAAGCAATGACACAAAATCACATATTGGATGCACAAGATTGGTTAAAAACCCTAATTGGATTAGAATAAGCCTAGGGAGGACGAAAATGACCTAAATGTTCAACCAATGACACAAAATCACATATTGGATGCACAAGATTGGTTAAAAACCCTAATTGGATTAGAATAAGCCTAGGGAGGACGAAAATGACCTAAATGTTCAACCAATGACACAAAATCACATATTGGATGCACAAGATTGGTGAAAAACCCTAATTGGATTAGAATAAGCCTAGGGAGGATGATAATGACCTAAATGTTCATCGAATGACACAAAATGACACAAAATCACATATTGGATGCACAAGATTGGTTAAAAACCCTAATTGGATTAAAATAATCCTAGGGAGGACGAAAATGACCTAAATGTTCAACCAATGACACAAAATCACATATTGGATGCACAAGATTGGTTAAAAACCCTAATTGGATTAGAATAAGCCTAGGGAGGACGAAAATGACCTAAATGTTCAACCAATGACACAAAATGACACAAAATCACAGATTGGATACCCAATATTGGTTAAAAAACCCTAATTGGATTAGAATAAGCCTAGGGAGGACGAAAATGACCTAAATGTTCAACCAATGACACAAAATGACACAAAATCACATATTGGATGCACAAGATTGGTTAAAAACCCTAATTGGATTAGAATAAGCCTAGGGAGGACGAAAATGATCTAAATTTTCAACGAATGACACAAAATGACACAAAATCACATATTGGATGCAAAAGATTGGTTAAAAATCCTAATTGGATTAGAATAAGCCTAGGGAGGACGAAAATGACCTAAATGTTCAACCAATGACACAAAATCACATATTGGATGCACAAGATTGGTTAAAAACCCTAATTGGATTAGAATAAGCCTAGGGTGGACCAAAATGACCTAAATGTTCAACCAATGACACAAAATCACATATTGGATGCACAAGATTGGTTAAAAACCCTAATTGGATTAGAATAAGTCTAGGGAGGACGAAAATGACCTAAATGTTCAACCAATGACACAAAATCACATATTCGATGCACAAGATTGGTTAAAAGCCCTAATTGGATTAGAATAAGCCTAGGGAGGACGAAAATGACCTAAATGTTCAACCAATGACACAAAATCACATATTGGATGCACAAGATTGGTTAAAAACCCTAATTGGATTAGAATAAGCCTAGGGAGGACGAAAATGACCTAAATGTTCAACCAATGACACAAAATCACATATTGGATGCACAAGATTGGTTAAAAACCCTAATTGGATTAGAATAAGCCTTGGGACGACGAAAATGACCTAAATGTTCAACCAATGACACAAAATCACTAATTGGATGCACAAGATTGGTTAAAAACCCTAATTGGATTAGAATAAGCCTAGGGAGTACGAAAATGTCCTAAATGTTCAACCAATGATACAAAATCACATATTGGATGCACAAGATTAGTTAAAAACCCTAATTGGATTAGAATAAGCCTTGGGAGGACGAAAATGACCTAAATGATCAACCAATGACACAAAATCACTAATTGGATGCACAAGATTGGTTAAAAACCCTACGTGGGTTAGAATAAGTCCAAGGATGACAAAAATGACCTAAATGTTCAACCAATGACACAAAATTACAAATTGGATGCACCAGATTGGTTAAAAACCCTAATTGGATTAGAATAATCCTAGGGAGGATGAAAATGACCTAAATGTTCAACAAATGACACAAAATCACATATTGGATGGACAAGATTGGTTAAAAATCCTAATTGGATTAGAATAAGCCTAGGGAGGACGAAAATGACCTAAATGTTCAACCAATGACACAAAATCACATATTGGATGCACAAGATTAGTTAAAAACCCTAATTGGATTAGAATAAGCGTTGGGAGGACGAAAATGACCTAAATGTTCAACAAATGACACAAAATCACATATTGGATGCACAAGATTGGTTAAAAACCCTAATTCGATTAGAATAAGCCTAGGTAGAACGAAAATGACCTAAATGTTCAACCAATGACACAAAATCACATATTGGATGCACAAGATTGGTTAAAAATCCTAATTGGATTAGAATAAGCCTTGGGAGGACGAAAATGACCTAAATATTCAACCAATGTCACAAAATCACTAATTGGATGCACAAGATTGGTTAAAAACCCTAATTGGATTAGAATAAGCCTTGGGAGGACGAAAATGACCTAAATATTCAACCAATGTCACAAAATCACTAATTGGATGCACAAGATTGGTTAAAAACCCTAATTGGATTAGAATAAGCCTAGGGAGGACGAAAATGACCTAAATGTTCAACCAATGACACAAAATCACATATTGGATGCACAAGATTAGTTAAAAACCCTAATTGGATTAGAATAAGCTTAGGGAGGACGAAAATGACCTAAATGTTCAACCAATGACATAAAATCACATATTGGATGCACAAGATTAGTTAAAAACCCTAATTGGATTAGAATAAGCCTTCGGAGGACGAAAATGACCTAAATGTTCAACCAATGACACAAAATCACAAATTGGATGCACAAGATTGGTTAAAAACCCTAATTGGGTTAGAATAAGTCCAAGGATGACAAAAATGACCTAAATGTTCAACCAATGACACAAAATCACAAATTGGATGCACAAGATTGGTTAAAAACCCAAATTGAATTAGAATAATCCTAGGGAGAACGAAAATGACCTAAATGTTCAACAAATGACACAAAATCACATATTGGATGCACAAGATTGGTTAAAAACCCTAATTGGATTAGAATAAGCCTTTGGAAGACGAAAATGACCTAAATGTTCAACCAATGACACAAAATCACATATTGGATGCACAGGATTGGTTAAAAACCCTAATTGGATAAGAATAAGCCTAGGGAGGACGAAAATGACCTAAATGTTCAATCAATGACACAAAATCACATATTGGATGCACAAGATTAGTTAAAAACCCTAATTGGATTAGAATAAGCGTTGGGAGGACGAAAATGACCTAAATGTTCAACCAATGACACAAAATCACTAATTGGATGCACAAGATTGGTTAAAAACCCTAATTGGATTAGAATAAGCCTAGAGAGGACGAAAATGACCTAAATGTTCAACCAATGACACAAAATCACATATTGGATGCACAAGATTAGTTAAAAACCCTAATTGGATTAGAATAAGCCTTGGGAGGACGAAAATGACCTAAATGTTCAATCAATGACACAAAATCACATATTGGATGCACAAGATTGGTTAAAAACCCTAATTGGATTACAATAAGCCTTGGGAGGACGAAATTGACCTAAATGTTTAACCAATGACAAAAAATCACTAATTGGATGCACAAGATTGGTTAAAAACCCTAATTGGGTTAGAATAAGTCCAAGGATGACAAAAATGACCTAAATGTTCAACCAATGACACAAAATCACAAATTGGATGCACAAGATTGGTTAAAACCCTAATAGGATTAGAATAAGCCTTTGGAGGACGAAAATGACCTAAATGTTCAACAAATGACACAAAATCACATATTGGATGCACAAGATTGGTTAAAAACCCTAATTGGATTAGAATAAGCCTAGGTAGAACGAAAATGACCTAAATGTTCAACCAATGACACCAAATCACATATTGGATGCACAAGATTGGTTAAAAACCCTAATAGGATTAGAATAAGCCTTTGGAGGACGAAAATGACCTAAATGTTCAACAAATGACACAAAATCACATATTGGATGCACAAGATTGGTTAAAAACCCTAATTGGATTAGAATAAGCCTAGGTAGAACGAAAATGACCTAAATGTTCAACCAATGACACAAAATCACATATTGGATGCACAAGATTGGTTAAAAACCCTAATTGGATTAGAATAAGCCTAGGGAGGACGAAAATGACCTAAATGTTCAACCAATGACACAAAATCACATATTGGTTGCACAAGATTGGTTAAAAACCCTAATTGGATTAGAATAAGCCTAGGTAGGACGAAAATGACCTAAATGTTCAACCAATGACACAAAATCACATATTGGATGCACAAGATTGGTTAAAAACCCTAATTGGATTAGAATAAGCCTAGGGAGGACGAAAATGACCTAAATGTTCAACCAATGACACAAAATCACATTTTCGATGCACAAGATTGGTTAAAAACCCTAATTGGATTAGAATAAGCCTAGGGAGGACGAAAATGACCTAAATGTTCAACCAAT
Source organism: Cicer yamashitae (assembly GCA_037974755.1). Taxonomy (NCBI): domain Eukaryota; kingdom Viridiplantae; phylum Streptophyta; class Magnoliopsida; order Fabales; family Fabaceae; genus Cicer; species Cicer yamashitae. The sequence goes on along the minus strand of JBBPBQ010000008.1, from coordinate 26,299,869 downwards.
GACACAAAATCACTAATTGGATGCACAAGATTGGTTAAAAACCCTAATTGGATTAGAATAAGCCTAGGGAGGACGAAAATGACCTAAATGTTCAACCAATGACACAAAATCACATATTGGATGCACAAGATTAGTTAAAAACCCTAATTGGATTAGAATAAGCGTTGGGAGGACAAAAATGACCTAAATGTTCAACCAATGACACAAAATCACTAATTGGATGCACAAGATTGGTTAAAAACCCTAATTGGATTAGAATAAGCCTAGGGAGGACGAAAATGACCTAAATGTTCAACCAATGACACAAAATCACATATTGGATGCACAAGATTTGTTAAAAACCCTAATTGGATTAGAATAAGCCTAGGGAGGGCGAAAATGACCTAAATGTTCAACCAATGACACAAAATCACATATTGGATGCACAAGATTGGTTAAAAACCCTAATTGGATTAGAATAAGCCTAGGGAGGACGAAAATGACCTAAATGTTCAACCAATGACACAAAATCACATATTGGATGCACAAGATTGGTTAAAAACCCTAATTGGATTAGAATAAGCCTAGGGAGGACGAAAATGACCTAAATGTTCAACCAATGACACAAAATCACATATTGGAAGCACAAGATTGGTTAAAAACCCTAATTGGATTAGAATAAGTCTAGGTAGGACGAAAATGACCTATATGTTAAACCAATGACCCAAAATGACACAAAATCACATATTGGATGCACAAGATTGGTTAAAAACCATAATTGGATTAGAATAAGGCTAGGGAGGACGAAAATGACCTAAATGTTCAACCAATGGTACAAAATCACATATTGGATGCACAAGATTGGTTAAAAACCCTAATTGGATTAGGATAAGCCTAGGGAGGACGAAAATGACCTAAATGTTCAACCAATGACACAAAATCACATATTGGATGCACAAGATTGGTTAAAAACCCTAATTGGATTCGAAAAAGCCTAGCGAGGACGAAAATGACCTAAATGTTCAACCAATGACACAAAATCACATATTGGATGCACAAGATTGGTTAAAAACCCTAATTGGATTAGAATAAGCCTAGGGAGGACGAAAATGACCTAAATGTTCAACCAATGACACAAAATGACACAAATTCACATATTGGATGCACAAGATTGGTTAAAAACCCTAATTGGATTAGAATAAGCCTAGGGGGGACGAAAATGACCTAAATGTTCGACCAATGACACAAAATCACATATTGGATGCACAAGATTGGTTAAAAACCCGAATTGGATTAGAATAAGCATAGCGAGGACGAAAATGACCTAAATGTTCAACCAATGACACAAAATCACATATTGGATGCACAAGATTGGTTAAAAACCCTAATTGGATTAGAATAAGCCTAGGGAGGACGAAAATGACCTAAATGTTCAACCAATGACACAAAATCACATATTGGATGCACAAGTTTTGTTAAAAACCCTAATTGGATTAGAATAAGCCTAGGGAGGACGAAAATGACCTAAATGTTCAACCAATGACACAAAATCACATATTGGATGCACAAGATTGGTTAAAAACCCTAATTGGATTAGAATAAGCCTAGGGAGGACGAAAATGACCTAAATGTTCAACCAATGACACAAAATGACACATAATCATTAATTGGATGCACAAGATTGGTTAAAAACCGTAATTGGATTAGAATAAGCCTAGGGAGGACGAAAATGACCTAAATGTTCAACCAATGACACAAAATGACACAAAATCACATATTGGATGCACAAGATTGGTTAAAAACCCTAATTGGATTAGAATAAGCCTAGCGAGGACGAAAATGACCTAATTGGATTACCAATGACACAAAATCACTTATTATATGCACAAGATTGGTTAAAAACCCTAATTGGATTAGAATAAGCTTAGGGAAGACGAAAATGACCTAAATGTTCAACCAATGACACAAAATCACATATTGGATGCACAAGATTGGTTAAAAACCCTAATTGGATTAGAATAAGCCTAGGGAGGACGAAAATGACCTAAATGTTCAACCAATGACACAAAATCACATATTGGATGCACAGGATTGGTTAAAAACCCTAATTGGATTAGAATAAGCCTACGGAGGACGAAAATGACCTAAATGTTCAACCAATGACACAAAATCACATATTGGATGCACAAGATTAGTTAAAAACCCTAATTGGATTAGAATAAGCCTTGGGAGGACGAAAATGACCTAAATGTTCAACCAGTGACACAAAATCACTAATTGGATGCACAAGATTGGTTAAAAACCCTAATTGGGTTAGAATAAGTCAGTGGATGACAAAAATGACCTAAATGTTCAACCAATGACACAAAATCACAAATTGGATGCACAAGATTGGTTAAAAACCCTAATTGGATTAGAATAATCCTAGGGAGGACGAAAATGACCTAAATGTTCAACCAATGACACAAAATCACTAATTGGATGCACAAGATTGGTTAAAAACCCTAATTGGGTTAGAATAAGTCAGTGGATGACAAAAATGACCTAAATGTTCAACCAATGACACAAAATTACAAATTGGATGCACAAGATTGGTTAAAAACCCTAATTGGATTAGAATAATCCTAGGGAGAACGAAAATGACCTAAATGTTCAACGAATGACACAAAATCAAATATTGGATGCACTAGATCGGTTAAAAACCCTAATTGGATTAGAATAATCGTAGGGAGGACGAAAATGACCTAAATGTTCAACAAATGACACAAAATCACTAACTGGATGCACAAGATTGGTTAAAAACCCTAATTGGATTAGAATAAGCCGAGGGAGGACGAAAATGACCGAAATGTTCAACCAATGACACAATATCACTTATTGGATGTACATGATTGGTTAAAAACCCTAATTGGATTAGAATAAGTCCAACGATGACAAAAATGACCAAAATGTTCAACCAATGACACAAAATCACAAATTGGATGCACAAGATTGGTTAAAAACCCTAATTGGATTAGAATAAGTCCAACGATGACAAAAATGACCAAAATGTTCAACCAATGACACAAAATCACAAATTGGATGCAATGGATTGGTTAAAAACCCTAATTCGATTAGAATAATCCTAGGGAGGACGAAAATGACCTAAATGTTCAACAAATGACACAAAATCACATATTGGATGCACTAGATTGGTTAAAAACCCTAATTGGATTAGAATAATCGTAGGGAGGACGAAAATGACCTAAATGTTCAACAAATGACACAAAATCACATATTGGATGCACAAGATTGGTTAAAAACCCTAATTGGATTAGAATAAGCCTTTGGAAGACGAAAATGACCTAAATGTTAACCAATGACACAAAATCACTAATTGGATGCACAAGATTGGTTAAAAACCCTAATTGGGTTAGAATAAGTCCAAGGATGACAAAAATGACCTAAATGTTCAACAAATGACACAAAATCACATATTGGATGCACAAGATTGGTTAAAAACCCTAATTGGATTAGAATAAGACTAGGGAGGACGAAAATGACCTAAATGTTCAACCAATGACACAAAATCACTAATTGGATGCACAAGATTGGTTAAAAACCCTAATTGGATTAGAATAAGCCTAGGGAGGACGAAAATGACCTAAATGTTCAACCAATCACACAAAATGACACAAAATCACATATTGGATGCACAAGATTGGTTAAAAACCCTAATTGGATTAGAATAAGCCTTGGGAGGACGAAAATGACCTAAATGTTCAACCAATGACACAAAATCACATATTGGATGCACAAGATTGGTTAAAAACCCTAATTGGATTAGAATAAGCCTAGGGATGACGAAAATGACCTAAATGTTCAACCAATGACACAAAATCACAAATTGGATGCACAAGATTGGTTAAAAACCCTAATTGGATTAGAATAAGCCTAGGGAGCACGAAAATGACCTAAATGTTCAACCAATGACACAAAATCACATATTGGATGCACAAGATTGGTTAAAAACCCTAATTGGATTAGAATAAGCCTAGGGAGGACGAAAATGACCTAAATGTTCAACCAATGACATAAAAAGACACAAAATGACACAAAATCACATATTGGATGCACAAGATTATTTAAAAACCCTAATTGGATTAGAATAAGCCTAGGGAGGACGAAAATGACCTAAATATTCAACCAATGACACAAAATCACATATTGGATGCACAAGATTGGTTAAAAACCCTAATTGGATTAGAAAAAGCCTAGGGAGGACGAAAATGACCTAAATGTTCAACCAATGACACAAAATCACATATTGGATGCACAAGATTGGTTAAAAACCCTAATTGGATTAGAATAAGCCTTGGGAGGACGAAAATGACCTAAATGTTCAACCAATGACACAAAATCACTAATTGGATGCACAAGATTGGTTAAAAACCCTAATTGGGTTAGAATAAGTCCAAGGATGACAAAAATGACCTAAATGTTCAACCAACGACACAAAATCACAAATTGGATGCACAAGATTTGTTAAGAACCCTAATTGGATTAGAATACTCCTACGGAGGACGAAAATGACCTAAATGTTCAACAAATGACACAAAATCACATATTGGATGCACAAGATTGGTTAAAAACCCTAATTGGATTAGAATAAGCCTAGGTAGAACGAAAATGACCTAAATGTTCAACCAATGACACAAAATCACATATTGGATGCACAAGATTGGTTAAAAACCCTAATTGGATTAGAATAAGCCTTGGGAGGACGAAAATGACCTAAATGTTCAACTAATGACACAAAATCACTAATTGGATGCACAAGATTGGTTAAAAACCGTAATTGGGTTAGAATAAGTCCAAGGATGACAAAAATGACCTAAATGTTCAACCAATGACACAAAATCACAAATTGGATGCACAAGATTGGTTAAAAACCCTAAATGGATTAGAATACTCCTACGGAGGACGAAAATGACCTAAATGTTCAACAAATGACACAAAATCACATATTGGATGCACAAGATTGGTTAAAAACCCTAATTGGATTAGAATAAGAATAGGGAGGACGAAAATGACCTAAATGTTCAACCAATGACACAAAATGACATATTGGATGCACAAGATTGGTTAAAAACCCTAATAGGATTAGAATAAGCCTTTGGAAGACGAAAATGACATAAATGTTCAACCAATGATACAAAATCACATATTGGATGCACAAGATTAGTTAAAAACCCTAATTGGATTAGAATAAGCCTTGGGAGGACGAAAATGACCTAAATGTTCAACCAGTGACACAAAATCACTAATTGGATGCACAAGATTGGTTAAAAACCCTAATTGGGTTAGAATAAGTCAGTGGATGACAAAAATGACCTAAATGTTCAACCAATGACACAAAATTACAAATTGGATGCACAAGATTGGTTAAAAACCCTAATTGGATTAGAATAAGCCTTTGGAAGACGAAAATGACCTAAATGTTCAAGCAATGACACAAAATCACATATTGGATGCACAAGATTGGTTAAAAACCCTAATTGGATTAGAATAAGCCTAGGGAGGACGAAAATGACCTAAATGTTCAACCAATGACATAAAATCACATATTGGATGCACAAGACTAGTTAAAATCCCTAATTGGATTAGAATAAGCCTTGGGAGGACGAAAATGACCTAAATGTTCAACCAATGACACAAAATCACTAATTGGATGCACAAGATTGGTTAAAAACCCTAATTGGGTTGGAATAAGCCTAGGGAGGACGAAAATGACCTAAATGTTCAACCAATGACACAAAATCACATATTGGATGCACAAGATTAGTTAAAAACCTTAATTGGATTAGAATAAGCCTTGGGAGGACGAAAATGACCTAAATGTTCAACCAATGACACAAAATCACTAATTGGATGCACAAGATTTGTTAAAAACCCTAATTGGGTTAGAATAAGTCCAAGGATGACAAAAA
>JBBPBQ010000008.1:26247345-26284256 GCA_037974755.1 Cicer yamashitae | reverse complement strand
CAATGACACAAAATCACATATTGGATGCACAAGATTGGTTAAAAACCCTAATTGGATTAGAATAAGCCTAGGGAGGACGAAAATGACCTAAATGTTCAACCAATGACATAAAATCACATATTGGATGCACAAGACTAGTTAAAATCCCTAATTGGATTAGAATAAGCGTTGGGAGGATGAAAATGACCTAAATGTTCAACAAATGACACAAAATCACTAATTGGATGCACAAGATTGGTTAAAAACCCTAATTGGGTTGGAATAAGCCTAGGGAGGACGAAAATGACCTAAATGTTCAACCAATGACACAAAATCACATATTGGATGCACAAGATTAGTTAAAAACCTTAATTGGATTAGAATAAGCCTTGGGAGGACGAAAATGACCTAAATGTTCAACCAATGACACAAAATCACATATTGGATGCACAAGATTAGTTAAAAACCCTAATTGGATTAGAAGAAGCGTTGGGAGGACGAAAATAACCTAAATGTTCAACCAATGACACAAAATCACATATTGGATGCACAAGATTGGTTAAAAATTCTAATTGGATTAGAATAAGCCTTTGGAGGACGAAAATGACCTAAATATTCAACCAATGAAACAAAATCACTAATTGGATGCACAAGATTGGTTAAAAACCCTAATTGGATTAGAATAAGCCTAGGGAGGAAGAAAATGACCTAAATGTTCAACCAATGACACAAAATCACTTATTGGATGCACAAGATTTGTTAAAAACCCTAATTGGATTACAATAAGCCTAGGGAGGACGAAAATGACCTAAATGTTCAACCAATGATACAAAATCACATATTGGATGCACAAGATTAGTTAAAAACCCTAATTAGATTAGAATTAGCCTTGGGAGGACGAAAATGACCTAAATGTTCAACCAGTGACACAAAATCACTAATTGGATGCACAAGATTGGTTAAAAATCCTAATTGGGTTAGAATAAGTCAGTGGATGACAAAAATGACCTAAATGTTCAAACAATGACACAAAATTACAAATTGGATGCACAAGAATGGTTAAAAACCCTAATTGGATTAGAATAATCCTAGGGAGGACGAAAATGACCTAAATGTTCAACAAATGACACAAAATCACATATTGGATGCACTAGATTGGTTAAAAACCCTAATTGGATTAGAATAATCGTAGGGAGGACGAAAATGACCTAAATGTTCAACAAATGACACAAAATCACATATTGGATGCACAAGATTGGTTAAAAACCCTAATTGGATTAGAATAAGCCTTTGGAAGACGAAAATGACCTAAATGTTCAACCAATGACATAAAATCACATATTGGATGCACAAGATTGGTAAAAAACCCTAATTGGATTAGAATAAGCCTAGGGAGGACGAAAATGACCTAAATGTTCAACCAATGACACAAAATCACTAATTGGATGCACAAGATTGGTTAAAAACCCTAATTGGGTTAGAACAAGCATAGGGAGGACGAAAATGACCTAAATGTTTAACCAATGACAGAAAATCACATATTGTATGCACAAGATTGGTTAAAAACCCTAATTGGATTAGAATAAGCCTAGGGAGGACGAAAATGACCTATATGTTCAACCAATGACACAAAATCACATATTGGATGCACAAGATTGGTTAAAAACCCTAATTGGATTAGGATAAGCCTAGGGAGGACGAAAATGACCTAAATGTTCAACCAATGACACAAAATCACATATTGGATGCACAAGATTGGTTAGAAACCCTAATTGGATTAGAATAAGCCTAGGGAGGACGAAAATGACCTAAATGTTCAACCAATGACACAAAATCACATATTGGATGCACAAGATTGGTTAAAAACCCTAATTGGATTAGAATAAGCATAGCGAGGACGAAAATGACCTAAATGTTCAACCAATGACACAAAATCACATATTGGATGCACAAGATAGGTTAAAAACCCTAATTGGATTAGAATAAGCATAGCGAGGACGAAAATGACCTAAATGTTCAACCAATGACACAAAATCACATATTGGATGCACAAGATTGGTTAAAAACCCTAATTGGATTAGAATAAGCACAGCGAGGACGAAAATGACCTAAATGTTCAACCAATGACACAAAATCACATATTGGATGCACAAGATTGGTTAAAAACCCTAATTGGATTAGAATAAGCCTAGGGAGGACGAAAATGACCTAAATGTTCAACCAATGACACAAAATCACATTTTCGATGCACAAGATTGGTTAAAAACCCTAATTGGATTAGAATAAGCCTAGGGAGGACGAAAATGACCTAAATGTTCAACCAATGACACAAAATCACTAATTGGATGCACAAGATTGGTTAAAAACCCTAATTGGATTAGAATAAGCCTAGGGAGGACGAAAATGACCTAAATGTTCAACCAATGACACAAAATCACATATTGGATGCACAAGATTAGTTAAAAACCCTAATTGGATTAGAATAAGTCTTGGGAGGACGAAAATGACCTAAATATTCAACCAATGAAACAAAATCACTAATTGGATGCACAAGATTGGTTAAAAACCCTAATTGGATTAGAATAAGCCTCGGGAGGACGAAAATGACCGAAATGTTCAACCAATGACACAAAATCACTTATTGGATGCACAAGATTTGTTAAAAACCCTAATTGGATTACAATAAGCCTAGGGAGAACGAAAATGACCTAAATGTTCAACCAATAATACAAAATCACATATTGGATGCACAAGATTAGTTAAAAACCCTAATTGGATTAGAATAAGCCTAGGTATGACGAAAATGACCTAAATGATCAACCAATGACAAAAAATCACATATTGGATGCACAAGATTGGTTAAAAACCCTAATTGGATTAGAATAAGCCTTGGGATGACGAAAATGACCTAAATGTTCATCCAATGACACAAAATCACTAATTGGATGCACAAGATTGGTTAAAAACCCTAATTGGATTAGAATAAGCCTAGGGAGGATGAAAATGACCGAAATGTTCAACCAATGACACAAAATCACTTATTGGATGCACAAGATTTGTTAAAAACCCTAATTGGATTACAATAAGCCTAGGGAGGACGAAATGTCCTAATTGTTCAACCAATGATACAAAATCACATATTGGATGCACAAGATTGGTTAAAAACCCTAATTGGATTAAAAAAAATTTTGGGAGGACGAAAATGACCTAAATGTTCAACCAGTGACACAAAATCACTAATTGGATGCACAAGATTGGTTAAAAACCCTAATTGGATTAGAATAAGCCTAGGGAGGACGAAAATGACCGAAATGTTCAACCAATGACACAAAATCACTTATTGGATGCACAAGATTTGTTAAAAACCCTAGTTGGATTAGAATAAGACTAGGGAGGATGAAAATGACCTAAATGTTCAACCAATGACACAAAATGACATATTGGATGAACAAGATTGGTTAAATACCCTAATTGGATTAGAATAAGCCTTTGGAAGACGAAAATGACCTAAATGTTCAACCAATGACACAAAATCACAAATTGGATGCACAAGATTGGTTAAAAACCCTAATTGGATTAGAATAAGCCTAGGGAAGACGAAAATGACCTAAATGTTCAACCAATGACATAAAATCACATATTGGATGCACAAGATTAGTTAAAAACCCTAATTGGATTAGAATAAGCCTTCGGAGGACGAAAATGACCTAAATGTTCAACCAATGACACAAAATCACAAATTGGATGCACAAGATTGGTTAAAAACCCTAATTGGGTTAGAATAAGTCCAAGGATGACAAAAATGACCTAAATGTTCAACCAATGACACAAAATCACAAATTGGATGCACAAGATTGGTTAAAAACCCAAATTGAATTAGAATAATCCTAGGGAGAACGAAAATGACCTAAATCTTCAACAAATGACACAAAATCACATATTGGATGCACAAGATTGGTTAAAAACCCTAATTGGATTAGAATAAGCCTTTGGAAGACGAAAATGACCTAAATGTTCAACCAATGACACAAAATCACATATTGGATGCACAAGATTAGTTAAAAACCCTAATTGGATTAGAATAAACCTTGGGAGGACGAAAATAACCTAAATGTTCAACCAATGACACAAAATCACTAATTTGATGCCCAAGATTGGTTAAAAAACCCTAATTAGATTAGAATAAGTCGAAGGATGCCGAAAATGACCTAAATGTTCAACCAATGACACAAAATCACATATTGGATGCACAAGATTGGTTAAAAACCCTAATTGGATTAGAATAAGCCTAGGGAGGACGAAAATGACCTAAATGTTCAACCAATGACACAAAATCACATATTGGATGCACAAGATTGGTTAAAAACCCTAATTGGAATAGAATAACCCTAGGGAGGACGAAAATGACCTAAATGTTCAACCAATGACACAAAATGACACAAAATCACATATTGGATGCACAAGATTGGTTAAAAACCCTAATTGGATTAGAATAAGCCTAGGGAGGACGAAAATGACCTAAATGTTGAACCAATGACACAAAATCACATATTGAATACACAAGATTGGTAAAAACCCTAATTGGATTAGAATAAGCCTAGGGAGGACGAAAATGACCTAAATGTTCAACCAATGACACAAAATGACACAAAATCACATATTGGATGCACAAGATTGGTTAAAAACCCTAATTGGATTAGAATAACCATAGGGAGGACGAAAATGACCTAAATGTTTAACCAATGACAGAAAATCACATATTGTATGCACAAGATTGGTTAAAAACCCTAATTGGATTAGAATAAGCCTAGGGAGGACGAAAATGACCTATATGTTCAACCAATGACACAAAATCACATATTGGATGCACAAGATTGGTTAAAAACCCTAATTGGATTAGGATAAGCCTAGGGAGGACGAAAATGACCTAAATGTTCAACCAATGACACAAAATCACATATTGGATGCACAAGATTGGTTAGAAACCCTAATTGGATTAGAATAAGCCTAGGGAGGACGAAAATGACCTAAATGTTCAACCAATGACACAAAATCACATATTGGATGCACAAGATTGGTTAAAAACCCTAATTGGATGAGAATAAGCCTAGGGAGGACGAAAATGACCTAAATGTTCAACCTATGACACAAAATCACATATTGGATGCACAAGATTGGTTAAAAACCCTAATTAGATTAGAATACGCCTAGGGACGACGAAAATGACCTAAATGTTCAACCAATGACACAAAATGACACAAAATCACATATTGGATGCACAAGATTGGTTAAAAACCCTAATTGGATTAGAATAAGCCTAGGGAGGACGAAAATGACCTAAATGTTCAACCAATGACACAACATGACACAAAATCACATATTGGGTGCACAAGATTGGTTAAAAACCCTAATTGGATTAGAATAATCCTAGGGAGGACGAAAATGACCTAAATGTTCAACCAATGACACAAAATGACACAAAATACATATTGGATGCACAAGATTGGTTAAAAACCCTAATTGGATTAGAATAAGCCTAGGGAGGACGAAAATGACCTAAATGTTCAACCAATGACACAAAATCACATATTGGATGCACAAGATTGGTTAAAAACCCTAATTGGATTAGAATAAGCCTAGGGAGGACGAAAATGACCTAAATGTTCAACCAATGACACAAAATCACATATTGGATGCACAAGATTGGTTAAAAACCCTAATTGGATTAGAATAAGCCTAGGGAGGACAAAAATGACCTAAATATTCAACCGATGACACAAAATCACATATTGGATGCACAAGATTGGTTAAAAACCCTAATTGGATTAGAATAAGCCTAGGGAGGACGAAAATGACCTAAATGTTCAACCAATGACACAAAATCACATATTGGATGCACAAGATTGGTTAAAAACCCTAATTGGATTAGAATAAGCCTAGGGAGGACGAAAATGACCTAAATGTTCAACCAATGACACAAAATCACATATTGGATGCACAAGATTGGTTAAAAACCCTAATTGGATTAGTATCAGCCTAGCGAGGACGAAAATGACCTAATTGGAATACCAATGACACAAAATCACTTATTATATGCACAAGATTGGTTAAAAACCCTAATTGGATTAGAATAAGCCTAGGGAGCACGAAAATGACCTAAATGTGCAACCAATGACACAAAATCCCATAGTGGATGCATAAGATTTGTTAAAAACCCTAATTGGATTAGAATAAGCCTAGGGAGGACGAAAATGACCTAAATGTTCAACCAATGACACAAAATGACACAAAATCACATATTGGATGCACAAGATTGGTTAAAAACCCTAATTGGATTAGAATAAACCTAGAGTGGACGAAAATGACCTAAATGTTCAACCAATGACACAAAATCACATATTGGATGCACAAGATTGGTTAAAAACCCTAATTGGATTAGAATAAGCCTAGGGAGGACGAAAATGACCTAAATGTTCAACCAATGACACAAAATGACACAAAATCACATATTGGATGCTCAAGATTGGTTAAAAACCCTAATTGGATTAGAATAAGGCTAGGAAGGACGAAAATGACCTAAATGTTCAACCAATGACACAAAATCACATATTGGATGCACAAGATTGGTTAAAAACCCTAATTGGATTAGAATAAGCCTAGGGAGGACGAAAATGACCTAAATGTTCAACCAATGACACAAAATCACATTTTCGATGCACAAGATTGGTTAAAAACCCTAATTGGATTAGAATAAGCCTAGGGAGGACGAAAATGACCTAAATGTTCAACCAATGACACAAAATCACTAATTGGATGCACAAGATTGGTTAAAAACCCTAATTGGATTAGAATAAGCCTAGGGAGGACGAAAATGACCTAAATGTTCAACCAATGACACAAAATCACATATTGGATGCACAAGATTAGTTAAAAACCCTAATTGGATTAGAATAAGCGTTGGGAGGACAAAAATGACCTAAATGTTCAACCAATGACACAAAATCACTAATTGGATGCACAAGATTGGTTAAAAACCCTAATTGGATTAGAATAAGCCTAGGGAGGACGAAAATGACCTAAATGTTCAACCAATGACACAAAATCACATATTGGATGCACAAGATTTGTTAAAAACCCTAATTGGATTAGAATAAGCATAGGGAGGACGGAAATGACCTAAATGTGCAACCAATGACACAAAATCACATATTGGATGCACAAGATTGGTTAAAAACCCTAATTGGATTAGAATAAGCCTAGGGATGTCAAAAATGACCAAAATGTTCAACCTATGAAAGAAAATGACACAAAATCACATATTTGATGCACAAGATTGGATAAAAACCCTAATTGGATTGCAATAAGCCTAGCGAGGACGAAAATGACCTAATTGGATTACCAATGACACAAAATGACACAAAATCACATATTGGATGCATAAGATTGGTTAAAAACCCTAATTGGATTAGAATAATCCTAGCGAGGACGAAAATGACCTAATTGGATTACCAATGACACAAAATCACTTATTATATGCACAAGATTGGTTAAAAACCCTAATTGGATTAGAATAAGCCTAGGGAGGACGAAAATGACCTAAATGTGCAACCAATGACACAAAATCACATATTGGATGCACAAGATTGGTTAAAAACCCTAAATTGATTAGAATAAGCCTAGGGAGGACGAAAATGACCTAAATGTTCACCCAATGACACAAAATCACATATTGGATGCACAAGATTGGTTAAAAACCCTAATTGGATTAGAATAAGCCTAGGGAGGACGAAAATGACCTAAATGTGCAACCAATGACACAAAATCACATATTGGATGCACAAGATTGGTCAAAAACCCTAATTGGATTAGAATAAGCCTAGGGAGGACGAAAATGACCTAAATGTTCAACCAATGACACAAAATCACATATTGGATGCACAAGATTGGTTAAAAACCCTAATTGGATTAGAATAAGCCTAGGGAGGACGAAAATGACCTAAATGTTCAACCAATGACACAAAATCACATATTGGATGCACAAGATTGATTAAAAACCCTATTTGGATTAGAATAAGCCTAGGGAGGACGAAAATGACCTAAATGTTCAATCAATGACACAAAATCACATACTGGATGCACAAGATTGGTTAAAAACCCTAATTGGATTAGAATAAGCCTAGGGAGGACGAAAATGACCTAAATGTTCAACCAATGACACAAAATGACACAAAATCACATATTGGATGCACAAGATTGGTTAAAAACCCTAAATGGATTAGAATAAGCCTTGGGAGGACGAAAATGACCTAAATGTTCAACCAATGACACAAAATGACACAAAATCACATATTGGATGCACAAGATTGGTTAAAAACCCTAATTGGATTAGAATAAGCCTAGGGAGGACGAAAATGACCTAAATGTTCAACCAATGACACAAAATGACATATTGTATGCACAAGATTGGTTAAAAACCCTAATTGGATTAGAATAAGCCTAGGGAGGACGAAAATGACCTAAATGTTCAACCAATGACACAAAATGACAAAAAATCACATATTGGATGCACAAGATTGGTTAAAAATCCTAATTCGATTAGAATAAGCCTAGGGAGGACGAAAATGACCTAAATGTTCAACCAATGACACAAAATCACATATTGGATGCACAAGATTGGTTAAAAACCCTAATTGGATTAGAATAAGCCTAGGGAGGACGAAAATGACCTAAATGTTCAACCAATGACACAAAATGACACAAAATCACATATTGGATGCACAAGATTGGTTAAAAACCCTAATTGGATTAGAATAAGCCCAGGGAGGACGAAAATGACCTAAATGTTCAACCAATGACACAAAATGACACAAAATCACATATTGGATGCACAAGATTGGTTAAAAACCCTAATTGGATTAGAATAAGCCTAGGGAGGACGAAAATGACCTAAATGTTCAATCAATGTCACAAAATGACACAAAATCACATATTGGATGCACAAGATTGGTTAAATACCGTAATTGGATTAGAATAAGCCTAGGGAGGACGAAAATGACCTAAATGTTCAACCAATGACACAAAATCACATATTGGATGCACAAGATTGGTTAAAAACCCTAATTGGATTAGAATAAGCCTAGGGAGGACGAAAATGACCTAAATGTTCAACCAATGACACAAAATCACATATTGGATGCACAAGATTGGTTAAAAACCCTAATTGGATTAGAATAAGCCTAGGGAGGACGAAAATGACCTAAATGTTCAACCAATGACAATAAATCACATATTGGATGCACATGATTGGTTAAAAACCCTAATTGGATTAGAATAAGCCTAGGGACGACGAAAATGACCTAAATGTTCAACCAATGACACAAAATCACATATTGGATGCACAAGATTGGTTAAAAACCCTAATTGGATTAGAATAAGCCTAGGGAGGACGAAAATGACCTAAATGTTCAACCAATGACACAATATCAGATATTGGATGCACAAGATTGGTTAAAAACCCTAATTGGATTAGAATAAGCCTAGGGAGGACGAAAATGACCTAAATGTTCAACCAATGACACAAAATGACACAAAATCACATATTGGATGCACAAGATTGGTTAAAAACCTTAATTGGATTAGAATAAGCCTAGGGAGGACGAATATGACCTAAATGTTCAACCAATGACACCAAATGACACAAAATCACATAGTGGATGCACAAGATTGGTTAAAAACCCTAATTGGATTAGAATAAGCCTAGGGAGGACGAAAATGACCTAAATGTTCAACCAATGACACTAAATGACACAAAATCACATATTGGATGCACAAGATTGGTTAAAAACCCTAATTGGATTAGAATAAGCCTAGCGAGGACGAAAATGACCTAATTGGATTACCAATGACACAAAATCACTTATTATATGCACAAGATTGGTTAAAAACCCTAATTGGATTAGAATAAGCCTAGAGAGGATGAAAATGACCTAAATGTGCAACCAATGACACAAAATCACATATTGGATGCAAAAGATAGATTAAACAACCCTAATTGGATTAGAATAAGCCTAGGGAGGACGAAAATGACCTAAATGTTCAACCAATGACACAAAATCACATATTGGATGCACAAGATTGGTTAAAAACCCTAATTGGATTAGAATAAGCCTAGGGAGGACGAAAATGACCTAAATGTTCAACCAATGACACAAAATCACATATTGGATGCACTAGATTGGTTAAAAACCCTAATTGGATTAGAATAAGCCTAGGGAGGACGAAAATGACCTAAATGTTCAACCGATGACACAAAATGATACAAAATCACATATTGGATGCACAAGATTGGTTAAAAACCCTAATTGGATTAGAATAAGCCTAGCGAGGACGAAAATGACCTAAATGTTCAACCAATGACACAAAATCACATATTGGATGCACAAGATTGGTTAAGAACCCTAATTGGATTAGAATAAGCCTAGGGAGGACGAAAATGACCTAAATGTTCAACCAATGAAACAAAATCACATATTGGATGCATAAGATTGGTTAAAAACCCTAATTGGATTAGAATAAGCCTAGGGAGGACGAAAATGACCTAAATGTTCAACCAATGACACAAAATCACATATTGGATGCACAAGATTAGTTAAAAACCCTAATTGGATTAGAATAAGCCTAGGGAGGACGAAAATGACCTAAATGTTCAACCAATGACACAAAATCACATATTGGATGCACAAGATTAGTTAAAAACCCTAATTGGATTAGAATAAGCTTAGGGAGGACGAAAATGACCTAAATGTTCAACCAATGACATAAAATCACATATTGGATGCACAAGATTAGTTAAAAACCCTAATTGGATTAGAATAAGCCTTCGGAGGACGAAAATGACCTAAATGTTCAACCAATGACACAAAATCACAAATTGGATGCACAAGATTGGTTAAAAACCCTAATTGGGTTAGAATAAGTCCAAGGATGACAAAAATGACCTAAATGTTCAACCAATGACACAAAATCACAAATTGGATGCAAAAGATTGGTTAAAAACCCTAATAGGATTAGAATAAGCCTTTGGAGGACAAAAATGACCTAAATGTTCAACAAATGATACAAAATCACATATTGGATGCACAAGATTGGTTAAAAACCCTAATTGGATTAGAATAAGCCTAGGTAGCACGAAAATGACCTAAATGTTCAACCAATGACACAAAATCACATATTGGATGCACAAGATTGGTTAAAAATCCTAATTGGATTAGAATAAGTCTTGGGAGGACGAAAATGACCTAAATATTCAACCAATGAAATAAAATCACTAATTGGATGCACAAGATTGGTTAAAAACCCTAATTGGATTAGAATAAGCCTCGGGAGGACGAAAATGACCGAAATGTTCAACCAATGACACAAAATCACTTATTGGATGCACAAGATTTGTTAAAAACCCTAATTGGATTACAATAAGCCTAGGGAGGACGAAAATGACCTAAATGTTCAACCAATGATACAAAATCACATATTGGATGCACAAGATTAGTTAAAAACCCTAATTGGATTAGAATAAGCCTATGTATGACGAAATTGACTTAAATGATCAACCAATGACACAAAATCACATATTGGATGCACAAGATTGGTTAAAAACCCTAATTGGATTAGAATAATCCTAGAGAGGACGAAAATGACCTAAATGTTCAACAAATGACACAAAATCACATATTGGATGCAGAAGATTGGTTAAAAACCCTAATTGGATTAGAATAAGACTAGGGAGGATGAAAATGACCTAAATGTTCAACGAATGACACAAAATGACATATTGAATGCAAAAGATTGGTTAAGAACCCTAATTGGATTAGAATAAGCCTTTGGAAGATGAAAATGACCTAAATGTTCAACCAATGACACAAAATCACATATTGGATGCACATTATTGGTTAAAATCCCTAATTGGATTAGAATAAGCCTAGGGAGGACGAAAATGACCTAAATGTTCAACCAATGACACAAAATCACATATTGGATGCACAAGATTAGTTAAAAACCCTAATTGGATTAGAATAAGCCTAGGGAGGACGAAAATGACCTAAATGTTCAACCGATGACATAAAATCACATATTGGATGCACAAGATTAGTTAAAAACCCTAATTGGATTAGAATAAGCCTTCGGAGGACGAAAATGACCTAAATGTTCAACCAATGACACAAAATCACAAATTGGATGCACAAGATTGGTTAAAAACCCTAATTGGGTTAGAATAAGTCCAAGGATGACAAAAATGACCTAAATGTTCAACCAATGACACAAAATCACAAATTGGATGCAAAAGATTGGTTAAAAACCCTAATAGGATTAGAATAAGCCTTTGGAGGACAAAAATGACCTAAATGTTCAACAAATGATACAAAATCACATATTGGATGCACAAGATTGGTTAAAAACCCTAATTGGATTAGAATAAGCCTAGGTAGAACGAAAATGACCTAAATGTTCAACCAATGACACAAAATCACATATTGGATGCACAAGATTGGTTAAAAACCCTAATTGGATTAGAATAAGCCTAGGGAGGACGAAAATGACCTAAATGTTCAACCAATGACACAAAATGACACAAAATCACATATTAGATGCACAAGATTGGTTAAAAATCTTAATTGGATTAGAATAAGCCTAGGG
Source organism: Cicer yamashitae (assembly GCA_037974755.1). Lineage (NCBI taxonomy): Eukaryota > Viridiplantae > Streptophyta > Magnoliopsida > Fabales > Fabaceae > Cicer > Cicer yamashitae. The sequence continues at coordinate 26,271,584 of JBBPBQ010000008.1, read as the reverse complement.
AGGACGAAAATGACCTAAATGTTCAACCAATGACACAAAATGACACAAAATCACATATTGGATGCACAAGATTGGTTAAAAACCTTAATTGGATTAGAATCAACCTAGGGAGGACGAAAATGACCTAAATGTTCAACCAATGACACAAAATGACACAAAATCACATATTGGATGCACAAGATTGGTTAAAAACCCTATATGGATTAGAATTAGCCTAGCAAGGCGAAAATGACCTAAATGTTCAACCAATGACACAAAATCACATATTGGATGCACAAGATTGGTTAAAAACCCTAATTGGATTAGAATAAGCCTAGGGAGGACGAAAATGACCTAAATGTTCAACCAATGACACAAAATGACACAAAATCACATATTGGATGCACAAGATTGGTTAGAAACCCTAATTGGATTAGAATTAGCCTAGCAAGGCGAAAATGACCTAAATGTTCAACCAATGACACAAAATCACATATTGGATGCACAAGATTGGTTAAAAACCCTAATTGGATTAGAATAAGCCTAGGGAGGACGAAAATGACCTAAATGTTCAACCAATGACACAAAATAACATATTGGATGCACAAGACTAGTTAAAATCCCTAATTGGATTAGAATAAGCGTTGGGAGGACGAAAATGACCTAAATGTTCAACCAATGACACAAAATCACTAATTGGATGCACAAGATTGGTTAAAAACCCTAATTGGATTAGAATAAGCCTAGGGAGGACGAAAATGACCTAAATGTTCAACCAATGACACAAAATGACACAAAATCACATATTGGATGCACAAGATTGGTTAAAAACCCTAATTGGATTAGAATATGCCTAGGGAGGACCAAAATGACCTAAATGTTCAACCAATGACACATAATGACACAAAATCACATATTGGATGCACAAGATTGGTTAAAAACCCTAATTGGATTAGAATAAGCCTAGGGAGGACGAAAATGACCTAAATGTTCAACCAATGACACAAAATGACACAAAATCACATATTGGATGCACAAGATTGGTTAAAAACCCTAATTGGATTAGAATATGCCTAGGGAGGACAAAACTGACCTAAATGTTCAACCAATGACACAAAATCACATATTGGATGCACAAGATTGGTTAAAAACCCTAATTGGATTAGAATAAGCCTAGGGAGGACGAAAATGACCTAAATGTTCAACCAATGACACAAAATGACAGAAAATCACATATTGGATGCACAAGATTGGTTAGAAACCCTAATTGGATTAGAATAAGCCTAGGGAGGACGAAAATGACCTAAATGTTCAACCAATGACACAAAATCACATATTGGATGCACAAGATTGGTTAAAAACCCTAATTGGATTAGAATAAGCCTAGGGAGGACGAAAATGACCTAAATGTTCAATCGATGACACAAAATCACTTATTGGAAGCACAAGATTGGTTAAAAACCCTAATTGGATTAGAATAAGCCTAGGGAGGACGAAAATGACCTAAATGTTCAACCAATGACACAAAATCACATATTGGATGCACAAGATTGGTTAAAAACCCTAATTGGATTAGAATAAGCCTTTGGACGACGAAAATGACCTAAATGTTCAACCAATGACACAAAATCACTAATTGGATGCACAAGATTGGTTAAAAACCCTAATTGGATTAGAATAAGCCTAGGGAGGACGAAAATGACCGAAATGTTCAACCAATGACACAAAATCACTTATTGGATGCACAAGATTTGTTAAAAACCCTAATTGGATTACAATAAGCCTAGGGAGGACGAAAATGACCTAAATGTTCAACCAATGATACAAAATCACATATTGGATGCACAAGATTAGTTAAAAACCCTAATTGGATTAGAATAAGCCTTGGGAGGATGAAAATGACCTAAATGTTCAACCAATGACACAAAATCACTAAATGGATGCACAAGATTGGTTAAAAACCCTTATTGGGTTAGAATAAGTCCAAGGATGACAAAAATGACCTAAATGTTCAACCATTGACACAAAATTACAAATTGGATGCACAAGATTGGTTAAAAACACTAATTGGATTAGAATAATCCTAGGGAGGATGAAAACGACCTAAATGTTCAACAAATGACACAAAATCACATATTGGATGCACTAGATTGGTTAAAAACACTAATTGGATTATAATAATCGTACGGAGGACGAAAATGACCTAAATGTTCAACCAATGACACAAAATCACATATTGGATGCACAAGATTGGTTAAAAACCCTAATTGGATTAGAATAAGCCTAGGGAGGACGAAAATGACCTAAATGTTCAACCAATGACACAAAATCACACAAAATCACATATTGGATGCACAAGATTGGTTAAAAACCCTAATTGGATTAGAATAAACCTAGGGAGGACAAATATGACCTAAATGTTCAACCAATGACACAAAATCACATATTGGATGCACAAGATTGGTTAAAAACCCTAATTGGATTAGAATAAGCCTAGGGAGGACGAAAATGACCTAAATGTTCAACCAATGACACAAAATGACACAAAATCACATATTGGATGCTCAAGATTGGTTAAAAACCCTAATTGGATTACAATAAGCCTAGGGAGGACGAAAATGACCTAAATGTTCAACCAATGACACAAAATCACATATTGGATGCACAAGATTGGTTAAAAACCCTAATTGGATTAGAATAAGCCTAGGGAGGACGAAAATGACCTAAATGTTCAACCAATGACACAAAATCACATATTGGATGCACAAGATTGGTTAAAACCCTAATTGGATTAGAATAAGCCTAGAGAGGACGAAAATGTCCTCAATGTTCAACCAATGACACAAAATCACATATTGGATGCACAAGATTGGTTAAAAACCCTAATTGGATTAGAATAAGTCTAGGGAGGACGAAAATGACCTAAATGTTCAACCAATGACACAAAATCACATATTGGATGCACAAGATTAGTTAAAAACCCTAATTGGATTAGAATAAGCCTTGGGAGGACGAAAATGACCTAAATGTTCAACCAATGACACAAAATCACTAATTGGATGCACAAGATTGGTTAAAAACCCTAATTGGGTTAGAATAAGTCCAAGCATGACAAAAATGACCTAAATGTTCAACCAATGACACAAAATCACAAATTGGATGCACAAGATTGGTTAAAAACCCAAATTGAATTAGAATAATCCTAGGGAGAACGAAAATGACCTAAATGTTCAACAAATGACACAAAATCACATATTGGATGCACAAGATTGGTTAAAAACCCTAATTGGATTAGAATAAGCCTTTGGAAGACGAAAATGACCTAAATGTTCAACCAATGACACAAAATCACATATTGGATGCACATGATTGGTTAAAAACCCTAATTGGATTAGAATAAGCCTAGGGAGGACGAAAATGACCTAAATGTTCAACCAATGACACAAAATCACATATTGGATGCACAAGATTAGTTAAAAACCCTAATTGGATTAGAATAAGCTTAGGGAGGACGAAAATGACCTAAATGTTCAACCAATGACATAAAATCACATATTGGATGCACAAGATTAGTTAAAAACCCTAATTGGATTAGAATAAGCCTTCGGAGGACGAAAATGACCTAAATGTTCAACCAATGACACAAAATCACAAATTGGATGCACAAGATTGGTTAAAAACCCTAATTGGGTTAGAATAAGTCCAAGGATGACAAAAATGACCTAAATGTTCAACCAATGACACAAAATCACAAATTGGATGCAAAAGATTGGTTAAAAACCCTAATAGGATTAGAATAAGCCTTTGGAGGACAAAAATGACCTAAATGTTCAACAAATGATACAAAATCACATATTGGATGCACAAGATTGGTTAAAAACCCTAATTGGATTAGAATAAGCCTAGGTAGAACGAAAATGACCTAAATGTTCAACCAATGACACAAAATCACATATTGGATGCACAAGATTGGTTAAAAATCCTAATTAGATTAGAATAAGTCTTGGGAGGACGAAAATGACCTAAATATTCAACCAATGAAATAAAATCACTAATTGGATGCACAAGATTGGTTAAAAACCCTAATTGGATTAGAATAAGCCTCGGGAGGACGAAAATGACCGAAATGTTCAACCAATGACACAAAATCACTTATTGGATGCACAAGATTTGTTAAAAACCCTAATTGGATTACAATAAGCCTAGGGAGGACGAAAATGACCTAAATGTTCAACCAATGATAGAAAATCACATATTGGATGCACAAGATTAGTTAAAAACCCTAATTGGATTAGAATAAGCCTATGTATGACGAAAATGACCTAAATGATCAACCAATGACACAAAATCACATATTGGATGCACAAGATTGGTTAAAAACCCTAATTGGATTAGAATAAGCCTTGGGATGACGAAAATGACCTAAATGTTCAACCAATGACACAAAATCACTAATTGGATGCACAAGATTGGTTAAAAACCCTAATTGGATTAGAATAAGCCTAGGGAGGACGAAAATGACCGAAATGTTCAACCAATGACACAAAATCACTTATTGGATGCACAAGATTTGTTAAAAACCCTAATTGGATTAGAATAAGCCTAGGGAGGACGAAAATGACCTAAATGTTCAACCAATGATACAAAATCACATATTGGATGCACAAGATTAGTTAAAAACCCTAATTGGATTAGAATAAGGCTTGGGAGGACGAAAATGACCTAAATGTTCAACCAATGACACAAAATCACTAATTGGATGCACAAGATTGGTTAAATACCCTAATTGGGTTAGAATAAGTCAGTGGATGACAAAAATGACCTAAATGTTCAACCAATGACACAAAATTACAAATTGGATGCACAAGATTGGTTAAAAACCCTAATTGGATTAAAATAAGTCCAAGGATGACAAAAATGACCTAAATGTTCATCCAATGACACAAAATCACAAATTGGATGCACAAGATTGGTTAAAAACCCTAATTGGATTAGAATAAGTCCAAGGATGACAAAAATGACCTAAATGTTCAACCAATGACACAAAATCACAAATTGGATGCAAAAGATTGGTTAAAAACCCTAATTGGATTAGAATAATCCTAATAAGGACGAAAATGACCTTAATGTTCAACAAATGACACAAAATCACAAATTGGATGCACAAGATTGGTTAAAAACCCTAATTGGATTAGAATAATCCTAGAGAGGATGAAAATGACCTAAATGTTCAACAAATGACACAAAATCACATATTGGATGCAGAAGATTGGTTAAAAACCCTAATTGGATTAGAATAAGACTAGGGAGGATGAAAATGACCTAAATGTTCAACTAATGACACAAAATGACATATTGAATGCAAAAGATTGGTTAAAAACCCTAATTGGATTAGAATAAGCCTTTGGAAGATGAAAATGACCTAAATGTTCAACCAATGACACAAAATCACATATTGGATGCACATTATTGGTTAAAATCCCTAATTGGATTAGAATAAGCCTAGGGAGGACGAAAATGACCTAAATGTTCAACCAATGACACAAAATCACATATTGGATGCACAAGATTAGTTAAAAACCCTAATTGGATTAGAATAAGCCTAGGGAGGACGAAAATGACCTAAATGTTCAACCAATGACACAAAATCACATATTGGTTGCACAAGATTGGTTAAAAACCCTAATTGGATTAGAATAAGCCTAAGGAAGACGAAAATGACCTAAATGTTCAACCAAAGACACAAAATCACATATTGGATGCACAAGATTGGTTAAAAACCCTAATTGGATTAGAATAAGCCTAGGGAGGACGAAAATGACCTAAATGTTCAACCAATGACACAAAATCACATATTGGATGCACAAGATTGGTTAAAAACCCTAATTGGATTAGAATAAGCCTAGGGAGGACGAAAATGACCTAAATGTTCAACCAATGACACAAAATCACATATTGGAAGCACAAGATTGGTTAAAAACCCTAATTGGATTAGAATAAGTCTAGGTAGGACGAAAATGACCTATATGTTAAACCAATGACCCAAAATGACACAAAATCACATATTGGATGCACAAGATTGGTTAAAAACCATAATTGGATTAGAATAAGGCTAGGGAGGACGAAAATGACCTAAATGTTCAACCAATGGTACAAAATCACATATTGGATGCACAAGATTGGTTAAAAACCCTAATTGGATTAGAATAAGCCTAGGGAGGACGAAAATGACCTAAATGTTCAACCAATGACACAAAATCACATATTGGATGCACAAGATTGGTTAAAAACCCTAATTGGATTAGAATAAGCCTAGGGAGGACGAAAATGACCTAAATGTTCAACCAATGACACAAAATCACATATTGGATGCACAAGATTGGTTAAAAACCCTAATTGGATTAGAATAAGCCTAGGGAGGACAAAAATGACCTAAATATTCAACCGATGACACAAAATCACATATTGGATGCACAAGATTGGTTAAAAACCCTAATTGGATTAGAATAAGCCTAGGGAGGACGAAAATGACCTAAATGTTCAACCAATGACACAAAATCACATATTGGATGCACAAGATTGGTTAAAAACCCTAATTGGATTAGAATAAGCCTAGGGAGGACGAAAATGACCTAAATGTTCAACCAATGACACAAAATGACACAAAATCACATATTGGATGCTCAATATTGGTTAAAAACCCTAATTGGATTAGAATAAGCCTAGGGAGGACGAAAATGACCTAAATGTTCAACCAATGACACAAAATCACATATTGGATGCACAAGATTGGTTAAAAACCCTAATTGGATTAGAATAAGCCTAGGGAGGACGAAAATGACCTAAATGTTCAACCAATGACACAAAATCACTTATTGGATGCACAAGATTTGTTAAAAACCCTAATTGGATTACAATAAGCCTAGGGAGGACGAAAATGACCTAAATGTTCAACCAATGATACAAAATCACATATTGGATGCACAAGATTAGTTAAAAACCCTAATTGGATTAGAATAATCCTTGGGAGGACGAAAATGAACTAAATGTTCAACCAATGACACAAAATCACTAATTGGATGCACAAGATTGGTTAAAAACCCTAATTGGGTTAGAATAAGTCAGTGGATGACAAATATGACCTAAATGTTCAACCAATGACACAAAATTACAAATTGGATGCACAAGATTGGTTAAAAACCCTAATTGGATTAAAATAAGTCCAAGGATGACAAAAATGACCTAAATGTTCATCCAATGACACAAAATCACAAATTGGATGCACAAGATTGGTTAAAAACCCTAATTGGATTAGAATAAGTCCAAGGATGACAAAAATGACCTAAATGTTCAACCAATGACACAAAATCACAAATTGGATGCACAAGATTGGTTAAAAACCCTAATTGGATTAGAATAATCCTAGAGAGGACGAAAATGACCTAAATGTTCAACAAATGACACAAAATCACATATTGGATGCAGAAGATTGGTTAAAAACCCTAATTGGATTAGAATAAGACTAGGGAGGATGAAAATGACCTAAATGTTCAACGAATGACACAAAATGACATATTGAATGCAAAAGATTGGTTAAGAACCCTAATTGGATTAGAATAAGCCTTTGGAAGATGAAAATGACCTAAATGTTCAACCAATGACACAAAATCACATATTGGATGCACATTATTGGTTAAAATCCCTAATTGGATTAGAATAAGCCTAGGGAGGACGAAAATGACCTAAATGTTCAACCAATGACACAAAATCACATATTGGATGCACAAGATTAGTTAAAAACCCTAATTGGATTAGAATAAGCCTAGGGAGGACGAAAATGACCTAAATGTTCAACCGATGACATAAAATCACATATTGGATGCACAAGATTAGTTAAAAACCCTAATTGGATTAGAATAAGCCTTCGGAGGACGAAAATGACCTAAATGTTCAACCAATGACACAAAATCACAAATTGGATGCACAAGATTGGTTAAAAACCCTAATTGGGTTAGAATAAGTCCAAGGATGACAAAAATGACCTAAATGTTCAACCAATGACACAAAATCACAAATTGGATGCAAAAGATTGGTTAAAAACCCTAATAGGATTAGAATAAGCCTTTGGAGGACAAAAATGACCTAAATGTTCAACAAATGATACAAAATCACATATTGGATGCACAAGATTGGTTAAAAACCCTAATTGGATTAGAATAAGCCTAGGTAGAACGAAAATGACCTAAATGTTCAACCAATGACACAAAATCACATATTGGATGCACAAGATTGGGTAAAAATCCTAATTGGATTAGAATAAGTCTTGGGAGGACGAAAATGACCTAAATATTCAACCAATGAAACAAAATCACTAATTGGATGCACAAGATTGGTTAAAAACCCTAATTGGATTAGAATAAGCCTCGGGAGGACGAAAATGACCGAAATGTTCAACCAATGACACAAAATCACTTATTGGATGCACAAGATTTGTTAAAAACCCTAATTGGATTACAATAAGCCTAGGGAGAACGAAAATGACCTAAATGTTCAACCAATAATACAAAATCACATATTGGATGCACAAGATTAGTTAAAAACCCTAATTGGATTAGAATAAGCCTAGGTATGACGAAAATGACCTAAATGATCAACCAATGACAAAAAATCACATATTGGATGCACAAGATTGGTTAAAAACCCTAATTGGATTAGAATAAGCCTTGGGATGACGAAAATGACCTAAATGTTCATCCAATGACACAAAATCACTAATTGGATGCACAAGATTGGTTAAAAACCCTAATTGGATTAGAATAAGCCTAGGGAGGATGAAAATGACCGAAATGTTCAACCAATGACACAAAATCACTTATTGGATGCACAAGATTTGTTAAAAACCCTAATTGGATTACAATAAGCCTAGGGAGGACGAAATGTCCTAATTGTTCAACCAATGATACAAAATCACATATTGGATGCACAAGATTGGTTAAAAACCCTAATTGGATTAAAAAAAATTTTGGGAGGACGAAAATGACCTAAATGTTCAACCAGTGACACAAAATCACAAATTGGATGCACAAGATTGGTTAAAAACCCTAATTGGATTAGAATAAGCCTAGGGATGACGAAAATGACCGAAATGTTCAACCAATGACACAAAATCACTTATTGGATGCACAAGATTTGTTAAAAACCCTAATTGGATTAGAATAAGACTAGGGAGGATGAAAATGACCTAAATGTTCAACCAATGACACAAAATGACATATTGGATGCACAAGATTGGTTAAAAACCCTAATTGGATTAGAATAAGCCTTTCGAAGACGAAAATGACCTAAATGTTCAACCAGTGACACAAAATCACATATTGGATGCACATGATTGGTTAAAAACCCTAATTGGATTAGAATAAGCCTAGGGAGGACGAAAATGACCTAAATGTTCAACCAATGATACAAAATCACATATTGGATGCACAAGATTAGTTAAAAACCCTAATTGGATTAGAATAAGGCTTGGGAGGACGAAAATGACCTAAATGTTCAACCAATGACACAAAATCACTAATTGGATGCACAAGATTGGTTAAATACCCTAATTGGGTTAGAATAAGTCAGTGGATGACAAAAATGACCTAAATGTTCAACCAATGACACAAAATTACAAATTGGATGCACAAGATTGGTTAAAAACCCTAATTGGATTAAAATAAGTCCAAGGATGACAAAAATGACCTAAATGTTCATCCAATGACACAAAATCACAAATTGGATGCACAAGATTGGTTAAAAACCCTAATTGGATTAGAATAAGTCCAAGGATGACAAAAATGACCTAAATGTTCAACCAATGACACAAAATCACAAATTGGATGCAAAAGATTGGTTAAAAACCCTAATTGGATTAGAATAATCCTAATAAGGACGAAAATGACCTTAATGTTCAACAAATGACACAAAATCACAAATTGGATGCACAAGATTGGTTAAAAACCCTAATTGGATTAGAATAATCCTAGAGAGGATGAAAATGACCTAAATGTTCAACAAATGACACAAAATCACATATTGGATGCAGAAGATTGGTTAAAAACCCTAATTGGATTAGAATAAGACTAGGGAGGATGAAAATGACCTAAATGTTCAACTAATGACACAAAATGACATATTGAATGCAAAAGATTGGTTAAAAACCCTAATTGGATTAGAATAAGCCTTTGGAAGATGAAAATGACCTAAATGTTCAACCAATGACACAAAATCACATATTGGATGCACATTATTGGTTAAAATCCCTAATTGGATTAGAATAAGCCTAGGGAGGACGAAAATGACCTAAATGTTCAACCAATGACACAAAATCACATATTGGATGCACAAGATTAGTTAAAAACCCTAATTGGATTAGAATAAGCCTAGGGAGGACGAAAATGACCTAAATGTTCAACCAATGACACAAAATCACATATTGGTTGCACAAGATTGGTTAAAAACCCTAATTGGATTAGAATAAGCCTAGGGAGGACAAAAATGACCTAGATGTTCAACCAATGACACAAAATGACACAAAATCACATATTGGATGCACAAGATTGGTTAAAAACCCGAATTGGATTAGAATAAGCCTAGGGAGGACGAAAGTGACCTAAATGTTCAACTAATGACACAAAATGACACAAAATCACATATTGGATGCACAAGATTGGTTAAAAACCCTAATTGGATTAGAATAAGCTTAGGGAGGACGAAAATGACCTATATGCTCAACTAATGACACAAAATCACATATTGGATGCACAAGATTGGATTAAAACCCTAATTGGATTAGAATAAGCCTAGGGAGGACGAAAATGACCTAAATCATCAACCAATGACACAAAATCACATATTGGATGCACAAGATTGGTTAAAAACCCGAATTGGATTAGAATAAGCCTAGGGAGGACGAAAGTGACCTAAATGTTCAACCAATGACACAAAATCACATATTGGATGCACAAGATTGGTTAAAAACCCTAATTGGATTAGAATAAGCCTAGGGAGGACGAAAATGACCTAAATGTTCAACCAATGACACAAAATCACATATTGGATGCACAAGATTGGTTAAAAACCCTAATTGGAATAGAATAACCCTAGGGAGGACGAAAATGACCTAAATGTTCAACCAATGACACAAAATGACACAAAATCACATATTGGATGCACAAGATTGGTTAAAAACCCTAATTGGATTAGAATAAGCCTAGGGAGGACGAAAATGACCTAAATGTTCAACCAATGACACAAAATCACATATTGGATGCACAAGATTGGTTAAAAACCCTAAGTGGATTAGAATAAGCCTACGGAGGACGAAAATGACCTAAATGTTCAACCAATGACACAAAATCACATATTGGATGCACAAGATTGGTTAAAAACCCTAATTGGATTAGAATAAGCCTAGGGAGGACGAAAATGACCTAAATGATCAACCAATGACACAAAATGATACAAAATCACATATTGGATGCACAAGATTGGTTAAAAACCCTAATTGGATTAAAATAAGCCTAGGGAGGACGAAAATGACCTAAATGTTCAACCAATGACACAAAATGACACAAAATCACATATTGGATGCACAAGATTGGTTAAAAACCCTAATTGGATTAGAATAAGCCTAGGGAGGACGAAAATGACCTAAATGTTCAACCAATGACACAAAATCACATATTGGATGCACAAGATTGGTTAAAAACCCTAATTGGATTAAAAAAAAACTTTGGAGGACGAAAATGACCTAAACGTTCAACCAATGACACAAAATTACTAATTGGATGCACAAGATTGGTTAAAAACCCTAATTGGATTAGAATTATCCTAGGGAGGACGAAAATCACCTATATGTTCAACAAATGACACAAAATCACGTATTGGATGCACAAGATTGGTTAAAAACCCTAACTGGATTAGAATAAAACTAGGGAGGATGAAAATGACCTAAATGTTCAACCAATGACACAAAATGACATATTGGATGCACAAGATTGGTTAAAAACCCTAATTGGATTAGAATAAGCCTTTGGAAGACGAAAATGACCTAAATGTTCAACCAATGACACAAAATCACATATTGGATGCACATGATTGGTAAAAAACTATAATTGGATTAGAATAAGCCTAGGGAGGACGAAAATGACCTAAATGTTCAACCAATGACTAAAAATCACATATTGGATGCACAAGATTGGTTAAAAAACCCTAATTGGATTAGAATCAGTCGAAGGATGACGAAAATGACCTAAATGTTCAACCAATGACACAAAATCACATATTGGATGCACAAGATTGGTTAAAAACCCTAATTGGATTAGAATAAGCCTAGGGAGGACGAAAATGACCTAAATGTTCAACCAATGACACAAAATCACATATTGGATGCACAAGATTGGTTAAAAACCCTAATTGGATTAGAATAAGCCTAGGAAGGACGAAAATGACCTAAATGTTCAACCAATGACACAAGATGACACAAAATCACATATTGGATGCACAAGATTGGTTAAAAACCCTAATTGGATTAGAATAAGCCTAGGGAGGACGAAAATGACCTAAATGTTCAACCAATGACACAAAATCACATATTGGATGCACAAGATTGGTTAGAAACCCTAATTGGATGAGAATAAGCCTAGTGAGGACGAAAATGATCTAAATGTTCAACCAATGACACAAAATGATACAAAATCACATATTGGATGCACAAGATTGGTTAAAAACCCTAATTGGATTAGAATAAGCCTAGGGAGGACGAAAATGACCTAAATGTTCAACCAATGACACAAAATCACATATTGGATGCACAAGATTGGTTAAAAACCCTAAGTGGATTAGAATAAGCCTAGGGAGGACGAAATTGACCTAAATGTTCAACCAATGACACAAAATGACACAAAATCACATATTGGATGCACAAGATTGGTTAAAAACCCTAATTGGATTATAATAAGCCTAGGGAGGGCGAAAATGACCTAAATGTTCAACCAATGACACATAATGACACAAAATCACATATTGGATGCACAAGATTGGTTAAAAACACTAATTGGATTAGAATAAGCCTAGGGAGGACGAAAATGACCTAAATGTTCAACCAATGATACAAAATGACACAAAATCACATATTGGATGCACAAGATTGGTTAAAAACCCTAATTGGATTAGAATAAGCCTAGGGAGGACGAAAATGAACTAAATGTTCAACGATTGACACAAAATGACACAAAATCACATATTGGATGCACAAGATTGGTTAAAAACCCTAATTGGATTAGAATAAGCCTAGGGAGGACGAAAATGACCTAAATGTTCAACCAATGACACAAAATCACATATTGGATGCACAAGATTGGTTAAAAACCCTAATTGGATTAGAATAAGCCTAGGGAGGACGAAAATGACCTAAATGTTCAACCAATGACACAAAACCACATATTGGATGTACAAGATAGGTTAAAAACCCCAGTTGGATTAGAATAAGCCTATGGAGGACGAAAATGACCTAAATGTTCAACCAATGACACAAAATCACATATTGTATGCACAAGATTGGTTAAAAACCCTAATTGGATTAGAATAAGCCTAGGGAGGACGAAAATAACCTAAATGTACAACCAATGAAACAAAATGACACAAAATCACATATTGGATGCACAAGATTGGTTAAAAACCCTAATTGGATTAGAATAAGCCTAGGGAGGACGAAAATGACCTAAATGTTCAACCAATGACACAAAATCACATATTGGATGCACAAGATTGGTTAAAAACCCTAATTGGATTAGAATAAGCCTAGGGAGGACGAAAATGACCTAAATGTTCAACCGATGACACAAAATCACATATTGGAAGCACAAGATTGGTTAAAAACCCTAATTGGATTAGAATAAGACTAGGGAGGACGAAAATGACCTAAATGTTCAACCAATGACACAAAATCACATATTGGATGCACAAGATTGGTTAAAAACCCTAATTGGATTAGAATAAGCATAGGGAGGACGAAAATGACCTAAATGTTTAACCAATGACAGAAAATCACATATTGTATGCACAAGATTGGTTAAAAACCCTAATTGGATTAGAATAAGCCTAGGGAGGACGAAAATGACCTATATGTTCAACCAATGACACAAAATCACATATTGGATGCACAAGATTGGTTAAAAACCCTAATTGGATTAGAATAAGCCTAGGGAGGACCAAAATGACCTAAATGTTCAACCAATGACACAAAATGCACAAAATCACATATTGGATGCACAAGATTGGTTAAAAACCCTAATTGGATTAGAATAAGCCTAGGGAGGACGAAAATGATCTAAATGTTCAAGCAATGAGACAAAATCACATATTGGATGCACAAGATTGGTTAAAAACCCTAATTGGATTAGAATAAGCCTAGGGAGGACGAAAATGACCTAAATGTTCAACCAATGACACAAAATCACATATTGGATGCACAAGATTGGTTAAAAACCCTAATTGGATTAGAATAAGCCTAGGGAGGACGAAAATGACCTAAATGTTCAACCAATGACACAAAATCACATATTGGATGCACAAGATTGGTTAAAAACCCTAATTGGATTAGAATAAGCCTAGGGAGGACGAAAATGACCTAAATGTTCAACCAATGACAATAAATCACATATTGGATGCACATGATTGGTTAAAAACCCTAATTGGATTAGAATAAGCCTAGGGACGACGAAAATGACCTAAATGTTCAACCAATGACACAAAATCACATATTGGATGCACAAGATTGGTTAAAAACCCTAATTGGATTAGAATAAGCCTAGGGAGGACGAAAATGACCTAAATGTTCAACCAATGAAACAAAATCACTTATTGGAAGCACAAGATTGGTTAAAAATCCTAATTGGATTAGAATAATCCTAGGGAGGACGAAAATGAGCTAAATGTTCAACAAATGACACAAAATCACATATTGGATGCACAAGATTGGTTAAAAACCCTAATTGGATTAGAATAAGACTAGGGAGGAAGAAAATGACCTAAATGTTCAACCAATGACACAAAATGACATATTGGATGCACAAGATTGGTTAAAAACCCTAATTGGATTAGAATAAGCCTTTGGAAGACGAAAATGACCTAAATGTTCAACCAATGACACAAAATCACATATTGGATTCACATTATTGGTTAAAAACCCTAATTGGATTAGAATAAGCCTAGGGAGGACGAAAATGACATAAATGTTCAACCAATGACACAAAATCACATATTGGATGCACAAGATTGGTTAAATACCCTAATTGGATTTGAATTTAGCCTAGAGAGGACGAAAATGACCTAAATGTTCAACCAATGATACAAAATCACATATTGGATGCAAAAGATTAGTTAAAAACCCTAATTGGATTAGAATAAACCTTGGGAGGACGAAAATGACCTAAATATTAACCAATGACACAAAATCACTAATTGGATGCCCAAGATTGGTTAAAAACCCTAATTGGGTTAGAATAAGTCCAAGGATGACAAAAATGACCTAAATGTTCAACCAATGACACAAAATTACAAATTGGTTGCACAAGATTGGTTAAAAACCCTAATTGGATTAGAATAATCCTAGGGAGGACGAAAATGACCTAAATGTTCAACAAATGACACAAAATCACTTATTGGATGCACTAGATTGGTTAAAAACCCTAATTGGATTAGAATAATCGTAGGGAGGACGAAAATGACCTAAATGTTCAACAAATGACACAAAATCACATATTGGATGCACAAGATTGGTTAAAAACCCTGATTGGATTAGAATAAGCCTTTGGAAGACGAAAATGACCTAAATGTTCAACCAATGACACCAAATCACATATTGGATGCACAAGATTGGTTAAAAACCCTAATTGGATTAGAATAAGCCTAGGGAGGACGAAAATGACCTAAATGTTCAACCAATGACACAAAATCACATATTGGATGCACAAGAATGGTTAAAAACCCTAATTGGATTAGAATAAGCCTTGGGAGGACGAAAATGACCTAAATGTTCAACCAATGACACAAAATCACTAATTGGATGCACAAGATTGGTTAAAAACCCTAATTGGATTAAAAAAAAAACTTGGGAGGACGAAAATGACCTAAATGTTCAACCAATGACACAAAATCACTTATTGGATGCACAAGATTTGTTAAAAACCCTAATTAAATTACAATAAGCCTAGGGAGGACGAAAATAACCTAAATGTTCAACCAATGATACAAAATCACATATTGGATGCACAAGATTAGTTAAAAACCTTAATTGGATAAGAATAAGCCTTTGGAGGACGAAAATGACCTAAATGTTCAACCAATGACACAAAATCACTAATTGGATGCACAAGATTGGTTAAAAACCCTAATTGGGTTAGAATAAGTCAGTGGATGACAAAAATGACCTAAATCTTCAACCAATGACACAAAATTACAAATTGGATGCACAAGATTGGTTAAAAACCCTAATTGGATTGAAAAAAAACTTGGGAGGACGAAAATGACCTAAAATTCAACCAATGACACAAAATCACTAATTGGATGCACAAGATTGGTTAAAAACCCTAATTGGATTAGAATAATCCTAGGGAGGACGAAAATGACCTAAATGTTCAACAAATGATAAAAAAACAACATATTGGATGCACAAGATTGGTTAAAAACCCTAATTGGATTAGAATAAGCTTTTGGAACGCGAAAATGACCTAAATGTTCAACCAATCACACAAAATCACATATTGGATGCACAAGATTAGTTAAAAACCCTAATTGGATTAGAATAAGCGTTGGGAGGACGAAAATGACCTAAATGTTCAAC
The DNA here is from genome assembly GCA_037974755.1 of Cicer yamashitae. Taxonomy (NCBI): domain Eukaryota; kingdom Viridiplantae; phylum Streptophyta; class Magnoliopsida; order Fabales; family Fabaceae; genus Cicer; species Cicer yamashitae. The sequence goes on along the minus strand of JBBPBQ010000008.1, from coordinate 26,254,720 downwards.
CTATGACACAAAATCACTAATTGGATGCACAAGACTGGTTAAAAACCCTAATTGGATTAGAATTATCCTAGGGAGGACAAAAATGACCTATATGTTCAACAAATGACACAAAATCACGTATTGCATGCACAAGATTGGTTAAAAACCCTAATTGGATTAGAATAAGACTAGGGAGGATGAAAATGACCTAAATGTTCAACCAATGACACAAAATGACATATTGGATGCAAAAGATTGGTTAAAAACCCTAATTGGATTAGAATAAGCCTTTCGAAGACGAAAATGACCTAAATGTTCAACCAATGACACAAAAACACATATTGGATGCACATGATTGGTTAAAAACCCTAATTGGATTAGAATAAGCCTAGGGAGGACGAAAATGACCTAAATGTTCAACCAATGATACAAAATCACATATTGGATGCACAAGATTGGTTAAAAACCCTAATTGGATTAGAATAAGCCTTGGGAGGACGAAAATGACCTAAATGTTCAACCAATGACACAAAATCACTAATTGGATGCACAAGATTGGTTAAAAACCCTAATTGGGTTAGAATAAGTCAGTGGATGACAAAAATGACCTAAATGTTCAACCAATGACACAAAATTACAAATTGGATGCACAAGATTGGTTAAAAACCCTAATTGGATTAGAATAAGTCCAAGGATGACAAAAATGACCGAAATGTTCAACCAATTACACAAAATCAGAAATTGGAGGCACAAGATTGGTTAAAAACCCTAATTGGATTAGAATAAGTCCAAGGATGACAAAAATGACCTAAATGTTCATCCAATGACACAAAATCACAAATTGGATGCACAAGATTGGTTAAGAACCCTAATTGGATTAGAATAATCCTAGGGAGGACGAAAATGACCTAAATGTTCAACAAATGACACAAAATCACAAATTGGATACACAAGATTGGTTAAAAACCCTAATTGGATTAGAATAATCCTAGGGAGGACGAAAATGACCTAAATGTTCAACCAATGACACAAAATCACTAATTGGATGCACAAGATTGGTTAAAAACCCTAATTGGATTAAAAAAAAAACTTGGGAGGACGAAAATGACCTAAATGTTCAACCAATGACACAAAATCACTTATTGGATGCACAAGATTTGTTAAAAACCCTAATTAAATTACAATAAGCCTAGGGAGGACGAAAATAACCTAAATGTTCAACCAATGATACAAAATCACATATTGGATGCACAAGATTAGTTAAAAACCTTAATTGGATAAGAATAAGCCTTTGGAGGACGAAAATGACCTAAATGTTCAACCAATGACACAAAATCACTAATTGGATGCACAAGATTGGTTAAAAACCCTAATTGGGTTAGAATAAGTCAGTGGATGACAAAAATGACCTAAATCTTCAACCAATGACACAAAATTACAAATTGGATGCACAAGATTGGTTAAAAACCCTAATTGGATTGAAAAAAAACTTGGGAGGACGAAAATGACCTAAAATTCAACCAATGACACAAAATCACTAATTGGATGCACAAGATTGGTTAAAAACCCTAATTGGATTAGAATAATCCTAGGGAGGACGAAAATGACCTAAATGTTCAACAAATGATAAAAAAACAACATATTGGATGCACAAGATTGGTTAAAAACCCTAATTGGATTAGAATAAGCTTTTGGAACGCGAAAATGACCTAAATGTTCAACCAATGACACAAAATCACATATTGGATGCACAAGATTAGTTAAAAACCCTAATTGGATTAGAATAAGCGTTGGGAGGACGAAAATGACCTAAATGTTCAACCTATGACACAAAATCACTAATTGGATGCACAAGACTGGTTAAAAACCCTAATTGGATTAGAATTATCCTAGGGAGGACAAAAATGACCTATATGTTCAACAAATGACACAAAATCACGTATTGCATGCACAAGATTGGTTAAAAACCCTAATTGGATTAGAATAAGACTAGGGAGGATGAAAATGACCTAAATGTTCAACCAATGACACAAAATGACATATTGGATGCAAAAGATTGGTTAAAAACCCTAATTGGATTAGAATAAGCCTTTCGAAGACGAAAATGACCTAAATGTTCAACCAATGACACAAAAACACATATTGGATGCACATGATTGGTTAAAAACCCTAATTGGATTAGAATAAGCCTAGGGAGGACGAAAATGACCTAAATGTTCAACCAAAGACACAAAATCACATATTGGATACACAAGATTGGTTAAAAACCCTAATTGGATTAGAATAAGCATTGGGAGGACGAAAATGACCGAAATGTTCAACCAATGACACAAAATCACTTATTGGATGCACAAGATTTGTTAAAAACCCTAATTGGATTACAATAAGCTTTTGGAGGACGAAAATGACCTAAATGTTCAACCAATGATACAAAATCACATATTGGATGCACAAGATTAGTTAAAAACCCTAATTGGATTAGAATAAGCCTTGGGAGGACGAAAATGACCTAAATGTTCAACCAATGACACAAAATCACTAATTGGATGCACAAGATTGGTTAAAAACCCTAATTGGGTTAGAATAAGTCAGTGGATGACAAAAATGACCTAAATGTTCAACCAATGACACAAAATTACAAATTGGATGCACAAGATTGGTTAAAAACCCTAATTGGATTAGAATAAGTCCAAGGATGACAAAAATGACCGAAATGTTCAACCAATTACACAAAATCAGAAATTGGAGGCACAAGATTGGTTAAAAACCCTAATTGGATTAGAATAAGTCCAAGGATGACAAAAATGACCTAAATGTTCATCCAATGACACAAAATCACAAATTGGATGCACAAGATTGGTTAAGAACCCTAATTGGATTAGAATAATCCTAGGGAGGACGAAAATGACCTAAATGTTCAACAAATGACACAAAATCACAAATTGGATACACAAGATTGGTTAAAAACCCTAATTGGATTAGAATAATCCTAGGGAGGACGAAAATGACCTAAATGTTCAACCAATGACACAAAATCACTAATTGGATGCACAAGATTGGTTAAAAACCCTAATTGGGTTAGAATAAGTCCAAGGATGACAAAAATGACCTAAATGTTCAACAAATGACACAAAATCACATATTGGATGCACAAGATTGGTTAACAACCCTAATTGGATTAGAATAAGCCTAGGGAGGACGAAAATGACCTAAATGTTCAACCAATGACACAAAAACACATATTGGATGCACAAGATTGGTTAAAAACCCTAATTGGATTAAAAAAAAACTTTGGAGGACGAAAATGACCTAAACGTTCAACCAATGACACAAAATCACTAATTGGATGCAGAAGATTGGTTAAAAACCCAAATTGGATTAGAATTATCCTAGGGAGGACGAAAATGACCTATATGTTCAACAAATGACACAAAATCACGTATTGGATGCACAAGATTGGTTAAAAACCCTAATTGGATTAGAATAAGACTAGGGAGGATGAAAATGACCTAAATGTTCAACCAATGACACAAAATGACATATTGGATGCAAAAGATTGGTTAAAAACCCTAATTGGATTAGAATAAGCCTTTCGAAGACGAAAATGACCTAAATGTTCAACCAATGACACAAAAACACATATTGGATGCACATGATTGGTTAAAAACCCTAATTGGATTAGAATAAGCCTAGGGAGGACGAAAATGACCTAAATGTTCAACCAATGACACAAAATCACATATTGGATGCACAAGATTGGTTAAAAACCCTAATTGGATTAGAATATGCCTATCGAGGACGAAAATGACCTAAATGTTCAACCAATGACACAAAATGACACAAAATCACATATTGGATGCACAAGATTGGTTAAAAACCCTAATTGGATTAGAATAAGCCTAGGGAGGACGAAAATGACCTAATTCGATTACAGATGACACAAAATGACACAAAATCACATATTGGATGCACAAGATTGGTTAAAAACCCTAATAGGATTAGAATAAGCCTAGGGAGGACGAAAATGACCTAAATGTTCAACCAATGACACAAAATGACACAAAATCACATATTGGATGCACAAGAGTGGTTAAAAACCCTAATTGGATTAGAATAAGCCTAGGGAGGACGAAGAAGACCTAAATGTTCAACCAATGACACAAAATCACATATTAGATGCACAAGATTGGTTACAAACCCTAATTGGATTAGAATATGCCTAGGGAGGACGAAAATGACCTAAATGTTCAACCAATGACACAAAATCACATATTGGATGCACAAGATTGGTTAAAAACCCTAATTGGATTAGAATAAGCCTAGGGAGGACGAAAATGACCTAAATGTTCAACCAATGACACAAAATCACATATTGGATGCACAAGATTGGTTAAAAACCCTAATTGGATGAGAATAAGCCTTTGGAATGCGAAAATGACCTAAATGTTCAACCAATGACACAAAATCACATATTGGATGCACAGGATTGGTTAAAAACCCTAATTGGATTAGAATAAGCCTAGGGAGGACGAAAATGACCTAAATGTTCAACCAATGACACAAAATCACAAATTGGATGCACAAGATTGGTTAAAAACCCTAATTGGATTAGAATAAGCCTAGGGAGGACGAAAATGACCGAAATGTTCAACCAATGACACAAAATCACTTATTGGATGCACAAGATTTGTTAAAAACCCTAATTGGATTACAATAAGCCTAAGGAGGACGAAAATGACCTAAATGTTCAACCAATGATACAAAATCACATATTGGATGCACAAGATTAGTTAAAAACCCTAATTGGATTAGAATAAGCCTTGGGAGGACGAAAATGACCTAAATGTTCAACCAATGACACAAAATCACTAATTGGATGCACAAGATTGGTTAAAAACCCTAATTGGGTTAGAATCAGTCCAAGGATGACAAAAATGACCTAAATGTTCAACCAATGACACAAAATTACAAATTGGATGCACAAGATTGGTTAAAAACCCTAATTGGATTAGAATAATCCTAGGGAGGATGAAAATGACCTAAATGTTCAACAAATGACACAAAATCACATATTGGATGCACTAGATTGGTTAAAAACCCTAATTGGATTAGAATAATCGTACGGAGGACGAAAATGACCTAAATGTTCAACAAATCACACAAAATCACATATTGGATGCACAAGATTGGTTAAGAACCCTAATTGGATTAGAATAAGCCTTTGGAAGACGAAAATGACCTAAATGTTCAACCAATGACACAAAATCACTAATTGGATGCACAAGATTGGTTAAAAACCCTAATTGGGTTAGAATAAGTCCAAGGATGACAAAAATGACCTAAATGTTCAACCAATGACACAAAATTACAAATTGGATGCACAAGATTGGTTAAAAACCCTAATTCGATTAGAATAATCCTAGGGAGGACGAAAATGACCTAAATGTCAACAAATGACACTAAAATCACATATTGGATGCACTGGATTGGTTAAAAATCCTAATTGGATTAGAATAATCGTAGGGAGGACGAAAATGACCTAAATGTTCAACAAATGACACAAAATCACATATTGGATGCACAAGATTGGTTAAAAACCCTAATTGGATTAGAATAAGCCTAGGGAGGACGAAAATGACCTAAATGTTCAACCAATGATACAAAATCACATATTGGATGCACAAGATTAGTTAAAAACCCTAATTGGATTAGAATAAGCCTTGGGAGGACGAAAATGACCTAAATGTTCAACCAATGACACAAAATCACCAATTGGATGCACAAGATTGGTTAAAAACCCTAATTGGGTTAGAATAAGTCAGTGGATGACAAAAATGACCTAAATGTTCAACCAATGACACAAAATTACAAATTGGATGCCCAAGATTGGTTAAAAACCCTAATTGGATTAGAATAATCCTAGGGAAGACGAAAATGACCTAAATGTTCAACCAATGATACAAAATCACATATTGGATGCACAAGATTAGTTAAAAACCCTAATTGGATTAGAATAAGCCTTGGGAGGACGAAAATGACCTAAATGTTCAACCAATGACACAAAATCACATATTGGATGCACAAGATTGGTTAAAAACCCTAATTGGATTAGAATAAGCCTTGGGAGGACGAAAATGACCTAAATGTTCAACCAATGACACAAAATCACTAATTGGATGCACAAGATTGGTTAAAAACCCTAACTGGATTAGAATAAGCCTAGGGTGGACGAAAATGACCGAAATGTTCAACCAATGACACAAAATCACTTATTGGATGCACAAGATTTGTTAAAAACACTAATTGGATTACAATAAGCCTAGGCGGACGAAAATGACCTAAATGTTCAACCAATGATACAAAATCACATATTGGATGCACAAGATTAGTTAAAAACCCTAATTGGATTAGAATAAGCCTTGGGAGGACGAAAATGACCTAAATGTTCAACCAATGACACAAAATCACTAATTGGATGCACAAGATTGGTTAAAAACCCTAATTGGGTTAGAATAAGTCAGTGGATGACAAAAATGACCTAAATGTTCAACCAATGACACAAAATTACAAATTGGATGCACAAGATTGGTTAAAAACCCTAATTGGATTAGAATAAGTCCAAGGATGACAAAAATGACCGAAATGTTCAACCAATTACACAAAATCAGAAATTGGAGGCACAAGATTGGTTAAAAACCCTAATTGGATTAGAATAAGTCCAAGGATGACAAAAATGACCTAAATGTTCATCCAATGACACAAAATCACAAATTGGATGCACAAGATTGGTTAAGAACCCTAATTGGATTAGAATAATCCTAGGGAGGACGAAAATGACCTAAATGTTCAACAAATGACACAAAATCACAAATTGGATACCCAAGATTGGTTAAAAACCCTAATTGGATTAGAATAATCCTAGGGAGGACAAAAATGACCTAAATGTTCAACCAATGACACAATATCACTAATTGGATGCACAAGATTGGTTAAAAACCCTAATTGGGTTAGAATAAGTCCAAGGATGACAAAAATGACCTAAATGTTCAACAAATGACACAAAATCACATATTGGATGCACAAGATTGGTTAACAACCCTAATTGGATTAGAATAAGCCTAGGGAGGACGAAAATGACCTAAATGTTCAACCAATGACAAAAAATCACATATTGGATGCACAAGATTGGTTAAAAACCCTAATTGGATTAAAAAAAAACTTTGGAGGACGAAAATGACCTAAACGTTCAACCAATGACACAAAATCACTAATTGGATGCAGAAGATTGGTTAAAAACCCAAATTGGATTAGAATTATCCTAGGGAGGACGAAAATGACCTATATGTTCAACAAATGACACAAAATTACGTATTGGATGCACAAGATTGGTTAAAAA
>JBBPBQ010000008.1:26214121-26240927 GCA_037974755.1 Cicer yamashitae | reverse complement strand
GATTAGAATAAGCCTAGGGAGGACGAAAATGACCTAAATGTTCAACCAATGACACAAAATCACATATTGGATGCACAAGATTGGGTAAAAACCCTAGTTGGATTGGAATAATCCTAGGGAGGACGAAAATGACCTAAATGTTCAACCAATGACACAAAATGACACAAAATCACATATTGGATTCAAAAGATTGGTTAGAAACCCTAATTGGACTAGAATAAGCCTAGGGAGGACGAAATTGACCTAAAAGTTCAACCAATGACACAAAATGACACAAAATCACATATTGGATGCACAAGATTGGTTAAAAACCCTAATTGGATTAGAATAAGCCTAGGGAGGACGAAAATGACCTAAATGTTCAACCAATGACACAAAATGACACAAAATCACATATTGGATGCACAAGATTGGTTAAAAACCCTAATTGGATTAGAATAAGCCTAGGGAGGACGAAGAAGACCTAAATGTTCAACCAATGACACAAAATCACATATTAGATGCACAAGATTGGTTACAAACCCTAATTGGATTAGAATATGCCTAGGGAGGACGAAAATGACCTAAATGTTCAACCAATGACACAAAATGACACAAAATCACATATTGGATGCACAAGATTGGTTAAAAACCCTAATTGGATTAGAATAAGCCTAGGGAGGACAAAAATGACCTAAATATTCAACCAATGACACAAAATCACATATTGGATGCACAAGATTGGTTAAAACTCGTAATTGGATTAGAATAAGCCTAGGGAGGACGAAAATGACCTAAATGTTCAACCAATGACACAAAATGACACAAAATCACATATTGGATGCACAAGATTGGTTAAAAACCCTAATTGGATTAGAATAAGCCTAGGGAGGACAAAAATGACCTAAATGTTCAACCAATGACACAAAATCACATATTGGCTGCACAAGATTGGTTAAAAACCCTAATTGGATTAGAATAAGCCTAGGGAGGACGAAAATGACCTAAATGTTCAACCAATGACACAAAATGACACAAAATCACATATTGGATGCACAAGATTGGTTAAAAACCCTAATTGGATTAGAATAAGCCTAGGGAGGACGAAAATGACCTACATGTTCAACCAATGACACAAAATGACACAAAATCACATATTGGATGCACAAGATTGGTAAAAAACCTTAATTGGTTTAGAATAAGCCTAGGGAAGACGAAAATGACCTAAATGTTCAACCAATGACACAAAATGACACAAAATCACATATTGGATGCACAAGATTGGTTAAAAACCCTAATTAGATTAGAATAAGCCTAGGGAGGACGAAAATGACCTAAATGTTCAACCAATGACACAAAATGACACAAAATCACATATTGGATGCACAAGATTGGTTAAAAACCCTAATTGGATTAGAATAAGCCTAGGGAGGACGAAAATGACCTAAATGTTCAACCAATGACACAAAATCACATATTGGATGCACAAGATTGGTTAAAAACCCTAATTGGATTAGAATAAGCCTAGGGAGGACGAAAATGACCAACATGTTCAACCGATGACACAAAATGACACAAAATCACATATTAGATGCACAAGATTGGTTAAAAACCCTAATTGGATTAGAATAAGCCTAGGGAGGACGAAAAATGACCTAAATGTTCAACCGATGACACAAAATGACACAAAATCACATATTGGATGCACAAGATTGGTTAAAAACCCTAATTGGATTAGAATAAGCCTAGGGAGGACGAAAATGACCAAAATGTTCAACTGATGACACAAAATCACATATTGGATGCACAAGATTGGTTAAAAACCCTAATTGGATTAGAATAAGCCTAGGGAGGACGAAAATGACCTAAATGTTCAACCAATGACACAAAATGACACAAAATCACATATTGGATGCACAAGATTGGTTAAAAACCCTAATTGGATTAGAATAAGCCTAGGGAGGACGAAAATGACCTAAATGTTCAACCAATGACACTAAATGACACAAAATCACATATTGGATGCACAAGATTGGTTAAAAACCCTAATTGGATAAGAATAAGCCTAGGGAGGACGAAAATGACCTAAATGTTCAACCAATGACACAAAATGACACAAAATCACATATTGGATGCACAAGATTGGTTAAAAACCCTAATTGGATTAGAATAAGCCTAGGGAGGACGAAAATGACCTAAATGTTCAACCAACGACACAAAATCACATTTTGGATGCACAAGATTGGTTAAAAACCCTAATTGGATTAGAATAAGCCTAGGGAGGACGAAAATGACCTAAATGTTCAACCAATGACACAAAATCACATATTGGATGCACAAGATTGGTTAAAAACCCTAATTGGGTTAGAATAAGCCTAGCGAGGGCGAAAATGAACTAATTGGATTACCAATGACACAAAATCACTTATTATATGCACAAGATTGGTTAAAAACCCTAATTGGATTGGAATAAGCCTAGGGAGGACGAAAATGACCTAAATGTTCAACCAATGACACAAAATCACATATTGGATGCACAAGATTGGTTAAAAACCCTAATTGGATTAGAATAAGCCTAGGGAGGACGAAAATGACCTAAATGTTCAACCAATGACACTAAATCACATATTGGATGCACACGATTGGTTAAAAACCCTAATTGGATTAGAATAAGCCTAGGGAGGACGAAAATGACCTAAATGTTCAACCAATGACACAAAATCACATATTGGATGCACAAGATTGGTTAAAAACCCTAATTGGATTAGAATAAGCCTAGGGAGGACGAAAATGACCTTAATATTCAACCAATGACACAAAATCACATATTGGATGCACAAGATTGGTTAAAAACCCTAATAGGATTAGAATAAGCCTAGGGAGGACGAAAATGACCTAAATGTTCAACCAATGACACAAAATCACATATTGGATGCACAAGATTGGTTAAAAACCCTAATTGGATTAGAATAAGCCTAGGGAGGACGAAAATGACCTAAATGTTCAACAAATGACTCAAAATCACATATTGGATGCACAAGATTAGTTAAAAACCCTAATTGGATTAGAATAAGCCTAGGGAGGACGAAAATGACCTAAACGTTCAACCAATGACACAAAATGACACAAAATCACATATTGGATGCATTAGATTGGTTTAAAACCCTAATTGGATTACAATAAGCCTAGGGAGGACGAAAATGACCTAAATGTTCAACCAATGACACAAAATCACATATTGGATGCACAAGATTGGTTAAAAACCCTAATTGGATTAGAATAAGCCTAGGGAGGACGAAAATGACCTAAATGTTCAACCAATGACACAAAATGACACAAAATCACATATTGGATGCACAAGATTGGTTAAAAACCTTAATTTGATTAGAATAAGCCTAGGGAGGACGAAAATGACCTAAATGTTCAACCAATGACACAAAATCACATATTGGATGCACAAGATTGGTTAAAAACCCTAATTGGATTAGAATAAGCCTAGGGAGGACGAAAATGACCTAAATGTTTAACCAATGACCCAAAATGACACAAAATCACATATTGGATGCATAAGATTGGTTAAAACCCCAAATTGGATAAGAATAAGCCTAGGGAGGACGAAAATGACCTAAATGTTCAACCAATAACACAAAATGACACAAAATCACATATTGGATGCACATGATTGGTTAAAAACCCTAATTGGATTAGAATAAGCATAGGGAGGACGAAAATGACCTAAATGTTTAACCAATGACACAAAATCACATATTGGATGCACAAGATTGGTTAAAAACCTAATTGGATTAAAAAGAGCTTAGGGAGGACGAAAAAGACCTAAATGTTCAACCAATGACACAAAATGACACAAAATCACATATTGGATGCACAAGATTGGTAAAAAACCCTAATTGGATTAGAATAAGCATAGCAAGGACGAAAATGACCTAAATGTTCAACCAATGACACAAAATCACATATTGGATGCACAAGATTGGTTAAAAACCCTAATTGGATTAGAATAAGCCTAGGGAGGACGAAAATGACCTAAATGTTCAACCAATGACACAAAATCACATATTGGATGCACAAGGTTGGTTAAAAACCTTAATTGGATTAAAATAAGCCTAGGGAGGACAAAATGACTTAATTGTTCAACCAATGACACAAAATGACACAAAATCACAGAATGGATGCACAAGATTGGTTAAAAACCTTAATTGGATTAGAAGAAGCCTAGGAAGGACGAAAATGACCTAAATGTTCAACCAATGACACAAAATGACACAAAATCACATATTGGATCCACAAGATTGGTTAAAAACCCTAATTGGTTTAAAATAAGCCTAGGGAGGACGAAAATGACCTAAATATTCAACCAATGACACAAAATCACATATTGGATGCACAAGATTGGTTAAAAACCCTAATTGGATTAGAATAAGCCTAGGGAGGACGAAAATGACCTAAATGTTCAACCAATGACACAAAATTACACAAAATCACATATTGGATGCTCAAGATTGGTTAAAAACCCTAATTGGATTAGAATAAGCCTAGGGAGGACGAAAATGACCTAAATGTTCAACCAATGACACAAAATCACATATTGGATGCACAAGATTGGTTAAAAACCCTAATTGGATTAGAATAAGCCTAGGGAGGACGAAAATGACCTAAATGTTCAACCAATGACACAAAATCACATATTGGATGCACAAGATTGGTTAAAAACCCTCATTGGATTAGAATAAGCCTAGGGAGGACGAAAATGACCTAAATGTTCAACCAATGACACAAAATCACATATTGGATGCACAAGATTGGTTAAAAACCCTAATTGGATTAGAATAAGCCTAGGGAGGACGAAAATGACCTAAATGTTCAACCAATGACACAAAATGACACAAAATCACATATTGGATGTACAAGATTGGTTAAAATCCCTAATTGGATTAGAATAAGTGTAGGGACGACGAAAATGACCTAAATGATCAACCAATGACACAAAATCACATATTGGATGCACAAGATTGGTTAAAAACCCTAATTGGATTAGAATAAGCCTAGGGAGGACGAAAATGACCTAAATGTTCAACCAATGACACAAAATCACATATTGGATGCACAAGATTGGTTAAAACCCCTAATTAGATTAGAATAAGCCTAGGGAGGACGAAAATGACCTAAATGTTCAACCAATGACACAAAATCACATATTGGATGCACAAGATTGGGTAAAAACCCTAGTTGGATTGGAATAATCCTAGGGAGGACGAAAATGACCTAAATGTTCAATCAATGACACAAAATGACACAAAATCACATATTGGATTCAAAAGATTGGTTAGAAACCCTAATTGGACTAGAATAAGCCTAGGGAGGACGAAATTGACCTAAAAGTTCAACCAATGACACAAAATGACACAAAATGACACAAAATCACATATTGGATGCACAAGATTGGTTAAAAACCCTAATTGGATTAGAATAAGCCTAGGGAGGACGAAAATGACCTAAATGTTCAACCAAAGACACAAAATCACATATTGGATGCACAAGATTGGTTAAAAACCCTAATTGGATTAGAAAAAGCCTAGGGAGGACGAAAATGACCTAAATGTTCAACCAATGACACAAAATCACATATTGGATGCACAAGATTGGTTAAAAACCCTTATTGGATTAGAATAAGCGTAGGGAGGACGAAAATGACCTAAATGTTCAACCAATGACACAAAATCACATATTGGATGCACAAGATTGGTTAAAAACCCTAATTGGGTTAGAATAAGCCTAGGGAGGACGAAAATGACCTAAATGTTCAACCAATGACACAAATGACACAAAATCACATATTGGATGCACAAGATTGGTTAAAAACCCTAATTGGATTAGAATAAGCCTAGGGAGGACGAAAATGACCTAAATGTTCAACCAATGACACAAAATCACATATTGGATGCACAAGATTGGTTAAAAACCGTAATTGGATTAGAATAAGCCTATGGAGGACGAAAATGACCTAAATGTTCAACCAATGACACAAAATCACATATTGGATACCCAAGATTGGTTAAAAACCCTAATTGGATTAGAATAAGCCTAGGGAGGACGAAAATGACCTAAATGTTCAACCAATGACACAAAATGACACAAAATCACATATTGGATGCACAAGATTGGTTAAAAACCCTAATTGGATTGTAATAAGCCTAGGGAGGACGAAAATGACCTAATTGGATTACCAATGACATAAAATCACTTATCATATGCACAAGATTGGTTAAAAACCCTAATTGGATTAGAATAAGCCTAGGGAGGACGAAAATGACCTAAATGTTCAACCAATGACACAAAATGACACAAAATCACATATTGGATGCACAAGATTGGTTAAAAACCCTAATTGGATTAGAATAAGCCTAGGGAGGACGAAAATGACCTAAATGTTCAACCAATGATACAAAATGACGCAAAATCACATATTGGACGCACAAGATTGGTTAAAAACCCTAATTGGATTAGAATAAGCCTAGGGAGGACGAAAATGACCTAAATGTTCAACCAATGACACAAAATGACACAAAATCACATATTGGATGCACAAGATTGGTTAAAAACCCTAATTGGATTAGAATAAGCCCAGGGAGGACGAAAATGACCTAAATGTTCAACCAATGACACAAAATGACACAAAATCACATATTGGATGCACAAGATTGGTTAAAAACCCTAATTGGATTAGAATAAGCCTAGGGAGGACGAAAATGACCTAAATGTTCAACCAATGACACAAAATGACACAAAATCACATATTGGATGCACAAGATTGGTTAAAAACCCTAATTGGATTAGAATAAGCCTATGGAGAACGAAAATGACCTAAATGTTCAACCAATGACACAAAATGACACAAAAACACATATTGGATGCACAGGATTGGTTAAAAACCCTAATTGGATTGGAATATGCCTAGGGAGGACGAAAATGACCTAAATGTTCAACCAATGACACAAAATGACACAAAATCACATATTGGATGCACAAGATTGGTTAAAAACCCTAATTGGATTAGAATAAGCCTAGGGAGGATGAAAATGACCTAAATGTTCAACGAATGACACAAAATCATATATTGGATGCACAAGATTGGTTAAAAACCCTAATTGGATTAGAATAAGCCTAGGGAGGACGAAAATGACCTAAATGTTCAACCAATGACACAAAATGACACAAAATCACATATTGGATGCACAAGATTGGTTAAAAACCCTAATTGGATTAGAATATGCCTAGGGAGGACCAAAATGACCTAAATGTTCAACCAATGACACATAATGACACAAAATCACATATTGGATGCACAAGATTGGTTAAAAACCCTAATTGGATTAGAATAAGCCTAGGGAGGACGAAAATGACCTAAATGTTCAACCAATGACACAAAATGACACAAAATCACATATTGGATGCACAAGATTGGTTAAAAACCCTAATTGGATTAGAAAAAGCTTAGGGAGGACAAAAATTTCCTAAATGTTCAACCAATGACACAAAATCACATATTGGATGCACAAGATTGGTTAAAAACCCTAATTGGATTAGAATAAGCCTAGGGAGGACGAAAATGACCTAAATGTTCAACCAATGACACAAAATGACACAAAATCACATATTGGATGCACAAGATTGGTTAAAAACCCTAATTGGATTAGAATAAGCCTAGCGAGGACGAAAATGACCAAATTGGATTACCAATGACACAAAATCACTTATTATATGCACAAGATTTGTTAAAAACCCTAATTGGATTAGAATAAGCCTAGCGAGGACGAAAATGAACTTAATATTCAACCAATGACACAAAATGACACAAAATCACATATTGGATGCACAAGATTGGTTAAAAACCCTAATTGGATTAGAATAAGCCTAGGGAGGACGAAAATGACCTAAATGTTCAACCAATGACACAAAATCACATATTGGATACACAAGATTAGTTAAAAATCCTAATTGGATTAGAATAAGCCTAGGGAGGACGAAAATGACCTAAATGTTCAACCAATGACACAAAATCACATATTGGATGCACAAGATTGGTTAAAAACCCTAATTAGATTAGAATAAGCCTAGGGAGGATGAAAATGACCTAAATGTTCAACCAATGACACAAAATGGCACAAAATCACATATTGGATGCACAAGATTGGTTAAAAACCTAATTGGATTAGAATAAGGCTAGGGAGGACGAAAATGATCTAAATGTTCAACCAATGACACAAAATGACACAAAATCACATATTGGATGCACAAGATTGGTTAAAAACCCTAATTGGATTAGAATAAGGCTAGGGAGGACGAAAATGATCTAAATGTTCAACCAATGACACAAAATGTCAAAAAATCACATATTGGATGCACAAGATTGGTTAAAAACCCTAATTAGATTAGAATAAGCCTAGGGAGGACGAAAATGACCTAAATGTTCAACCAATGACACAAAATCACATATTGGATGCACAAGATTGGTTAAAAACCCTTATTGGATTAGAATAAGCCTAGGGAGGACGAAAATGACCTAAATGTTCAACCAATGACACAAAAGCACATATTGGATGCACAAGATTGTTTAAAAACCCTAATTGGGTTAGAATAAGCCTAGGGAGGACGAAAATGACCTAAATGTTCAACCAATGACACAAAATGACACAAAATCACATATTGGATGCACAAGATTGGTTAAAAACCCTAATTGGATTAGAATAAGCCTAGGGAGGACGAAAATGACCTAAATGTTCAACCAATGACTCAAAATGACACAAAATCACATATTGGATGCACAAGATTGGTTAAAAACCGTAATTGGATTAGAATAAGCCTAGGGAGGACGAAAATGATTTAAATGTTCAACCAATGACACAAAATAACACAAAATCACATATTGGATGCACAAGATTGGTTAAAAACCCTAATTGGATTAGAATAAGCCTAGGGAGGACGAAAATGACCTAAATGTTCAACCAATGACACAAAATCACATATTGGATGCACAAGATTGGTTAAAAACCCTTATTGGATTAGAATAAGCGTAGGGAGGACGAAAATGACCTAAATGTTCAACCAATGACACAAAATCACATATTGGATGCACAAGATTGGTTAAAAACCCTAATTGGGTTAGAATAAGCCTAGGGAGGACGAAAATGACCTAAATGTTCAACCAATGTAACAAAATCACATATTGGATGCAAAAGATTGGTTAAAAACCCTAATTGGATTACAATAAGCCTAGGGAGGACGAAAATGACCTAAATGTTCAACCAAGGACACAAAATCACATATTGGATGCACAAGATTGGTTAAAAACCCTAAATGGATTAGAATAAGCCTAGGGATGACGAAAATGACCTAAATGTTCAACCAATGACACAAAATCACATATTGGATGCACAAGATTGGTTAAAAACCCTTATTGGATTAGAATAAGCCTAGGGAGAACGAAAATGACCTAAATGTTCAACCAATGACACAAAATCACATATTGGATGCACAAGATTGGTTAAAAACCCTAATTGGATTAGAATAAGCCTAGGGAGGACGAAAATGACCTAAATGTTCAACCAATGACACAAAATGACAGAAAATCACATATTGGATGCACAAGATTGGTTAAAAACCCTAATTGGATTAGAATAAGCCTATGGAGGACGAAAATGATCTATATGTTCAACCAACGACACAAAATGAAACAAAATCACATATTGGATGCACAAGATTGGTTTAAAACCCTAATTGGATTAGAATAAGCCTAGGGAGGACGAAAATGACCTAAGTGTTCAACCAATGACACAAAATCACATATTGGATGCACAAGATTGGTTAAAAACCCTAATTGGATTAGAATAAGCCTAGGGAGGACGAAAATGACCTAAATGTTCAACCAATGACACAAAATCACATATTGGATGCACAAGATTGGTTAAAAACCCTAATTGGATTAGAATAAGCCTTGGGAGAACGAAAATGACCAAAATGTTCAACGAATGACACAAAATCACATATTGGATGCACAAGATTGGTTAAAAATCCTATTTGGATTAGAATAAGCCTTGGGAGGACGAAAATGACCTAAATGTTCAACCAATGACACAAAATGACAAAAAATCACATATTGGATGCACAAGATTGGTTAAAAACCCTAATTGGATTAGAATAAGCCTAGGGAGGACGAAAATGACCTAAATGTTCAACCAAAGACACAAAATCACATATTGGATGCACAAGATTGGTTAAAAACCCTAATTGGATTAGAAAAAGCCTAGGGAGGACGAAAATGACCTCAATGTTCAACCAATGACACAAAATCACATATTGGATGCACAAGATTGGTTAAAAACCCTAATTCAGTTAGAATAAGCCTAGGGAGGACGAAAATGACCTAAATGTTCAACCAATGACACAAAATCACATATTGGATGCAAAAGATTGGTTAAAAACCCTAATTGGATTAGAATAAGCCTAGGGAGGACGAAAATGACCTAAATGTTCAACCAAAGACACAAAATCACATATTGGATTAACAAGATTGGTTAAAAACCCTAAATGGATTAGAATAAGCCTAGGGAGGACGAAAATGACCTAAATGTTCAACCAATGACACAAAATGACACAAAATCACATATTGGATGCAAAAGATTGGTTAAAAACCCTAATTGGATTAGAATAAGCCTAGGGAGGACGAAATTGACCTAAAAGTTCAACCAATGACACAAAATGACACAAAATCACATATTGGATGCACAAGATTGGTTAAAAACCCTAATTGGATTAGAATAAGCCTAGGGAGGACGAAAATGACCTAAATGTTCAACCAATGACACAAAATCACATATTGGATGCACAAGGTTGGTTAAAAACCCTTATTGGATTAGAATAAGCGTAGGGAGGACGAAAATGACCTAAATGTTCAACCAATGACACAAAATCACATATTGGATGCACAAGATTGGTTAAAAACCCAAATTGGGTTAGAATAAGCCTAGGGAGGACGAAAATGACCTAAATGTTCAACCAATGACACAAAATCACATATTGGATGAAAAGATTGGTTAAAAACCCTAATTGGATTACAATAAGCCTAGGGAGGAAGAAAATGACCTAAATGTTCAACCAAGGACACAAAATCACATATTGGATGCACAAGATTGGTTAAAAACCCTAAATGGATTAGAATAAGCCTAGGGAGGACGAAAATGACCTAAATGTTCAACCAATGACACAAAATCACATATTGGATGCACAAGATTGGTTAAAAACCCTTATTGGATTAGAATAAGCCTAGGGAGGACGAAAATGACCTAAATGTTCAACCAATGACACAAAATCACATATTGGATGCACAAGATTGGTTAAAAACCCAAATTGGGTTAGAATAAGCCTAGGGAGGAAGAAAATGACCTAAATGTTCAACCAATGACACAAAATCACATATTGGATGCAAAAGATTGGTTAAAAACCCTAATTGGATTAGAATAAGCCTAGGGAGGACGAAAATGACCTAAATGTTCAACCAATGACACAAAATGACACTAAATCACATATTGGATGCACAAGATTGGTTAAAAACCCTAATTGGATTAGAATAAGCCTAGGGAGGACGAAAATGACCTAAATGTTCAACCAATGACACAATATGACACAAAATCACATATTGGATGCACAAGATTGGTTAAAAACCCTAATTGGATTAGAATAAGCCTAGGGAGGACGAAAATGACCTAAATGTTCAACCAATGACACAAAATCACATATTGGATGCACAAGATTGGTTAAAAACCCTAATTGGATTAGAATAAGCCTAGGGAGGACGAAATTGACCTAAAAGTTCAACCAATGACACAAAATCACATATTGGATGCACAAGATTGGTTAAAAACCCTAATTGGATTAGAATAAGCCTAGGGAGGACGAAAATGACCTAAATGATCAACCAATAACACAAAATGACACAAAATCACATATTGGATGCACATGATTGGTTAAAAACCATAATTGGATTAGAATAAGTCTAGGGAGGACGAAAATGACCTAAATGTTCAACCAATGACACAAAATGACACAAAATCACATATTGGATGCACAAGATTGGTTAAAAACCCTAATTGGATTAGAATAAGCCTAGGGAGGACGAAAATGACCTAAATGTTCAACCAATGACACAAAATCACATATTGGATGCACAAGATTGGTTAAAAACCCTTATTGGATTAGAATAAGCCTAGGGACGACGAAAATGACCTAAATGTTCAACCAATGACACAAAATGACACAAAATCACATATTGGATGCAAAAGATTGGTTAAAAACCCTAATTGGATTAGAATAAGCCTAGGGAGGACGAAAATGACCTAAATGTTCAACCAATGACACAAAATGACACAAAATCACATATTGGATGCACAAGATTGGTTAAAAACCCTAATTGGATTAGAATAAGCCTAGGGAGGACGAAAATGACCTAAATGTTCAACCAATGACACAAAATGACACAAAATTATATATTGCATGCACAAGATTGGTTAAAAACCCTAATTGGATTAGAATAGGCCTAGGGAAAACGAAAATGACCTAAATGTTATACCAATGACACAAAATGACACAAAATCACATATTGGATGCACATGATCGGTTAAAAACCCTAATTGGATTAGAATAAGCCTAGGGAGGACCAAAATGACCTAAATGTTCAACCAATGACACAAAATGACACAAAATCACATATTGGATGCACAAGATTGGTTAAAAACCCTAATTGGATTAGAATAAGCCTAGGGAGGACGAAAATGACCTAAATGTTCAACCAATGACACAAAATGACACAAAATCACATATTGGATGCACAAGATTGGTTAAAAATCCTAATTAGATTAAAATAACCCTAGGGAGGACGAAAATGACCTAAATGTTCAACCAATGACACAAAATGACACAAAATCACATATTGGATGCACAGGATTCGTGAAAAACCCTAATTGGATTAGAATAAGCCTGGGGAGGACGAAAATGACCTAAATGTTCAACCAATGACACAAAATGACACAAAATCACATATTGGATGCACAAGATTGGTTAAAAACCCTAATTGGATTAGAATAAGCCTAGGGAGGACGAAAATGACCTAAATGTTCAACCAATGACACAAAATGACACAAAATCACATATTGGTTGCACAAGATTGGTTAAAAACCCTAATTGGATTAGAATAAGCCTAGGTAGGACGAAAATGACCTAAATGTTGAACCAATGACCCAAAATCACATATTGGATGCACAAGATTGGTTAAAAACCCTAATTGGATTAGAATAAGCCTAGGGAGGACGAAAATGACCTAAATGTTCAACCAATGACACAAAATGACACAAAATCACATATTGGATGCACAAGATTGGTTAAAAACCCTAATTGGATTAGAATAAGCCTAGGGAGGACGAAAATGACCTAAATGTTCAACCAATGACCCAAAATGACACAAAATCACACATTGGATGCACTAGATTGGTTAAGAACCTTAATTGGATAAGAATAAGCCAAGGGAGGACGAAAATGACCTAAATGTTCAACCAATGACACAAAATGACACAAAATCACATATTGGATGCACAAGATTGGTTAAAAACCCTAATTGGATTAGAATAAGCCTAGGGAGGACGAAAATGACCTAAATGTTCAACCAATGACACTAAATGACACAAAATCACATATTGGATGCACAAGATTGGTTAAAAACCCTAATTGGATAAGAATAAGCCTAGGGAGGACGAAAATGACCTAAATGTTCAACCAATGACACAAAATGACACAAAATCACATATTGGATGCACAAGATTGGTTAAAAACCCTAATTGGATTAGAATAAGCCTAGGGAGGACGAAAATGACCTAAATGTTCAACCAATGAAACAAAGTGACACAAAATCACATATTGGATGCACTAGATTGGTCAAAAAACCCTAATTGGATTAGAATAAGCCTAGGGAGGACGAAAATGACCTATATGTTCAACCAATGACACGAAAGCACATATTGGATGCACAAGATTGGTTAAAAACCCTAATTGGATTAGAATAAGCCTAGGGAGGACGAAAATGACATAAATGTTTAACCAATGACACAAAATGACACAAAATCACATATTAGATGCACAAGATTGGTTAAAAACCCTAATTGGATTAGAATAAGCCTAGGGAGGACGAAAATGACCTAAATGTTCAACCAATGACACAAAATGACACAAAATCACATATTGGATGCACAAGATTGGTTAAAAACCCTAATTGGATTAGAATAAGCCTAGGGAGGACGAAAATGACCTAAATGTTCAACCAATGAGACAAAATGACACAAAATCACATATTGGATGCTCAAGATTGGTTAAAACCCCTAATTGGATTAGAATAAGCCTAGGTAGGACGAAAATGACCTAAATGTTCAACCAATGACACAAAATGACAAAAAATCACATATTGGATGTACAAGATTGGTTAAAAACCCTAATTGGATTAGAATAAGCCTAGGGAGGACGAAATTGACCTAAAAGTTCAACCAATGACACAAAATGACACAAAATCACATATTGGATGCACAAGATTGGTTAAAAACCCTAATTGGATTAGAATAAGCCTAGGGAGGACGACAATGACCTAAATGTTCAACCAATGACACAAAATCACATATTGGATGCACAAGATTGGTTAAAAACCCTAATTTGATTAGAATAAGCCTAGGGAGGACGAAAATGACCTAAATGTTCAACCAATGACACAAAATGACACAAAATCACATATTGCATGCCCAAGATAGGTTAAAAACCCTAATTGGATTAGAATAAGCCTAGGGAGGACGAAAATGACCTAAATGTTCAACCAATGACACAAAATGACACAAAATCACATTTTGGATGCACAAGATTGGTTAAAAACCCTAATTGGATTAGAAAAACCCTAGGGAGGACGAAAATGACCTAAATGTTCAACCAATGACACAAAATGACACAAAATCACATATTGGATGCACAAGATTGGTTAAAAACCCTAATTGGATTAGAATAAGCCTAGGGAGGACGAAAATGACCTAAATGTTCAACCAATGACACAAAATGACACAAAATACATATTGGATGCACAAGATTGGTTAAAAACCCTAATTGGATTAGAATAAGCCTAGGGAGGACGAAAATGACCTAAATGTTCAACCAATGACACAAAATCACATATTGGATGCACAAGATTGGTTAAAAACCCTTATTGGATTAGAATAAGCCTAGGGAGGACGAAAATGACACAAAATGACACAAACTCACATATTCGATGCACAATGTTGGTTAAAAACCCTAATTGGATTAGAATAAGCCTAGGGAGGACGAAAATGACCTAAATGTTCAACCAATGACACAAAATGACACAAAATCACATATTGGATGCACAAGATTGGTTAAAAACCCTAATTGGATTAGAATAAGCCTAGGGAGGACGAAAATGACCTAAATGTTTAACCAATGACACAAAATGATACAAAATCACATATTGGATGCACAAGATTGGTTAAAAACCCTAATTGGATTAGAATAAGCCTAGGGAGGACGAAAATGACCTAAATGTTCAACCAATGACACAAAATGATACAAAATCACATATTGGATGCACAAGATTGGTTAAAAACCCTAATTGGATTAAAATAAGCCTAGGGAGGACGAAAATGACCTAAATGTTCAACCAATGACACAAAATGACACAAAATCACATATTGGATGCACAAGATTGGTTAAAAACCCTAATTGGATTAGAATAAGCCTAGGGAGGACGAAAATGACCTAAATGTTCAACCAATGACACAAAATCACATATTGGATGCACAAGATTGGTTAAAAACCCTAATTGGATTAGAATAACCCTAGGGAGGACGAAAATGACCTAAATGTTCAACCAATGACACAAAATTACACAAAATCACATATTGGTTGCACAAGATTGGTTAAAAACCCTAATTGGATTAGAATAAGCCTAGGGAGGACGAAAATGACCTAAATGTTCAACCAATGACACAAAATCACATATTGGATGCACAAGATTGGTTAAAAACCCTAATTGGATTAGAATAAGCCTAGGAAGGACGAAAATTACCTAAATGTTCAACCAATGACACAAAATGACACAAAATCACATATTGGATGCACAAGATTGGTTAAAAACCCTATTTGAATTAGAATAAGCCTAGGGAGGACGAAAATGACCTAAATGTTCAACCAATGACACAAAATGACACAAAATCACATATTGGATGCACAAGATTGGTTAAAAACCCTAATTGGGTTAGAATAAGCCTAGGGAGGACGAAAATGACCTAAATGTTCAACCAATGACACAAAATGACACAAAATCACATATTGGATGCACAAGATTGGTTAAAAACCCTAATTGGATTAGAATAGGCCTAGGGAGGACGAAAATGACCTAAATGTTATACCAATGACACAAAATGACACAAAATCACATATTGGATGCACATGATCGGTTAAAAACCCTAATTGGATTAGAATAAGCCTAGGGAGGACCAAAATGACCTAAATTCTCAACCAATGACACAAAAGGACACAAAATCACATATTGGATGCACAAGATTGGTTAAAAACCCTAATTGGATTAGAATAAGCCTAGGGAGGACGAAAATGACCTAAATGTTCAACCAATGACACAAAAAGACACAAAATCACATATTGGATGCAAAGATTGGTTGAAAACCCTAATTGGATTAGAATAAGCCTAGGGAGGACGAAAATGACCTAAACGTTCAACCAATGACACAAAATGACATAAAATCACATATTTGATGCACAAGATTGGTTAAAAACCCTAATTGGTTTAGAATAAGCCAAGGGAGGACGTAAATGACCTAAATGTTCAACCAATGACACAAAATGACACAAAATCACATATTGGATGCACAAGATTGGTTAAAAACCCTAATTGGATTAGAATAAGCCTAGGGAGGACGAAAATGACCTAAATGTTTAACCAATGACACAAAATCACATATTGGATGCACAAGATTGGTTAAAAACCCTAATTGGATTAGAATAAGCCTAAGGAGGACGAAAATGACCTAAATGTTCAACCAATGACACAAAATCACATATTGGATGCACAAGATTGGTTAAAAACCCTAATTGGATTAGAATAAGCATAGCGAGGACGAAAATGACCTAAATGTTCAACCAATCACACAAAATCACATATTGGATGCACATGATTGGTTAAAAACCCTAATTGGATTAGAATAAGCCGAGGAAGGACGAAAATGACCTAAATGTTCAACCAATGACACAAAATCACATATTGGATGCACAAGATTGGTTAAAAACCTTAATTGGATTAAAATAAGCCTAGGGAGGACGAAAATGACCTAATTGTTCAACCAATGACACAAAATGACACAAAATCACACATTGGATGCACAAGATTGGTTAAAAACCTTAATTGGATTAGAATAAGCGTAGGAAGGACGAAAATGACCTAAATGTTCAACCAATGACACAAAATGACACAAAATCACATATTGGATGCACAAGATTGGTTAAAAACCCTAATTGGATTAGAATAAGCCTAGGGAGGACGAAAATGACCTAAATGTTCAACCAATGACACAAAATCACATATTGGATGCACAAGATTGGTTAAAAACCCTAATTGGATTAGAATAAGCCTAGGGTGGACGAAAACGATCTAAATGTTCAACCAATGACACAAAATGACACAAAATCACATATTGGATGCACAAGATTGGTTAAAAACCCTAATTGGATTAGAATAAGCCTAGGGAGGACGAAAATGACCTAAATGTTTAACCAATGACACAAAATCACATATTGGTTGCACAAGATTGGTTAAAAACCCTAATTGGATTAGAATAAGCCTAGGGAGGACGAAAATGACCTAAATGTTCAACCAATGACACAAAATCACATATTGGATGCACAAGATTGGTTAAAAACCCTTATTGGATTAGAATAAGCGTAGGGAGGACGAAAATGACCTAAATGTTCAACCAATGACACAAAATCACATATTGGATGCACAAGATTGGTTAAAAACCCTAATTGGATTAGAAAAAGCCTAGGGAGGACGAAAATGACCTAAATGTTCAACCAATGACACAAAATCACATATTGGATGCACAAGATTGGTTAAAAACCCTTATTGGATTAGAATAAGCCTAGGGAGGACGAAAATGACCTAAATGTTCAACCAATGATAGAAAATCACATATTGGATGCACAAGATTGGTTAAAAACCCTTATTGGATTAGAATAAGCCTAGGGAGGACGAAAATGACCTAAATGTTCAACCAATGATAGAAAATCACATATTGGATGCACAAGATTGGTTAAAAACCCTAATTGGTTTAGAATAAGCCTAGGAAGGACGAAAATGACCTAAATGTTCAACCAATGACACAAAATGACACAAAATCACATATTGGATGCACAAGATTGGTTAAAAACCCTAATTGGATTAGAATAAGCCTAGGGAGGACGAAAATGACCTAAATGTTCAACCAAAGACACAAAATCACATATTGGATGCACAAGATTGGTTAAAAACCCTAATTGGATTAGAAAAAGCCTAGGGAGGACGAAAATGACCTCAATGTTCAACAAATGACACAAAATCACATATTGGATGCACAAGATTGGTTAAAAACCCTTATTGGATTAGAATAAGCGTAGGGAGGACGAAAATGACCTAAATGTTCAACCAATGACACAAAATCACATATCGGATGCACAAGATTGGTTAAAAACCCTAATTCGGTTAGAATAAGCCTAGGGAGGACGAAAATGACCTAAATGTTCAACCAATGACACAAAATCACATATTGGATGCAAAAGATTGGTTAAAAACCCTAATCGGATTAGAATAAGCCTAGGGAGGACGAAAATGACCTAAATGTTCAACCAAAGACACAAAATGACACAAAATCACATATTGGATGCAAAAGATTGGTTAAAAACCCTAATTGGATTAGAATAAGCCTAGGGAGGACGAAATTGACCTAAAAGTTCAACCAATGACACAAAATGACACAAAATCACATATTGGATGCACAAGATTGG
This sequence comes from Cicer yamashitae, assembly GCA_037974755.1. NCBI lineage: Eukaryota > Viridiplantae > Streptophyta > Magnoliopsida > Fabales > Fabaceae > Cicer > Cicer yamashitae. Next base: position 26,221,778 of record JBBPBQ010000008.1, on the reverse strand, counting down.
TTAAAAACCCTAATTGGATTAGAATAAGCCTAGGGAGGACGAAAATGACCTAAATGATAAACCAATGACACAAAATCACATATTGGATGCACAAGATTGGTTAAAAACCCTAATTAGATTAGAATAAGCCTAGGGAGGACGAAAATGACCTAAATGTTCAACCAATGAGACAAAATGACATAAAATCACATATTGGATGCACAAGATGGTTAAATACCCTAATTGGATTAGAATAAGCCTAGGGAGGACGAAATTGACCTAAAAGTTCAACCAATGACACAAAATGACACAAAATCACATATTGGATGCACAAGATTGGTTAAAAACCCTAATTGGATTAGAATAAGCCTAGGGAGGACAACAATGACCTAAATGATCAACCAATGACACAAAATCACATATTGGATGCACAAGATTGGTTAAAAACCCTAATTGGATTAGAATAAGCCTAGGGAGGAAGAAAATGACCTAAATGTTCAACCAATGACACAAAATCACATATTGGATGCACAAGATTGGTTAAAAACCCTTATTGGATTAGAATAAGCGTAGGGAGGACGAAAATGACCTAAATGTTCAACCAATGACACAAAATCACATATTGGATGCACAAGATTGGTTAAAAACCCTAATTGGGTTAGAATAAGCCTAGGGAGGACGAAAATGACCTAAATGTTCAACCAATGTAACAAAATCACATATTGGATGCAAAAGATTGGTTAAAAACCCTAATTGGATTACAATAAGCCTAGGGAGGACGAAAATGACCTAAATGTTCAACCAAGGACACAAAATCACATATTGGATGCACAAGATTGGTTAAAAACCCTAAATGGATTAGAATAAGCCTAGGGATGACGAAAATGACCTAAATGTTCAACCAATGACACAAAATCACATATTGGATGCACAAGATTGGTTAAAAACCCTTATTGGATTAGAATAAGCCTAGGGAGGACGAAAATGACCTAAATGTTCAACCAATGACACAAAATCACATATTGGATGCACAAGATTGTTTAAAAACCCTAATTGGGTTAGAATAAGCCTAGGGAGGACGAAAATGACCTAAATGTTCAACCAATGACACAAAATGACACAAAATCACATATTGGATGCACAAGATTGGTTAAAAACCCTAATTGGATTAGAATAAGCCTAGGGAGGACGAAAATGACCTAAATGTTCAACCAATGATAGGAAATCACATATTGGATGCACAAGATTGGTTAAAAACCCTTATTGGATTAGAATAAGCCTAGGGAGGACGAAAATGACCTAAATGTTCAACGAATGACACAAAATGACACAAAATCACATATTGGATGCACAAGATTGGTTAAAAACCCTAATTGGATTAGAATAAGCGTAGGGAGGACGAAAATGACCTAAATGTTCAACCAATGACACAAAATCACATATTGGATGCACAAGATTGGTTAAAAACCCTAATGGGATTAGAATAAGGCTAGGGAGGACGAATATGACCTAAATGTTCAACCAATGACACAAAATCACATATTGGATGCACAAGATTGGTTAAAAACCCTTATTGGATTAGAATAAGCCTAGGGAGGACGAAAATGACCTAAATGTTCAACCAATGATAGAAAATCACATATTGGATGCACAAGATTGGTTAAAAACCCTAATTGGTTTAGAATAAGCCTAGGAAGGACGAAAATGACCTAAATGTTCAACCAATGACACAAAATGACAGAAAATCACATATTGGATGCACAAGATTGGTTAAAAACCCTAATTGGATTAGAATAAGCCTAGGGAGGACGAAAATGACCTAAATGTTCAACCAATGACACAAAATCACATATTGGATGCACAAGATTGGTTAAAAACCCTTATTGGATTAGAATAACCCTAGGGAGGACGAAAATGACCTAAATGTTCAACCAATGACACAAAATGACACAAAATCACATATTGGATGCACAAGATTGGTTAAAAACCCTAATTGGATTAGAATAAGCCTAGGGAGGACGAAAATGACCTAAATGTTCAACCAATGACACAAAATTACATATTGGATGCACAAGACTGGTTAAAAACCCTAATTGGATTAGAATAAGCCTAGGGAGGACGAAAATGACCTAAATGTTCAACCAATGACACAAAATGACACAAAATCACATATTGGATGCACAAGATTGGTTAAAAACCCTAATTGGATTAGAATAAGCCTAGGGAGGACGAAAATGACCTAATTGTTCAACCAATGACAAAAAATGACACAAAATCACATATTGGATGCACAAGATTGGTTAAAAACCCTAATCGACGTAGAATAAGCCTAGGGAGGACGAAAATGACCTAAATGTTCAACCAATTCACACAAAATGACACAAAATCACATATTGGATGCACAAGATTGGTTAAAAATCCTAATTGGATTAAAATAACCCTAGGGAGGACGAAAATGACCTAAATGTTCAACCAATGACACAAAATGACACAAAATCACATATTGGATGCACAGGATTGGTGAAAAACCCTAATTGGATTAGAATAAGCCTGGGGAGAACGAAAATGACCTAAATGTTCAACCAATGACACAAAATCACATATTGGATGCACAAGATTGGTTTAAAACCCTAATTGTATTAGAATAACCCTAGGAAGGACGAAATTGACCTAAATGTTCAACCAATGACACAAAATGACACAAAATCACATATTGGATGCACAAGATTGGTTAAAAACCCTAATCGGCGTAGAATAAGCCTAGGGAGGACGAAAATGACCTAAATGTTCAACCAATTCACACAAAATGACACAAAATCACATATTGGATGCACAAGATTGGTTAAAAATCCTAATTGGATTAAAATAACCCTAGGGAGGACGAAAATGACCTAAATGTTCAACCAATGACACAAAATGACACAAAATCACATATTGGATGCACAGGATTGGTGAAAAACCCTAATTGGATTAGAATAAGCTTGGGGAGAACGAAAATGACCTAAATGTTCAACCAATGACACAAAATCAGATATTGGATGCACAAGATTGGTTTAAAACCCTAATTGTATTAGAATAACCCTAGGAAGGACGAAATTGACCTAAATGTTCAACCAATGACACAAAATGACACAAAATCACATATTGGATGCACAAGATTGGTTAAAAACCCTAATCGGCGTAGAATAAGCCTAGGGAGGACGAAAATGACCTAAATGTTCAACCAATTCACACAAAATGACACAAAATCACATATTGGATGCACAAGATTGGTTAAAAATCCTAATTGGATTAAAATAACCCTAGGGAGGACGAAAATGACCTAAATGTTCAACCAATGACACAAAATCACATATTGGATGCACAAGATTGGTTAAAAATCCTAATTGGATTAAAATAACCCTACGGAGGACGAAAATGACCTAAATGTTCAACCAATGACACAAAATGACACAAAATCACATATTGGATGCACAAGATTGGTTAAAAACCCTAATTGGATTAGAATAAGCCTAGGGAGGACGAAAATGACCTAAATGTTCAGCCAATGACACAAAATGACAAAAAATTACATATTGGATGCACAAGATTGGTTAAAAACCCTAATTGGATTAGAATAAGCCTAGGGAGGACGAAAATGACCTAAATGTTCAACCAATGACACAAAATCACATATTGGATGCACAAGATTGGTTAAAAACCCAAGTTGGATTAGAATAAGCATAGGGAGGACGAAAATGACCTAAATGTTCAACCAATGACACAAAATCACATATTGGATGCACAAGATTGGTAAAAAACCCTAATTGGATTAGAATAAGCCTAGGGATGACGAAAATGACCTAAATGTTCAACCAATAACACAAAATGATAAAAAATCACATATTGGATGCACAAGATTGGTTAAAAACCCTAATTGGATTAGAATAAGCCTAGGGAGGACGAAAATGACCTAAATGTTCAACCAATGACACAAAATCACATATTGGATGCACAAGATTGGTTAAAAACCCTAGTTGGATTGGAAGAAGCCTATGGAGGACGACAATGACCTAAATGTTCAACCAATGAGACAAAATGACATAAAATCACATATTGGATGCACAAGATGGTTAAATACCCTAATTGGATTAGAATAAGCCTAGGGAGGACGAAATTGACCTAAAAGTTCAACCAATGACACAAAATGACACAAAATCACATATTGGATGCACAAGATTGGTTAAAAACCCTAATTGGATTAGAATAAGCCTAGGGAGGACAAAAATGACCTAAATGTTCAACCAATGACACAAAATAACATATTGGATGCACAAGATTGGTTAAAAACCCTAATTGGATTAGAATAAGCCTAGGGAGGACGAAAATGACCTAAATGTTCAACCAATGACACAAAATGATACAAAATCACATATTGGATGCACAAGATTATTTAAAAACCTAATTGGATTCGAATAAGCCTAGGGAGGACGAAAATGACCTAAATGTTCAACCAATGACACAAAATGACACAAAATATCATATTGGATGCACAAGATTGGTTAAAAACCCTAATTGGATTAGAATAAGCCTAGGGAGGACGAAAATGACCTAAATGTTCAACCAATGACACAAAATCACATATTGGATGCACAAGATTGGTTAAAAACCTTAATTGGATTTGAATAAGGCTAGGGAGGACGAAAATGACCTAAATGTGCAACCAATGACACAAATTCACATATTGGATGCACAAGATTGGTTAAAAACCCTAATTGGATTAGAATAAGCCTAGGGAGGACGAAAATGACCTAAATGTTCAACCAATGACACAAAATCACATATTGGATGCACAAGATTGGTTAACAACCCTAGTTGGATTGGAATAATCCTAGGGAGGACGAAAATGACCTAAATGTTCTACCAATGACACAAAATGACACAAAATCACATATTGGATGCACAAGATTGGTTAAAAACCCTAATGGGATTAGAATAAGCCTAGGGAGGACGAATATGACCTAAATGTTCAACCAACGACACAAAATCACATATTGGATGCACAAGATTGGTTAAAAACCCTTATTGGATTAGAATAAGCCTAGGGAGGACGAAAATGACCTAAATGTTCAACCAATGACACAAAATCACATATTGGATGCACAAGATTGGTTAAAAACCCTAATTGGGTTAGAATAAGCCTAGGGAGGACGAAAATGACCTAAATGTTCAACCAATGTAACAAAATCACATATTGGATGCAAAAGATTGGTTAAAAACCCTAAATGCATTACAATAAGCCTAGGGAGGACGAAAATGACCTAAATGTTCAACCAAGGACACAAAATCACATATTGGATGCACAAGATTGGTTAAAAACCCTAAATGGATTAGAATAAGCCTAGGGAGGACGAAAATGACCTAAATGTTCAACCAATGACACAAAATCACATATTGGATGCACAAGATTGGTTAAAAACCCTTATTGGATTAGAATAAGCCTAGGGAGGACGAAAATGACCTAAATGTTCAACCAATGATAGAAAATCACATATTGGATGCACAAGATTGGTTAAAAACCCTTATTGGATTAGAATAAGCCTAGGGAGGACGAAAATGACCTAAATGTTCAACCAATGATAGAAAATCACATATTGGATGCACAAGATTGGTTAAAAACCCTAATTGGTTTAGAATAAGCCTAGGAAGGACGAAAATGACCTAAATGTTCAACCAATGACACAAAATGACACAAAATCACATATTGGATGCACAAGATTGGTTAAAAACCCTAATTGGATTAGAATAAGCCTAGGGAGGACGAAAATGACCTAAATGTTCAACCAAAGACACAAAATCACATATTGGATGCACAAGATTGGTTAAAAACCCTAATTGGATTAGAAAAAGCCTAGGGAGGACGAAAATGACCTAAATGTTCAACCAATGACACAAAATCACATATTGGATGCACAAGATTGGTTAAAAACCCTTATTGGATTAGAATAAGCCTAGGGAGGACGAAAATGACCTAAATGTTCAACCAATGATAGAAAATCACATATTGGATGCACAAGATTGGTTAAAAACCCTAATTGGTTTAGAATAAGCCTAGGAAGGACGAAAATGACCTAAATGTTCAACCAATGACACAAAATGACAGAAAATCACATATTGGATGCACAAGATTGGTTAAAAACCCTAATTGGATTAGAATAAGCCTAGGGAGGACGAAAATGACCTAAATGTTCAACCAATGACACAAAATCACATATTGGATGCACAAGATTGGTTAAAAACCCTAGTTGGATTAGAATAAGCCTAGGGAGGTCGAAAATGACCTAAATGTTCAACCAATGACACAAAATCACATATTGGATGCACAAGATTGGTTAAAAACCCTAATTGGATTAGAATAAGCCTAGGGAGGACGAAAATGACCTAAATGTTCAACCAATGACACAAAATGACACAAAATCACATATTGGATGCACAAGATTGCTTAAAAACCCTAATTGGATTAGAATAAGCAAAGGGAGGAAGAAAATGACCAAAATGTTCAACCAATGACACAAAATGAGACAAAATCACATATTGGATGCACAAGATTGGTTAAAAACCCTAATTGGATTAGAATAAGCCTAGGGAGGACGAAAATGACCTAAATGTTCAACCAATGACACAAAATCACATATTGGATGCACAAGATTGGTTAAAAACTATAATCGGACTAGAATAAGCCTAGGGAGGACGAAAATGACCTAAATGTTCAACCAATGACACAAAATGACACAAAATCACATATTGGATGTACAAGATTGGTTAAAAACCCTAATTGGATTAGAATAAGCCTAGGGAGGACAACAATGACCTAAATGATCAACCAATGACACAAAATCACATATTGGATGCACAAGATTGGTTAAAAACCCTAATTGGATTAGAATAAGCCTAGGGAGGAAGAAAATGACCTAAATGTTCAACCAATGACACAAAATCACATATTGGATGCACAAGATTGGTTAAAAACCCTTATTGGATTAGAATAAGCGTAGGGAGGACGAAAATGACCTAAATGTTCAACCAATGACACAAAATCACATATTGGATGCACAAGATTGGTTAAAAACCCTAATTGGGTTAGAATAAGCCTAGGGAGGACGAAAATGACCTAAATGTTCAACCAATGTAACAAAATCACATATTGGATGCAAAAGATTGGTTAAAAACCCTAATTGGATTACAATAAGCCTAGGGAGGACGAAAATGACCTAAATGTTCAACCAAGGACACAAAATCACATATTGGATGCACAAGATTGATTAAAAACCCTAAATGGATTAGAATAAGCCTAGGGATGACGAAAATGACCTAAATGTTCAACCAATGACACAAAATCACATATTGGATGCACAAGATTGGTTAAAAACCCTTATTGGATTAGAATAAGCCTAGGGAGAACGAAAATGACCTAAATGTTCAACCAATGACACAAAATCACATATTGGATGCACAAGATTGTTTAAAAACCCTAATTGGGTTAGAATATGCCTAGGGAGGACGAAAATGACCTAAATGTTCAACCAATGACACAAAATGACACAAAATCACATATTGGATGCACAAGATTGGTTAAAAACCCTAATTGGATTAGAATAAGCCTAGGGAGGACGAAAATGACCTAAATGTTCAACCAATG